>OZ038490.1:16575311-16580311 GCA_964036315.1 Acanthosepion esculentum | reverse complement strand
AAGAATATTGTAAGCAGAGCTTACTATCCAGTGGTGTCCGATATTGGTATCGTACGCGGTTGCGCATTACTGGTATATTTATCAACCCCCCCCACACACACACACACACACGGGTCGAATGTGGCACAAGGCCGGTTTAACGTGGGCTTACCGAGCCCGTAGGCTCGGCCAAAAATATACCCATTTACAACCCGTATACACCAGTTTAGGGACTGTTTACCTCCCCGGACGAAACCCTGCCCTGCAGCAAACCCTCGTCCGAGTTCCTCTCTGCCAAACAGAGAGTTCTACAGCAGAACACGCGGCTGCGCATTACTGGTCCTACTACTGCCATGATTCACATAATAATATAGTACTGGGAGAGTCCATGATGGAGGGAGGTATTGGTTTCACAACAAAAGGTAAATAAAATTATATTTAAAAATAAGTTATATCTAATATAAGTTAATAGATTATATTTAAAAATAAAAAATATATTTAAAAATAAAAATAAAATAAATATGTTATATTTAAAGAAAATAGGTATATATATAAAAAGCAAATTATATTTAAAAATATAAAGTTATCCTTAAAAATACAAAATTATACTAAAAATACACGGTTATATTAAACAATTACCATAAAATATATAGAAAAAACGACATGTAAGTTATACTATTTACATTATTCGGATTATTGTCCTCGTCTTTGTCGCCATATTTATTACAAAATTTCAGCCCGGCATCCTTCAGATGGTTGGAATATCGAACTGAACCCTTTATTTCTCTCACTGGGGTAGACCGATTTAGTCCGACGTGCCATGTCTAATTGATGTCAGATATATAGTTATCTCCTGTTAATTCCCCTCTCCAAGTTCTCCACCGCCTTAACCAGGTATTGAACTCACACTCTTTGGGTCCTGTCACTGGATCTAACTAACACTTTTATCCACTGTGCCATGTGTCCTTGAGGAGCGTACTCAGAAATATAGACAGATACTGAAAGGCCGAAACGTTGTAATAAATATGGCGACAAAGATGAGGACAATAGTCCGAATACTGTAAATAGTGTACATAATACCTCATCTCAGAAATATAGGCAGATACTGAAAGGCCGAAACGTTGTAATAAATATGGCGACAAATATGAGGACAATAGTCCGAATAATGTAAATTGTGTACATAATACATCAGCTCAGAAATATAGACTGATACTGAAAGGCCGAAACGTTGTAATAAATATGGCGACAAAGATGAGGACAATAGTCCGAATAATGTAAATAGTGTACATAATACCTCATCTCAGAAATATAGGCAGATACTGAAAGGCCGAAACGTTGTAATAAATATGGCGACAAAGATGAGGACAATAGTCCGAATAATGTAAATAGTGTACATAATACCTCATCTCAGAAATATAGACAGATACTGAAAGGCCGAAACGTTGTAATAAATATGGCGACAAAGATGAGGACAATAGTCTAAATAATGTAAATAGTGTACATAATACCTCATCTCAGAAATATAGGCAGATACTGAAAGGCCGAAACGTTGTAATAAATATGGCGACAAAGATGAGGACAATAGTCCGAATAATGGAAATAATGTACATAATATCTCATTTCAGAAATATAGACAGATACTGAAGGGCCGAAACGTTGTAATAAATATGGCAACAAAGATGAGGACAATAGTCTAAATAATGTAAATAGTGTACATAATACCTCATCTCAGAAATATAGGCAGATACTGAAAGGCCGAAACGTTGTAATAAATATGGCGACAAAGATGAGGACAATAGTCCGAATAATGGAAATAATGTACATAATATCTCATCTCAGAAATATAGACAGATACTGAAGGGCCGAAACGTTGTAATAAATATGGCAACATAGATGAGGACAATAGTCTAAATAATGTAAATAGTGTACATAATACCTCATCTCAGAAATATAGGCAGATACTGAAAGGCCGAAACGTTGTAATAAATATGACGACAAAGATGAGGACAATAGTCCGAATAATATAAATAGTGTACATAATACCTCATCTCAGAAATATAGACAGATACTGAAAGGCCGAAACGTTGTAATAAATATGGCAACAAAGATGAGGACAATAGTCCGAATAATGTAAATAGTGTACATAATACCTCATCTCAGAAATATAGACAGATACTGAAAGGCCGAAACGTTGTAATAAATATGGCGACAAAGATGAGGACAATAGTCCGAATAATGTAAATTGTGTACATAATACCTCATCTCAGAAATATAGACAGATACTGAAGGGCCGAAACGTTGTAATAAATATGGCGACAAAGATGAGGACAATAGTCCGAATAATGTAAATAGTGTACATAATACCTCATCTCAGAAATATAGACAGATACTGAAAGGCCGAAACGTTGTAATAAATATGACGACAAAGATGAGGACAATAGTCCGAATAATGTAAATAGTGTACATAATACCTCATCTCAGAAATATAGACAGATACTGAAGGGCCGAAACGTTGTAATAAATATGGCGACAAAGATGAGGACAATAGTCCGAATAATGTAAATAGTGTACATAATACCTCATCTTAGAAATATAGATAGATAATGTAAGTTATAGAAGTAAAGAGAGTTTAAGAACAGGGGGACAATTTATAAATTAATATAGTCTGAAGATGGGAATACATAAATTAGAAATTGTTATACATTCGAGATTTGAAGGGTAAGTTAATTTAATCTCATGAGGTTAATATCCAGGTTTAATTTTATAAAGCCTCTTAAGACAAATGCCTTCCATCCTCCCCTGAACACTTGACTCTTGCCTTTTGTCTGACTGAAACACTGAAATGGATAAATTCTGTATTAGCTTTTCGACGGTTTTTTATAGCATTCGCAGTTAAATTTCGATTTCTGACACGAACTCAGTCGACACCGGGGTTGACAGACCACCTATATTTTCATTGTCAAAATAGGCTACTCCCCATATGAGGTGATTTTAGAGTTTATTTTTTATTAATTATATTTCTCTGTAATAATAAATACATTGAGCTCTTTTTGTGGATGGGTTTTAATATTTACTTGGATCCACTTGGATTATATACCAACAGATTTGTTACCTATACTATACTATACTATACTATATATATATATATATATATATATATATATATATATATATATATATATATATATAATGTATGTACAGAAGTCAAGTGGCGATAGTCTATTTCATGCACGAACGCAATTTCAGGACAAGTCTTAAGATAGTGTCCAAGCATATAACAGATCTGGAGCATGAAATGGAGTTCTTGAAATGTTATCTTTTCACCTTTCAATAAATGTAATTTCCATTACTCCATCTTTTATGGTCCTTGATATGTGCCCGTTCATTTTGTTTCAAAAATAGCATCCTTAAATGCTTCCTAAATTATCCTTCTTTTATGTGCTGTGTCCCTTCAGAACCTAAGCGACAATAACTCTCCACCTCCCCCTATCCCTTTTACCTCACAATTAGTTTTGTCCCTTTGCTACTTTTTCCAGACCCCGTTCTGTCTGGGAGACGCTTAAGCACGCTAGGTATGTCACGCGTTGCTCTCCCTTGTTTTTCTTTCCCTTTATCCACCCTGTGAGTATTAAATTCTCCAAGCCTCCCTTTCTCATTACGCGTTCCAGAAATTTCAGCTGCATCTTCCTGGTGTTAAGTATAAGTTTACTGTTTGTTTGCATCCCCTCCAAAATCTGATCGTTGCTCAAATGCTCGGTCCTTCTTTAAAATCATACCGCCGTTGCATCGAGTCTCTTCTTCATTTTTGAGGTGACTCGAGGCAAAGGTAGTTTGGCTCTTTAACTAATCGTTTCGTTCCTACTGCTTCCGCTTCGTAGCCGTTTACGTCACCGTCGTTGTCCTCGTCCGTCGTATTTTGCGCGCGCAGGCACCGTAGGAGATGACGCTCCAGCTTTATGAACAGCGCAAAAGTGGGAAGTTGAATTTAGGTGGGTAAGAAGGTGTCTTGCTGATGATCCAAAGTTTGGACGTCCTGCAATGCCAACACCGAAGAAAACCTTGATCCTGTTCACTCTTTGGTGATGGATGACATGCGAATGACTATAAGTCACATAACCAATGCTATTAACATATCCCGTGAGAGAGTTGAGATTATTCTACAAAATGCAGTTTCTGCTCGTTGGGTGCTGCGACTTGTGATAACTGATCAAAAGTGCACCAGGCTGATCACATCACAGGGAAAATCTGTCATTGCTTGAAACAGATGTAGCCGGTTTCTGTGGACGTTTCCTAACTGAAGATTAGTGTTGGGTTCATCATTTTGAGCCAGACACAAAGCGACAAACACCCGTTTTCCACCTGATACAAAGAAGGCCAAGGTCGTTTTTCTGCAAGGAAATTGTTAAGCTTAGTTTTGCAAAACCTATTGAGCTTATTGACTTTCTTCAAAGGGGCTACACCATCATTGGAGAATACTATGCCAACTTGGTGAGGCAAATACAAAAAGCTATCAAGACCGAATTAGATTATATACCAACAGATTTGTTACCTATACTATACTATACTATATATATATATATATCAGAAAACTGATAAATGGCGTTTGCGTCATTGGGACATTGCTCCGATAAACATGTCTTTTGGTTCAATGGCTGTTATGTGTAGCATTTGCTTCATGTTCGGAATTGGGTTGTCGATATCTTCTAAAGTTTTCTCATTCTCTTTCACTCTCAGTAACCCTGCTTGCATCTCAGTGGCATTATCGCCTTGATTGGGATGAATTGGTTAACAACAAACGTTGTGGGTAAAAATGCTAGTAGATTCATAGTTATTGAAATTGTCGGTAATAATGGAGCATAGATTTACGTGAGTGGAGCGGCGATGTCGACTGGTCAATCCTAAGGCGCGAACACTTCATTCCCCTCCGCTTTAGTAGCCTCCCATTTGGATTGGCAAAACAAGGGAGGGCAGAAGTATGTGATCCATTCACCTCATACTCGAGTTGCTTTCCGACAGCGAAA
>OZ038490.1:16512811-16570311 GCA_964036315.1 Acanthosepion esculentum | reverse complement strand
TGAAAAAGGATAACAAAAATTTGAAATACATAGCGCATCACATAAACATACACAAAGATACATATAGATAATAGTCATTCCGTTAAAAAGTCATGTCCAATGTTATTGAACCAAGATGGAAATGTCACAAGCGACAACACGTTACAAAACCGTGTTTAGGTTTTGAATCGTTTTTTATGTCTACATTTAGAAAAGATCTCACTACGAAGATTTAGCAACTCATCTTGATTATCTTTAATAGTAAAATTTTTTTAATTAATTTTTGATTTTGAGGAATTTTTTAGCTTGTACATTTTGAGTTATATATCCATATGTGTGTGTATGTGTGTGTGTATATATGAATATATATATGTATGTATATGTATATATGTATGTATATATATATATATATATGTGTGTGTGTGTGTATATGTAGATATATGGATGTATGTGTGGATATATGTGTATATGCATATATGGGTGTATGTATATGTAGGTAGATGTAGATGTAGATATATTTATATGCGTGTGTGTGTATGTTTGGATATGTATAAATATATATCTGTATATAGGCGTATATGTACGTAAGTATGTATAGTTAGACGGATAGATAGAGGGATTCATCGTTTACCTGTTTAGATGGGTGGGTGTAAGTATTTGTATTGGAGATGTGTAAGATTTTATGTATATATTGTTTATGTGCACGTATGTGTATGTCCGTATGTATATATGTGTGCAGATGTATATATGTGTACGAGCGGATGTGTATGGATGTATGTGTATATGTATGTATGTATGTATGTATGTATATTTTTTTCCTCTTCGGATTAATCATCAAAGGTTCTGTAAATTTTCTTTTTCTGCTCGATTTTCGCGGTTCTGACATTGCTTGAGGCCTTTGCATATCGAATGTGTCGAATATTGTGTCCATTACTTCCTCCTCTTCCTGGGGTAGACCGTTAGAATCCTCTAACAGCCTCTTTCTGATATGATTTAAGTGCCTTTTATGTGAGAACTTCGGACCCTGAATTATGTAAATCATGTTCCCGATTCGTTTCTCAATTGTACCATGCTCCCAGTAGGATGTAATTTTTTGGTACATTTAAAAAAAAAACTTACTCCCCTGTGTTAAATTTTCTTTTTGGTACGAACGACGTTGGTCATTGCTTTGTTTGTTTTAGCAGTAATTTGTCGAATACCGATCTAATTTTTCGGGCGAACATCACTTCCGCGGGTGATAATGCCGATGGCGTAGTACTGTTCGGTGTAATTCTATATACATGCAAGAATTGTTGTAAAGCATTTTCTGTTGGCACGTCATAAGCTTTCCTTAGTGCTCTTTTTAATGTATCTACAAACCTCTCCGCTTGCCCGTTTGATCTTGGGTGATATGGCGGGGATTTGATGTGTTTCAGCGGAAAAGTTTCACAAATTTCTTCAAAATCCGCAGATGTAAATTGTGTCCCATTATCGGTGACTAAACAATCAACCACTCCGAAACGAGCAAACAGATTGTGGAGGAAATTTATGGAAGGAACAACCCTTGCATTTTTCCACCATATGTGTAATATCTTGATCCATGTTTGGCCAATATACGTAACTTCGCATTAAGGATTTCATCCTGTTCTTTCCTGGGTGGCCCATGTGAAAATCCTTGAGGATTCGCCTTTGTAGCGTTTTCGGGATTACTACCTTTTCATTATATAGTAGAACATTATCACATAACGAAAAACAGTCTGATATATGCTTATTTTTTCCTGCAATTATTGTTTTCGTTTCCTTTAGAAATTCGTCATTCACTGCTTCGTTTCTTATTTCCTGTAATGTGACGAGGGCGTTTCGAATTGTACTACATAATGCTGTTCTAATATCTTCCTCATTACGGAATCCTCTAATGGTTCTGTTTTCTTTGGTATTAGTTTCGAAAGACCATCAGCATGCCCGATTTTGTTTGGTGGAAGATACTCCAATTCAAAGTTATAGTTCAATAAAATTGTACCCCATCTTAGCAATCTATATAATAGTGTAGACAGGTAGACCTTTCTTTGATCCAAATATTGTCAATACTGTTCATCTGGTAGCAATGTTCTTGACGCATGCACGATGGGTTTTAGTGTCCCATCCAGCATTTTATGAAGTACACATGCCCCAACACCATAGGCAGTCGCGTCACTCGCGACTATTATTTCCAATTTTGGGTCATAATGCGCTAAAAAAATCTACTGTTAGAGTCTTAATGGTATGGGAATATTAGTGTTTAAGTCTTTTTATTATATATATATATATATATATATATATATATATATATGATAAAATTTTCGGTTAACTTAAAAATAACACAATTCTCATTCTACGAGTATTAACTCATTGATATTCGTTTGAATTAATTTTGTTTGATTGTTAACTTAAGGAGTTGTGTCCAGATTTTTGTCTATTTACTAATGAAGACGGAGAAATAAAGAATTGGACAGAAACAAACAAAGAAATATATGAACTGTAAGAAACAAAGACTTGTTAAGCAAGCAAAAAATTAAGTGACAAAAAAGTTAAAGAAAGAAAGAAGTATAAGAAGAGAAAGAAATAAACAAAGAAAGAAAGGAAAGAAGTTGTTATGGTCCAATATTGTCGTCGCTACTGTTATGGTCCAGGGTTAAGAGCAAGGAAGAACAACACGAACACAAGAGTAGAAATAACAAAGATATATTACACAGAAATAATAATACAAGATGTCGAAAGTGTTAGTAGGACTGTCAGTCTGGTTTGGAGTGAACTACTATTGGGTCGGCTCGATTCCGTCTCGGCTCGTTCCAACGTCTCTCTTGAGAGGCGCAGTCTTTATAGTATCAGGAAGAGTTAATTGTGTCGTTATAGGTAAGATCCCATAACAGAAGTATATGAAGAGAAAGAAAAAAAAGAAAGAAAGAAAGAAAGAAGTATATGAAGAGAAAGCAAGAAACAAAGAAAGAAGAAAATAAGTATATTAAGAGAGAGAAAGAAACAAAGAAAGAAAGGAAAGAAGTATATGAAGAGAAAGAAAGAAAGGAAGAAACACGGAAAGAAGCATATGAACAGAAAGAAAGAAACAAAGAAAGAAAGGAAAGAAGTATATGAAGAGAAAGAAAGTAAGAAAGAAAGGAAAGAAGTATATGAAGAGAAAGAAAGTAAGAAAGAAGGAAAGAAGTATATGAAGAGAAAGCAAGAAACAAAGAAAGAAGGAAAGAATTATATGAAAATAAAGAAACGAAGAATGATGTATATGAAGAGAAAGAAAGAAAAAACAAAGAAACAAAGAAAGGAAAGAATTATATGAAGAGAAAGAAAAAAGAAAGAAAACGGAAAAATTATATGAACAGAAAGAAAGCAAGAAAGAAAGAAAGAAAGAAAGAAAAAAAGAAGGAAAGTAGTATATGAATAGAAAGAAAGAAACAGAGAAAGGAGGAAAGAAGTCCCTGAAAAGAAAGAAAAAAGAATGATGTATATGAAGCGAAAGAAAGAAAAAAACAAAGAAAGAAGGAAAGAAGTATATGAAGAGAAAAAAAGAAACAAAGAAGAAAGGAAAGAAGTATATGAAGACAAAGAAAAAACAAATAAAGGACACATGTTTATGAAGAGAAAGAAAAAAGAAGTATATGAAGAGAAAGAAAGAAAGAAGGAAAGAAGTATATGAAGAGAAAGAAGGAAAGAAGTATATGAAGAGAAAGAAACAATGAAAGAAAGAAAAAATTAAGGCACAAAGAAAATAAAGTGTGTGAAATCTTAGCTGTCATCCCCAGTTCCATAACTTTTGTCATAATTGAACTGCCAAATATTTTTAATTGATCTGAAATCACGTCATTTGCAACGCGTTCAAATTCATTCATTCTACTCCGTTCTCCTGATAAAACTTTGACAGATTCAAGTTAATGCCTGACGCGTCCCAATACCATGATCGGTCATCAAGCGGCCCAACTTACTCGTTGAAGAGGTTTCGTGTAAGCTCAACTACAAACAGCATCTAAGAGATTTCCAATCACAGTTATCCTTATCGATGGGCTTTGTTCTGATATGCATGATTTTACAAGTACAAGAGATAATTATTGCTATTCAATCAGCATTGGTATGTTGTAATCAATAAAATTATATCTTTTGAATTTGGAAATAGTTCATTCCAATTCTAAAAATATTCCAAAACAAGTGGGATATAAGGTAAACCTTTCTTTCCAGAACAGAAGTTATGATGTGGAATTTGAATGAATGCATTCATGGCAGATACCGGCATTATAGCAAACATTCGGAATGTGAAATTACTAAATACGAAACAGTTCAAATACTTTCGTATATTGTTGTAAGCTAGGGAAGGTTACTGAATAGAATAATGAAACGAAGGTTGGTAATGAACAATAATACTTAGGACAAGAACAACACATATAAGATTCGCCAGCGGCGCGTAGAAGAAGTAGTCAACTGCTAGAAGTGAGTCAAGTGAATTCCACAATGAATCTCCAACTCTAAGATATCTATCAACCACCCCACACGGTCAGATGTCGCACAAGGCCGAATTTAATGTGGGCTATCCGAGCCCGTATGCTCGGCCAAAAATTCCACGTGGACCCCCGCATAAAACGGTGTCGAGTAGCTGTTTCCCGAGACGAGACTCTGCCCTTCGACATAGCCTCGACTGTGGATTCTCTCTGCCCGGAGGCAGAGAGTTTGACCTGCACAACTGGAGATGTATCTCCAACTCTAGGATATCTACCAATCGCCTCACGCGGTCAGATGTGGAACAAGGCCGAATTTTATGTGGAGTATCCGAGACCGTATGCGCGGCCAAACATTTCCCGTAGACCCCGTATAAAACGGGGTCGGGTAGCTGTTTCCCGAGACGAAACTCTGCCCTTCGACATAGCCGCGTCTGGGGATCCTCTCTGCCCGGAGGCAGAGAGTTTGACCAGCACAGCTGGAGACGAATCTCCATGTACAGTATTCACAACTGTATTTATGGGAATGTGGACATACTAAGTATCTTACGTAGGTATACTACAACGTATATAGATTTGTATTCAAAAATGTAATGGATTTATTTTATTTAAACGTTATTTATAGTGGATACCCAATTTTGAGTAGACGCCCCGTTTGTTTATTAAGCAGTATATTTAATTTCATCTACCGACCTTCGAGAAAACTTATTAAATATGATTTCTCCGATATTGAAAAATTTAGTAAATGGTAGTGTTTATATTTAAGTTTATAGGTAAATATTGGTCAAGCTTATATTTGAGTCTATAAGTTAATATTGGACATGCATTATAAAATCCGCAAGCTTTTATCTTTGGTTTGTATGAGGAGTTTAATCTTTGTTACGTGATGCAGTCACAGTATTTTAGGATGCAGTAATATTACGAGAATGTAAGACTGGAAAGAGCTAGAAAATGCAGAAGGCGTGTCTGCTGGCAATGTAGTGTACACGATTAGCAAAGCAAATATGGAGACCCAAAGGTTGACTCGTGGGTGAAACATTCCAATTTGAAAGATAATATTGAATCAATTACTAGGTTTACGGCTACAAAAGTTGGTTCACTGTGACGTGCGAGACAATTTTTTATCTTACTTATTCTATAAGTCTAACATTCGTCCATGCATTGAATATTGCTATCACATCTGGTCTGGTACTTCTGTTATATATTTAAAGATTCTACATAAAATGCCAAGAAATAATCTGCAACATTATCAGTCATGACCTGATATCTTGGCTTCAAAAGACAGAGGAATAGAAGAAGGAGGAGGAAATGAAGAAGGAGGAGGAGGAAGAGGAGAATAACAATAATACTAAGAAGAAGGAGGCGGAGGGGGAGGAGGAGGAAGAGAAGGAGGAGGTGGAGCAAGAAGAAGGAGGAGGTGGAGCAAGAAGAAGGAGGAGGAGGAGGAGCAAGAAGAGGAACAGGAAGATAAGGAGGAGGAGGAGTAATAAGCAGAAAGAACAGGAGGAAGAACAAGAAGAGTAGAAAGAAGAATAAGGACGAGGAACAAGAAGAGGAGAAAGAAGAAGAAGAAGGAAGAGCAAGAAGAGGAGCACGAAGAGAAGAAGAAGGAGGAGGAGCAAGAAGAGGAGCAAGAAGAAGAAAGGGAAGCAGGGAAAGAAGAAGAAGAAGAAGAAGAAGAAGAAGAAGAAGAAGAAGAAGAAGAAGAAAGAGGAGCAGGAAGGCGAACAAAAAAGGAGGAAGAGGAGTAGAAGAAGAAGAATGGAGCAGGAAGAAGAAAGGGGGGCAGCGAGAGAAGAAGAAGAAGAAGAAGAAGAAGAAGAAGAAGAAGAAGAAGAAGAAAAAGAAGTATATCTGGTATATGCCCTAAATCTGAAAATCACCAATGAGGATCGAACTCCTTCCACAAGTAATGCTAGACGAACGTAAGGAGCATTGTTCAATGATCAGTCAGATGCCTGCATTTCACTGGTCTCGCGATAACGCCCATCTGCGACTGTATAGACCACGAATGCATTTAATAGAAGACAAGAATGAAATATGAAGGATAGTGAATGAATGAAGAGTTACATAAAATGTATTCCTTCTTCCATTTATCTCCATATCTTGTAAAACAATCTGAAGACATTGTGAATCTAAGCTAATGGCCCACGCAAATTGCCAAGAACCTGCTCTGCTCGCTTGACGCTTCTTTATTTTTTCCACTGACACCCACACATACCGCCATTGTTGTTGTTCATACACATCCCGCCAAAAACTCCCGTACCGGTGGACTAGTCGCCATATTGTCCATCGTCTGTACCGGAGATGATGAGTTTATCAACACCAGGCTATTATTTCCTTCTCTCTGATCCCCAATCCCGGCACCACTCAACTAGGGCGATTCAATCGCCTCCACCAATTTGGCACACCTCCACTCGGCATTTTTTTTTCAGTGTTCGTTTTTATTTCCCCATGAGACGACTGGTGATAAAGCACACAACAAAAATGGCGGCGCCGATGTTCGTACGGAGACCGACCGGTCGGTGTGAAATGAAATCGATAAGCTAATCAGTAGATACGAAGACCTTGTTTCAAAATGGGATCTGAGTTTCATATCCTCAATTTCCCAATATGCCGCGCGCGTGTGTGTGTGTGTGTGTTTCCGCATTCTTCTGGGTATTTCGTTACAGAAGACTGACAAAGCTACATTTTTTAATGTCTTATTTTTTTTAACTTCAATGGGTATGATTTTGTTTTTTTGTTTTTTGTTTTTTTTTCATTTCTAGATTTTTTTTATTTTTTAAGCTTATCACCCCAAGCAAGGCTGGAAGCCACTAGCACGCAAGGGGTTACAGAAGGTTTGGAGGAAGAGCAGATAGGAGTGGTGAAGGAGAGGATGTGGAGAAAGATAGTGGATCGATCAAGGCAAGGGGGTTACAGAAGATTTGGAGCGAGAGAAGATAGGAATGAAAGGTGAAAGGATGTGGAGAAGGGAAGTGGATAGATCAAGGCAACTGGAGATGTCGGTTGACGTTACACTTAAATAGTTGGAGATTGTATTTTTCAGAGAAACAGGAATAAGGAAGGGAGTTCCACAGGGGAGATGTGCGAGACATGAAGCTATTGGAGTAGAAGAGACGTCTACATCTAACAGTTTCAACGGTGAAGAGATGGGAACGGGATGCCAGCCTCGTAGGACGTTTAAATTCATGAGGCCTAGGAACCAGCGAAAGCAGCTCATTGGAGCAATTACCGTGAAAGTATTTGTAAAAAAGACATTATTAATATACAAATACTCCAAGAATTTGGTGATTCCGAGCGCTTTCGGCTAAGATATTATTCATTCTGTTATGGGTCATTACCTATAACTACAGAATGAACTCTTCCTAACATTATGTACACTACGCCTCTCAAGAGAGAGAGAGAGAGACCAATCGAGTCGAGCCTGCTTGCAGTCATACTAACACCTTCCACATCTTGTATTATTATTCCATGTAATATATCTTCGTTATTTCTATTCTTGTGTTTGTGTTGTTCTTCCTTGGACCATAACACATTCATATGGCTACAATAGCACTTACAGTACTTTTGTTGGAGAAGAATAACAAAAGAATTTGAAAATGGTTAAAAGTTTAGCCGAGAGCATCGCAATCAACAAACATTTGGATATTTTTTACATTCATTTGTCGTTCTTTTTCACACACATATATATATATATATATATATATATATATATATATATATATATATATATATATATATATAAAGCAAAATAGGTAAAACTTCAAAGTACAAACATACCAATAAATAAGTTTAAAAGTTTGCCAACGGAAAAGGCATGAAAAGACAAAAGAAGACGATAAAAGGATAAACATGAAAGGAAACACAAAAAGAGGGAAACTTAAATATATCAAGCTAGGAAACAATCTAAAGTCTATAGAAATTAGACAGAAAAGTAACCCTAACAAAACAAAGAGCACTCATGGACTGAAATCCAAATTTCACGCTAAGCCATTGTTAGATGGAAAGAAAAAACGGTTTTTGTCGTCTGCCAATCGCCTAGTGTCAAATTCAATTACGATTTCAATGTCCCCGAGTTCTGCTTGGTCTGTTAGTGTGTATATATATATATATATATATATATATATATATATATATATATATATATATAAATAAAAAGGAAAGAACAGTAAGATATAAAATCCGGTGTTCTTATATTTTTATTTTTACACAATAGTGCTCAATATAAATTTAAATTTACAGAGCATTAATATTATAAATTAATAGATTTAAAATATGGTTTTACCGCTACACAGTGATGACCATGTTTCAGAAATGGAAGCTAAAGCCCCTGAATTTAATTTTGTTATTAAACCAAAGACATTAGTTCCATTTCCTCATCAAGCGAATTTTGGAGTAACTTACTTTTTAAAATTTACGGTTGTTAACGGCACAGGAAAGATTCATAATTTGAGGGTTTCCAAGGTTACCGATAAATCCATTCATCTAGACAAGGGGTGGTAGAGGGTTCAATTTTTAATAATGTGTAGCGGTAAAACTATATTTTAAATCTATTAATTTATAATATATATATATATATATATATATATATATATATATATATATATATATATATATATATATATGTGTATATATATATATATATATATATATAGTTAAATTCCCAGATCAATTCTGTGGACAAGACAGATTGGTATAAAATGACAATTGGAAAAATCTTTTTTAAGGCAAAAATGAAATCAAAATATCTCTGTTGTTATAGTTACATTAAAAATCCAAATTTAAAAAGATAGACGCTTCTGTCCAAGCCTTTTTTTTCTGGTTAATGTAAATTACCCGAAGATCCGTTTAGCTGAAACCAAGGTAGGTTTGTCTGGCTCTTTAGGATTACTTTCGGTTATATATATATATATATATATATATATATATATATATATATATATATATATATATATATATATACTAACAGATAATATATATTTATATAAAATATCATATTATAATAAGAGGCCAAAAAATAAATAAAACAACAAAAAACGGCGCCTAGAAAGATGTAAACACCAAAAAAGTGCTCGATGCAAGCTATAAAATATAAAATTCAGAACGAGATGCCTTGGAAGAAAATCTCTCACAAACACGCTACCCGGGTTTCGATCGCTAGATCTCCTCAGGCAGGTTGAAAAATCTCTTTCTGTCCCCTTCTTACTCTTTCTATTCTCTCTCTCTCTCTCTCTCTCTCTCTCTCATATATATATATATATATATATATATATATATATATATATATATGCAAGTTCCATTAAAAACGACAGACAAAGTACTACGGTTAATTTTTTTATTTAATATTTCTTGTGTACGAACAAGAGCTTTCTTTGCTGGACAAAGGGTGTGTAAGAACAAGACAGTTCTTACACACCCTGTGTCCAGCAAAGAAAGCTCTTGTTCGTACACAAGAAAAATTAAATAAAAATTAACCGTAGTACCTTGTCTGTCGTTTTTAATGGAACTTGCATAAAAGAAGGATTGCTGCCTAAATATACAACTATATATATATATATATATATATGTTGTAATGGGCATGTTCGATTTCTGACCATGAGATTCGCGTTCGAATTTCACCATGGTCGATCTGTCAGGAAGGTGATTCCTTGATATTATCGGTCTGAAGGAGGCGATGCTAGCGTGCGGCCCCTTTGAAACGTGTCTGGAAACCATACCACGGGCTGACCCAAGCCTTGTAGGTGGAACTCTTTTGGGGAGCCATCGATCGTTGTGCTAGAAATAATAAGATTTTAATAAGATCTTCAATAAGATTTCTTGTAATTTAAGGCCAGTAAGTGAAAATATACTGTTTAATATATAAAAGAAGCAACAACTCAATTACTAGTATCCACTAATAATAGCATTTCAGATACAATTCTGTCGGATTAATAAATGCCTTCTAATAAGTTTTATTTTATAATTTTACACCATGAAGAAAAAACACAATGCACCATATACAATAAGTACATTCATCCATATCTCTCATTAACAAGAACTGTGTTTTCTCATTAAGGGTAGCAAAATTCTGTTTGTTACATTCTGACATTTTTGGAACGATAGAATTCAAATTAATTCAAATATATTCGTGTGTTGCTCAGGCGGTGGAAAGTACATGCAAAAAGACGGAACATGTTCCCAAAAATTGTCGAGATATAACTTTAAAATATATTGTCTGCCTTAATGACAACACCTAGTTCTTGATAATAACTGAGCCGGTCGAAAGTACTTGAAATTTTGATTTGCATTTAAAACAGCTTATTCGAAGATTGTAAAATATGTAAACAAACAGGCATTGTCGAGTTGACTTGTTTATGGGTAAATAGATACAATACCAGATTGGAGATCAAAAGGCGGTAAAAAAAACATTTGTTTAATTAATCAGTAAAGGCAGTAAAGAAAGAAGAGATTGGGGTTAGAGACGAATGACCAATGCACAAACACCGTTTTAAGTATCCTTAAAACCCAAAGATTAATACCTGCGTGGATTGTCACCAGCAAGCAAAAGTATTTATTGATGAAAATATTACAGGTAAAAACTAATTCACCCTGCTTGCCCATTGTTGGTTTTGACAATTGTCTAAGGAACTTATTATAAAGAAGGATCTTTCAGCAGAACGATGGAACTGCTATATTACTAGAATGTCGTCTGATAGGTTTCGAATAGAAAATAAACAAATCCATGCCGTGGTAGAATAGGAATCAATGATTTGTGCCATAATATCCCCATGAAATAAAAAAAACCTTTCAGACTGCGGTTAGCAACAGGGAGCAAGAGACACTTCATGATTCAAAGAATTTCATTGAAAATATTGCAGGTTCGATCACATCTGAAATATTTTCAAAATACTATTCGAAGTTTTCATGAAAGATTGCAAACAATTCTTTTTTTTTTCTTTTAAAACCAGGTCTAAAACACTTACGTTTTTATTCTTTTAGGGGAATTACATTGATAGTTTTGTTTATTTGTTTTTTGTTTGTTTTATTTTTTGTTGTTGTCTCTAGGTTTAACTATATATATATATATATATATATATATATATATATATATATATATATATATATATGTTTCCGTGTGTGTCTGTCTGTGTTCGCCGTCTTATGTAAGCCCATCCGCAATACGCTACACGAATAATTTCCTTTTATTCTGAACGACACATTTCAAGGAACGCGCACACAAACACACATACACACATACACACACGCGCACGCACACACACACACACACACACACACACACACACATATACATATATTGTTCCTCTCTTTCTTTGCTCTATAAATCTTTATCCTTCTCATTCTCTCTCTTTTTTCTTTCTTTTTTCTCCTTCATATATACTTTCTTTCTTTGTACTATGAGATTTTTCTCATTCTCTTCTACGTATTCTTTCTTTCTTTCTTTCTTTCTTTCTCCTTCACGTATACTTTCTTTCTTTAGTTCTTCTTATTTCACGTATTTTTCTCCTTCACCCTAGTGGATATTGAGTGGAAATAATTGTGGATCCAGATGCAGTTATTTCTATTTTATAGTATTTTTTGTTAACTTTTATTTTTACTTATTATGTATTATTGATCACTTTATAACATGTTAATCATTTATTTGTGTTTATATGTACATTCATAGTTTGCTAATTTGTTCATTTTTTTATTATTTTAAATGTTTTGGGTAAATATTTGTACTGACAACAAATACTACCAAGGCTTTTCACCCAACACTTTTATTTAGTAAACTCAATAGGTTCAATACGCAGGTGTCGTGTGTTCGACGTTCAAAACTTCACCAAGGCTTGAACCAGATAGTTCGAAAATAATGACGTGTTTGATGGCATAGATAGATTTCTTTCTTCTTTGCCTCTTTACCGACTAATTAGCAATATCGATAAATCACCCCGTCTAATAGTAATTTGGCTGGATGCTTCGGTCGACAGGACGTCGATTTTCCTTGCCATTTTTAGCGAACTCTCTTGTTAAATGCTGTTATATTTTTACTAGACGTCATTTGGAAGATATTTTCAATAAGAGAAAATACGTATAAATTGTTTTCCTATCATTTCTATCACAGCATTATCGTTTGTTTGTGGTCTTATCTTCACGCTGCAGATGTCCAGTGGCCATCCCTGGAAACTAAATTTTAATTGTACAGGCCATTTTCAGAAATACTGTGGTCTAAAATATCTTCATTTTCTCTCGGATCGCGAGCATCTGTTCGTAAAAATATTTATGACTGTTACCAGGTCTCTAGTGAAAGCCGCCGGTACTATATTTACCCTCCCCTTTCAGTTATATCATTTCACTCCAGACCTCAAATCGAACTCATATATACGATATATTGCTAAAGACGACGGAAAATGCTCAGTTGATTCTGTTGCTCCAGGAATGATGCTTAATTCACAGCTCCCAGCCCACTCACCTTAGACTAAAATATTCTGGTTGAGACTGATAAAATTCAAGGTGTTTCCCAGGGCTCGAACCTTGGACATACATACCGGCACCTGTCACAGCGAGAAAACTCCCGGTACTACTCGCAGCGAGAAGACTCCCCGGCATCTCTCGTAGCGAGAAGACACCCTGGCACATCTAGCAGCGAGAAGACTCCCGACACTTCTCGCAGCGAGAAGTCTACCCGGCATTTCTAGCAGCGAGAAGACACCCCGGCACCTGTCACAGCGAGAAGACTCATCGGTACTTATCACAGCGAGAAGACACCACGGCACCTGTCACAGCGAGAAAACTCCCGGCACCTCTCGCAGCGAGAAGACTCTCGGCACATCTCGCAGCGAGAAGACTACTGGCACCTGTCACAGCGAGAAAACTCCTGGTAGCTCTCGCATCGAGAAGACTCCCGGCACCTCTCGCAGTGAGAAGATTCCTAGCATTTGCCATAGCGAGAAGATTCTAACAATTGTGTTTCACAAAAGGAATAAATGTAGTCATTCACCATGTGTCTCAACGGCTGTTGTGATGCGTCTAGTTTGGTAGTCTGTAGTGGTAGTGCTTGTCGCTTCTCGCTTCAGTTACCGCTGCTGGCTAGCAGCAATGCGCAAAGGGGAACTGAGTGCGTAAGTCTTCCCCTGCTAGTCTATAGCCTCTCCATCTGCAAGCCCTATGTAGTGCCTCCTTGTGACGACACATGGCAACCGAGCACCTTGCGAACTCGGGCTAAACTACAGAGGATGGGGGAGGAGTTTGGCCCCCTTAACATATGGCATGCAGGCCCACAGGTGTGTAGACACGCCCTGGTGCCCATGAGCCAAACCCCAGCTATGGGTTAAATAGCTCCACTGCCTCGTGGAAACCTTCGGGAGTAGAAAAGGCTAAGGAGTAAACCCTACACAAATCCAGAGTGGAGCCCCTAAGGCGGATGGACGACACCCTGTGCTACCTTCCGGCAACTCCTGCAGCCGCGCTGGTACCAAACTGTATTGGTTCATCCTTTCCTTTGGACTCTGCTAGCAAGGCCGAGATGGGGAACTAGACGTTCGGGCAGTCCTAGTTCTCCATACATCCCGCCCAGGCTCATGGCGCACTGGAGAGGACACTACAGGCGCTACTCCATCGTCTCCCGAGACGGACGGATGCCGAACTAACGGAACAATATTCATCTCATAGGACTTACTGATTCTTATAACACACTAACTTGGGTTATTCTCGAGCCTCGTATTAGGTGAATTTTATTATGAAAATTATGTACCGTATATTCTCGTGTATCATGCGACTTTTGAAGACCTAATTTTGAAGCTAATTTAAAGGGAGTCGCATCATACACAGGATATAAAATTAGTGTATGCACTGCTGGACCAAAGGCTAATTTTATATCTCATGTATGAAGCGACCTCCTTAAAATTAGCTTCAGTATTAGGTGTTAAATGTCGCATCATACACGAGTGTGTATGGTATTATATTGATTCTATGTGACTTGTCCTTTCAAGAAGATGACGATTATAACTCTCTCCAATTTCCCATATTATGCTGGTTAACTGTTGTCTACGATCCCTTTATTTTTAGCTTCTGGAAGAATCCTTTGTTAATCTGACGCGCCTTCACAGTAATATATGCCTGAGAAACATAATTGATTTGCTTTTTACGGTTAACAAACCATTCATCGATTATTTGAAGCTGAAATATATTTTGAATTGTGAGAACAATTCTTTTTTGAGGGTGAACAGTGCATTAAGACTTCTTTTGAGAATAACAATGACTTCCTAGAAACAAGTTCTACGCATAACAAGCGATAGATAATGGCTTCTAATTCTATTCTAATGTTAAAAGCGTGTCAGTCAATGTGGCGGACCCGATCTGGAACATAAAGAATACTATATATATATATATATATATATATATCGGAAAATTTAATTCCAGTGGAGCACTCTAGAGAGAAAGCGCGAATCTGTAAACAATGACTACTACTGCTAATGATGCAAAGCTCTTCCATGAATTGAGCCCTCTCAGTCATTTGAACGATGTTTATTCGAACAATAGGTACGTAAAAATTCACCTTCCTGTCTCTCGGGTGCTGAGAGCTCAGGGGTACGGTCATTGACTGATGCAAAATCATTCGAGTTTCAATCCCGGCTTGATGCAATCCGATGTCTAGCCACATTGATGAGCTGTGATACAGCGAAACAGTCTGTCTGTGGATGACGACATATATATATATAACAATAGAAATGTTACATCTAACTCAACGCTGTCTCTCTACCTCCCTACACTGCCCCCACTTCGTGAGTTTCCTTATTATTGCCCGTCATAAACGTGTAAATATATTTTCATTTTTTCATTTCAACATTTGGAAATAAATCTGATGATCCAATGTCCTTTGGAAGGGCTGTGGTGAAATAATTTATTATATGGAACCTTAATGTAATCTGTTTTTATTTAAATTTTATTTAAAATATATATATATATATATATATATATATATATATATATATATATATATATGTGTGTGTGTGTGTGTGTGTGTGTTTCTCGACTATTTATATATACAAGTCATTGATTTATTGTGCGTAGTCTGCTGTATTCCTTTGTTGGTAATCTATTGTATAATTCTAACGGTTATTTTGGAGGGTACTAACGGTTTCGAATAATTCTAAGGGCAATTGCGTGGAAATAATTGTGGATCCGGATGCAGGTTTTGGGATATTTATAATCTTGTTTGTTAATTTTTTGTTTAGTATTGATTATTTTATTGTTGTTTGTTAGTATTACTTTTACTTTTGTTTACGTGTTCGTTCGTGGTTTGTTCATTTGTTTATTAGTTACTTAGTTTATTTACTTATTTATTGGTTTGGATTAATTTATTTGACTTATTTTTGCTTAGTTTATTTGTGTGAATTATTTTTGTTTATTCTTGTTCGTTTTCACTTTGGGATTTTCATTTAACGTAATAAAAATGTGTTTCTGACATGAGTTCTGATCGTGTGTTTAGTAAGCAGAGTTTGGGAAGAGGTAATTATTACTGGGTTTTTTCTTCTCCTCCAGACAGAGTTTACAGTTTTCGAATTCATTGTTGTAAACTGATGTTGTTTTTCGTGATCATTTTCCATATTTTTGGTCTGATTTATTTTTTGTTTATAATCTCTCAGGTATCTTCAGACATCATTGTGCTGGTTGCATATTTACTGTTTGCAAAGGATGTTTTATGTGCGCAGTTTTTGCTTCCCATGCCCTTCAGTTATTTATACGTATATTTTTCTTTTTCATCTGCTGATTTACAGTGGCTTGATATATATATATATATATATATATATATATATATATATATATATATATATATATATAGCGAATTGAGTCCTCTCATTCTCTGTTTATTATGTAAAAATAAATACGCTAAAATTCACCTCCATCCCTGCCGACGCCTTAGTGGTAGAATCTCCGACTGACGCCAATTCAGCCGTATTTCGATCCTAGCTAGAGGAAACTGGACGTTAGCAACACTGATGAGCTGTGATACAGCGAAATAGTCTGTCTAGGGATGGCAATTTATAGGCTTCTGAAAAATTTGTTTCGGTTGAGCTCTCTTGGGAAGGAAGTGTGGGTTTGTAAACAGTCACTACTACGGCTATTATAGCAGGACTGTTCGGTAAAGCGAATGGAGTCCTCTCAGTCACATATAATTATGTTTCGTTGAATATGATAGACGTTGAAGATTTGCTGAATTTTCTTTTCATTCCCATTTGTTGTAGGTAAGGGAGTGTAAAAACATTGTCCATTGTGTATATTGTCTTAAGAGATTTTGATTACTTCTTTAGTTATTTTCAAAGGCTTCGTTCTTACTTACTATTGCTTTCTTTTACATTATACATATATATATATATATATATATATATATATATATATATATGCGTGTGTGTGTGGGTGTGTTTCTTGGACTGGAGAGACATACTCAAAGTAGCAAAGATACACACGCACGCACAAAACACAAAAAATGGAAATAGTTCTAAGATAGGTACCTCCACGAGATCGCTAAAAAAAACAGCATAGCATGATGCAAAAGACGCCAAACTTGACGAAAACATAATTGTATCGTCTAAATATTTATGTTATTATTAAGAGGAAAGATCAAAGTAATTTGGGGGTATTTTTTTTAGCTTTTTTTAATCGTTCCTAACACGTCCGAAATTTTCGTTAAAACTCTTGTTTTTTTTTTTTACTCAGCAAAATTGACAGATGACCATCATTTTTTTTCCATTTTATTAAAAAAGTGAAAATTTCACTTTGAAATTCTTTAAAATATCAATTATTATTTTTTCAAAACTTATTTTAAGAAAATCGTAAATTATAATATTTATTTAAAATATTTTGAACCAAGCTTAACTTCGAAAAGATGTAATTTGAAAAAAAAACAAAGCAGGTCATAAACATTCGCGTCACTTGACAGGTGTTGAATGACATATTGACGGATTACGTGAGGATAATTTGTTCTACGGAAGGAGAAAACTGAAATTATTTACATTTAAGTGAACAAATTATTTACCTCGTTATTTTTAAGGAAAACTTTCAGCGGTCAATTTTTTTTTGTTGTTTTTTCTACTTTGCTTTCACTTTTACGTTTTCGATACTTTATGGAAAATATATTATAAAGAAATTAAAATAAGACTGTTACGGATGAGATTAAATTTCATAAGAAAGGTATCTAATTAATTTATAGGTACCTTTCTTATGAAATTTTATCAGAAGTGTACATAAAATACTATAATTTTATGTACATTTACTACATTTTACTGTGTTATTTGTATTTCCATTCATTTTATTATTAATTTTGATATTTCATTTATGAAAAAAATGCCATACATGAGATTAATATAAAAATAAGATCATATAAATTTCATAAGATGATACTGATACTTTTAGGTACCCTTCTCAGTTGAAATTGAAAAATCAAATAAACTTCTCCACACGTGTTTCGCAAAAGTAAAGGCCTTAACAGCGGAGAACAATGCTTAACTCAAATAACGCAACTTATTTGTATTTTGGTTGGTCTTCCGTACTTTATAATTAGAGTCCGATTATAAACACAAAATTACATTTCTTAATTACTTCGGATCTTCTGATTAGTCAAAACGATACAATTTACAACGCTAAGAAAAAGATCTATCTCATTAGGACACTTACGATTTTTTTTGCTTTCAGAAAAGATTGTCCATATTCATAAAAACGACTAAAAGCAAATAAAAGCATTTGAAATTAAATAATATATTTGTTTTAGTGAGTTTTGTATGGTACAATTCAGAGTTGATTTTCAGGTCGGGGGAGGGTCCAATTACCCCTCCAAAAAAATATGATTTGCATTCCTGAAAGCTTTGTGTTTTTAACTATTGTAATTACTAAAGTGGACTCGATCGAATTTCTAGTTTTCATAAAATTAGTTATGGGAGGGGGTAATAAATATAAAAAAAATATTTCTGCCATGACTTTAATAAAAAAAAACATATTTATAATAATTTCAATAATCTGTGAATGGTTTCTGAAAGTTTCATTAATATCCGACAATTATTTTTATTTTTGCAAGATTGTCCAAATTAATGTATGTCATACAAAAAAAAAACGTCCTAAAAATTGTGCATGTTATTTTACTAGTTCCGGTGATACAAAGAGAAACAAGGATTTTTAAATGAAAATTCAGATTGTTAGAAAAAGAAGGAAATTTTTTTTTTAAATAATTAAAATAAACTTTGATCATTCCTCTTAATAATAACATAAACATTTAGACGATAAAAATTTGTTTTCGTCAAGTTTGGCGTCTTTTTCATCATGCTATGCTCTTTTTTAGCGATCTC
Organism: Acanthosepion esculentum; assembly: GCA_964036315.1. Classification (NCBI taxonomy): domain Eukaryota; kingdom Metazoa; phylum Mollusca; class Cephalopoda; order Sepiida; family Sepiidae; genus Acanthosepion; species Acanthosepion esculentum. Next base: position 16,551,554 of record OZ038490.1, on the reverse strand, counting down.
GTGGAGGTACCTATTCTAAGAAGATACGGGTGTCATAAAATGATAAGAACGAAGACATCCTTCCTCGCCCTTTCTCGGACCAATCTTAATTGTTTTATTACCCCTTAAGCAGAAAAAACACTTTTGCCACCAGTCCCAAAAAAGACAATTGGGTTACAATTACGCAAAAAAGACAATGATTAGACATCGAAAAACAATGAAAATTATTTCCTTTTACTATTTGGAAATATCCACTCTTTGCCTAAAGAAGGTCGCGAGACCGGAAACTCGTGTAGCAAAAATATCACACGACTCAGTACATACCCCAGTGAGCGAAATAAAGGGTTCAGTTCGAGATTCCAACCACCTGAAGAAGGCCGGAGCATACAACGACCGAAACATTGTAATAAATATGGTGGCAAAGATGAGGACAATAGTCCGAATAATGTAAATAATATACATAATACCTCTTCTCGGAAATATAGACAGATACTGAAAGTCCGAAACATTGTAATAAATATGGCGAAAAAGATGAGGACAATAGTCCGAATAATGTAAATAATGTACATAATACCTCATCTCGGAAATATAGACAGATAAGGAAAGGCCGAAACGTTGTAATAAATATGGCGGCAAAGATGAGGACAATAGTCCGAATAATGTAAATAATATACATAATACCTCATCTCAGAAATATAGACAGATACTGAAAGGCCGGAACGTTGTAATAAATATGGCGAAAAAGATGAGGACAATAGTCCGAATAATGTAAATAATGTACATAATACCTCATCTCGGAAATATAGACAGATACGGAAAGGCCGAAACGTTGTAATAAATATGGCGGCAAATATGAGGACAATAGTCCGAATGATGTAATAGTGTACATAATACCTCATCTCGGAAATATAGACAGATACGCAAAGGCCGGAACGTTGTAATAAATATGGCGAAAAAGATGAGGACAATAGTCCGAATAATGTAAATAATGTACATAATACCTCATCTCGGAAATATAGACAGATACGGAAAGGCCGAAACGTTGTAATAAATATGGCGGCAAAGATGAGGACAATAGTCCGAATAATGTAAATAGTGTACATAATACCTCATCTCAGAAATATAGACAGATACTGAAAGGCCGGAACGTTGTAATAAATATGGCGAAAAAGATGAGGACAATAGTCCGAATAATGTAAATAGTGTACATAATACCTCATCTCAGAAATATAGACAGATACTGAAATGCCGAGACGTTGTAATAAATATGGTTTCAAAGATGAGGACAATAGTCCGAATAATGTAAATAGTGTACATAATACCTCATCTCAGAAATATAGATAGATACTTAATTCGTTTTCCTTTCATTTTTTAAAGGGTTTTTTGTGGGCGGGTATATATTAATGGGTATATTTTGTATTCTTAGTAATATAAATTATCTTTAAATTTTTAAATGGTTAATATAATTATTATTGATATTATTATTATTATTATTATTCATTATTTTTTTTAGTATATTCTTTCTTAATATAAACTATCTAAAAACGATTTATTGTTAATCTTATTATATCATATTTATTAACATATTTTTGTAATTTTTAGTGTCAGCAATATTTTTCATATAATTAATAATTAATAATCCCATGTCGTCCTTCATTTAGTTTCACTTCTTTCTTATAACCCCCATTTGGGGTTTTAAGGTTAAAATGTGGGTTGAGTTTATGAAGATTCTTTCCTCTTAAGACTTCCGCCCTTTCTCTTACCATTCTCCTGTCTGCTTTGTTTTGGTTGGCTCTGTATCAATTTTGAAACTGCTGTCTTTGTTAAATATTAAATTTTAAATTTCTAGTTCCGACACTAAATACAGTCCACCGTCTAAGTTGAATAAGGCTGACGCACTCGGCGTCAGTTGAAATGGGCTATACTCATGAGGTAATTTTGGATTTCTCTGTTATGTAATTCATATATATATATATATATATATATATATATATATATATATATATAATGCGATGGCAAATTGTCTGAATTACACGAAAATGAAAATAATACATCTCATTTTAACAAATATATTTACCAAAAAAATATATTGAAATACTAAAGTGTATAGTTATTTAATGAAATAACCATTGCTTCAACTACGACGTCCAGACGATTTCGGGATCTCCTGCAACTCTTCTGGACGGTCTCCTTGTTTAAGTTGGTGAATGCTGCCATAATCCTTGCCCTCAGTTCATCTTTGGTGTTACAAGGAGTTTTGTTGGTCTCCCTCGTTGAAATGCGTCCCACACATAAGGAGGTGGCAGTCTAAGGAGTTAGGTGGACATATGTAAGGGGTAATATGGTCGCAGAAATTGTCTGACACCGTTGACTGGGTTCTCCTGTTTGTGTGGCATCGTACAGGCATAGAGTCTTCCTGTTGCCAACCTCCTGACCCAAGGCAAAGCTACCTCTTCAAGACACTTGATGTTGGCCTCCGTGTTGAGTCTCTGGCCCTGTAGAAAGTGATCACTTCAAACAGCTTCGTAATCACTATTAGATGCATTTAACCCTTTCAGAATCCTATGCACTGTCCTCAAAATGACACCCAAACACGCTGAAATGTTCGTATTGGAATTAAGATGGTACCAAAATATTTTCCTTTGACAATGATACGTACCGTAATCGAACATACTTATCTAAATAATTTTGGTATTTAAATAGAAATCAATAAAAAAAACAAAGAAAAATGGAAAATATTTTTTAAAAAAAAGAGAATTTGTAAGTCCTTAAATGACCCATGCTACCTGTGTCTAAATGAAAAGCTGCATATTATTATGTTTCCACAAAATAATAATCTATTAAATCAGCGTAGTGAACTCAGTGTAATATGTTGACATTGTACAATGTTTACGTTAAAATATAGTTAATATTTTTTCCATAAAAAATCATTGTATTAAAATTATACATTTTCTTATATATAACGGTATATGTAATATTGATTTAATTTATTAATTTTTTTAATTTTAAATATTGCCAGGTATTAAGGCCCATTGAATAAAATAAGTGTTGTATTTTAGGTTCAAAATTATATAAAAATGATTTAATCGTACCAGAGGCCCATTTAAGAGAGTTCGAAATTATATATAAAAATAATTTTAAAAAAGACAAAATTAACCTATATATATCTCTCATATATTATTTCTTTGTAAGCTTGTATCTATAAAAAAAGAATGTTAAACATAAAAATGTCTTAAAAATAATTGTCGGCCTTTGTCCATTTCATAATATGTGACGTCATTTGTTTACATTTGATACGCCACGAGCAGACATGAATGTATGTGAGAGATTCATTGAAGATTGAAGTTTATAGGCAGTAAATTCGACCGAACGATCCTCAGTGGCCGAATCGGTTAATGCACGTCAGGCTATATGACGGTTCCGTATAGGATACAGGTTCGAATCCTGTCGGAGGACGAATATTTTCTATGAAAATTTCACGGACTTTAAGGCCGGTAAATGTTATTTAATACTGTTTATTATAAACAGAGTATTTACTTAAATACTTGTATCTATAAAAAAGAATGTTAAACATAAAAATGTTTTTAAATATATGTATATAAATATATATATGTATATATACACATATATATACATAATATATATACAGACACACACATACATATATATATATATATATATATATATATATGCATATATATGTATATATATTTATATACGTACATCTGTCGATATTTCTGAGATGAGATATTATCTACATTATTCGGACTATTGTCTTCATCTTTGGCGCCATGTTTATCACAACGTTTCACGGCCTTCTTCAGGTGGTTGGAATATCGAACTGAACCGTTTATTTAGCTCACTGGGGTAGACTGCTCTAGTTCCATGATTAATGGATGTCAGTTATCAATTATCTCCTGTTAATTTCCCTCTGAAAGTTCTCCACTGCCTTAACCGGGTATTGAACCCACACTCTTTGTGTCCTGTCACTGGATCTAACTAACGCCTTTATCCACTGTGCCATGTGTCCTTGAGGACATCTGTGTGGGAATTTCTGGGTATTATAAACCTAATATCTTCAGCAACCGTTTTTACCAATGCTCATATTGCAATTTTTTGCTGTTATCATTGAATATTTTTACCAGAGCTCATATTGCAACTTTCTTGTTATTATCACTTTTCTCTGGCACACCTTATTACTGGTTCCCATATTGTATTAATTTCTATGCTTGGTCGGCTCAGGAGATTTTTGTGGCCTAGCATATGTGCTGATTCCTTAAGTTTACGAATTTTCCAATGGTGTTCTTTGTCTATGATCTCAGCCTGATCCCACAGAGGGCACTGATCTCCTTTCTCTCTCCATATGTGGTCAGCCACGCCTGATTTTTCTACTTCTCCTCGTGTTACAGCTTTCAGGTTTTCTTGAAGCCTCACCTTAAGGGGGCGGCCTGTCTCTCCTTTATATTTATTTCCGCAGCTGCACGGTTATAGTTGTTCTAGCAAAAGAAAAATGTATATTTTTTTTTAAAAAAGAGAAAAACCGAAAACGTTATGACTATAATGAGGATTTGCTTTAATATACATTATTTACATTATTCGGATCTGACATTGTTCTCATCTTTGTCGCCATATTTATTACAAAGTTTCGGCCGTTGTACGCTTCGGCCTTCTCAGGTGGTTGGAATGTCGAACTAAACCTTTTATTTCGTTCACTGGGGTAGACTGTTCTAGTTCCACGTGCCATGGCACAGTGGATAAAAGTGTTAGTTAGATCCAGTGACAGGATCCAGTGACAGGACCCAAAAAGTGTGAGTTCAATACCCGGCTAAGGCAGTAGAGAACTTTCAGTGTGAAATTAACAGGAGATAACTGGTAACTGACATCCATTAAACATGGCACGTGGAACTAGAAAAGTCTACTACAGTGAGCGAAGGCTAAAGAAGGCCGGAGCGTACAACGACCGAAACGTTGTAATAAATAAAACGACAAAGATGAGGATAATAGTCCGAATAATGTAAATAGCGTACATAATACTTCATGTCAGAAATATAGACAGATACTGAAAGGCCGAAACGTTGTCATAAATATGGCGACAAAGATGAGGACAATAGCCCGAATGATGTAAATAGTGTACATAATACCTCATTTCAGAAATATAGACAGATACTGAAAGACCGAAACGTTGTAATAAATATGGCGACAAAGATGAGGACAATAGCCCGAATGATGTAAATAGTGTACATAATACCTCATCTCAGAAATATAGACAGATACTGAAAGGCCGAAACGTTGTAATAAATATGGAGACAAAGATGAGGACAATAGTCCGAATGATGTAAATAGTGTACATAATACCTCATCTCAGAAATATAGACAGATACTGAAAGGCCGAAACGTTGTAATAAATATGGCAACAAAGATAAGGACAATAGTCCGAATAATGTAAATAGTGTACATAATACCTCATCTCAGAAATATAGACAGATACTGAAAGGCCGAAACGTTGTAATAAATATGGCGACAAAGATGAGGACAATAGTCCGATATAATGTAAATAATGTACATAATACCTCATCTCAGAAAGAAGACAGATACTGAAAGGCCGAAACGTTGTAATAAATATGGTGACGAAGATGAGGACAATAGTCCGAATAATGTAAATAATGTACATAATACCTTATCTCAGAAATATAGACAGATATTGTTTTAATATATATATTATATTTTATTCTTCATATTTCTGCTACACGGGTTTCCGGTTCGTGACCTTCTTCAGGCAAATAAAAGGAATAAATTTACCTTATGTTCTTTTAATGTCTCATTGTTCGTTTTTTTTTGGGGGGGGGTACTTTTTAGTCAGCCTAGAACTTCTTTCTGGAGTGTGAGACCATAATAACATAGACCTAATGCTTGAAGCTGTTGCTTATCTGATTCTCTTTGGTGTTAGAAATCATTTCTGTGCCTACTGAAAATGGTGCGTATGCAATGCAGTCGAAGCGTTCGAGTAGATGGCGATGGTGCCTGTATATAACCTAAGATTCGGTTCTATATCGATCAAGTAACAAGGTGGTTTTGTTCACTCCTATGTTTTTCCTTGCCATTTAAGCTTGCCTGCCATTGTATACGCACATTTTTCGACCCTATATGTTCTTGTAACAAGTTTAGCTTTTTAATACTACTTGAATAAGTTTAAAAACAATTTTCTACAGTTTATTTCATTTTGTTGTGTGACTTGGAATTTGCCTAAACTTTTTATAGCTCTGGGCAAAAACTGTCTAACACAGCAGTCACCCACATTTTCGGAGAAGCAAAATAAATTTTTGGCGCCATTCTGTGATCCGTGAGTCAAAGTTCCTGGGTTTTATGACTTGGCTGGCAGTTGACATGTGGAGTAGTAAGGGGTTCATCAGAGAGGAGGGTCGCTTTAATTAGGCTTATTTGCAAGGGCATTGACGGTCATTGGATTCCTCGTCTTGGTTCTGCGAGCCAATTTAAGAAGTTTGATGAAAGATAGGTTAGAAAGCGTGGAGAAAGAAAGAAAGAAAGAAAGAAAGAGCAATAAACAAAGAGTTGTAAAGAAAGAAAAAAAGGAAAGAAAGAAAGAATATACGACAAGTAACAAGAACCTGTAAAAAAGAAAGAAAGAAACAAAGAGTTGTAAAGGAGGAAAGAAAGAATATACCACTAGTAACGAACAAAAACCTGTAAAAAAGGGAAAGAAAGAGTAATAAACAAAGACTTGTAAAGAAAGAAAGAAGGAAAAAAAGAAAGAATATACGACGAGTAAAGAACAAAGACCTGTAAAGAAAGAAAGAAAGAAAGAAAGAAGGTAGGAAAGAAAGAGTAATAAACAAAGACCTGTAACGAAAGAAAGAAAGAAAGAAAGAATATACCACTAGTAACGAACAAAGACCTGTAAAAAAAGAAAGAAAGAGTAATAAACAAAGACTTGTAAAGAAAGAAAGGAGAAAAAGAAAGAATATACGACGAGTAACGAACAAAGACCTGTAAAGAAAGAATGAAAGAAAGAAAGAAAGAGTAATAAACAAAAACTTGTAAAGAAAGAAAGAAAGAAAGAAAGAAAGAAAGAACGTCAATAGGAAATACGTTATAATTTTTTATGAAGATGATGGTTAGAAATCTTGAAACATGAAAGTTCATAAATAAAAAAATGAAATAAGTCGTTACTAGTGATTTTAGATATTGCCGTAATAAAACATGTTGTAAATAGATGAAATACAACTTCCCTAGCCAACAATAATAAATACCAATAAATAACACCAATATTCCTGTCCGCAATCACAGTATAGACAAATACTGATTGATAACACAACTATCCTATACCATGTAAATAACAAGTTAAAACTACAGATACTCGAAGCAATCTACATTAAAAAATTGAAGCCGATCCTGAATAGAGTCATCAGCGTATACTGTAATAATGTTCTAAAATGCCAGTTTTTACGGTTTTATGCACGAATGACCATGACATTCCAACATAAAAGAAAAAAATCAGTCGTGGATAATTTTTTCACGTTTATATATATACATATAAATACACACACATTATGAAATAGACAAAGTCCTACAATTATTTTAAGACATTTTTATGTTTAACATTCTTTTTATAGATACAAATATTTAAGTAAATGCTCTGTTTATAATAAACAGTATTAAATAACATTTATCGGTCTGAAGGTCCGAGAAATTTTCAGGCCGGTAAATGTTATTTAATACTGTTTATTATAAACAGAGCATTTACTTAAATATTTGTATCTATAAAAAGAATGTTAAACATAAAAATGTCTTAATATATATATATATATATATATATATATATATATATATATATATATATATATATAGATAGATAGATAGATAGATAGATAGATAGATATATATTTCAGACTCAATGAATTACTTAATTATAATTATCAAATCCTCCTAACAATTTCTATCATATGTATATCATTGCTTGATCCAGATTCTAATGCTTCAGTTTGAGCGGCTTGGTGATAGTAGTCGTGGCTCCTGGGGGCACAGTCCTACGGTTACAGAGAATTTCAGTTGAGTTCCACCACGGAATATGTGAGCGAGCGGCGCTATATTGAGTCTGATTTGCTACCTCTGCGTCACCGAGGCCCGTTGGAACAGTTGGTATAACGTTTGCTTGATAACCTGAGTGTCCGGGTTTCAATTCTCGGTAGTGGATACGCACTGCCCAGTGTTTTTTGCATTCTGTTTAGGTTTCTTTCAGACTCAATGAATTACTTAATTTTATTTATTTATTTATATATATATATATATATATATATATATATATATATATATATATATATATATATATATATATATATATATATATATATATATATATATATATATATATATATATAGTGGGGTTGAATAAGTGATCATACAGCAAACAAATGCTTGTTATTCTCAGTTATAGCGAATGAAAACCTCGAATAACAGTGTTACACATGTATTTTGGGGCATAGAATCAGAATCTGCAATTTAAAATTAGACATTCATCGATAAGTGATACTTATGCAAATTTTTATATTTCGAATAGTGAAAAAAGTGTTCGTACAGCATCAATTTTTGCATTAAGAAAAGTAATTCTTATCTTAACTTTAAACAAGGCATTATCTGATAAACCTTTTAACAGAGGACTGGAAGTGTGACACTGAAACTCGAAGATGCATTGGAATAGCTAAAGATGTCTTCCAAAAGCTAAGCAAAGTATTAAGAAACAGGAAAATATCGTTAGATATAAAGAAAATAGTACGATGCAGATTCTGACCCAAAGAAGAGTTCATTTGTCCTGACTTCTAGGCGAACTAGCCACGTACACTCGGAGTATCACGCTTGAATTTTTCCAGGTTATTTGTCCCCTCGTTAAGGGTGCTGGAAGTAAACGTTTTGGTTGTACCTCAAAGTAGAACATTCTGAACTTTTCTAGAATATTCTCAGTAACTCTATTGCAACGTTCAGTCCAAAATTGGATCATTCTGCAGTCACTGTTCACTGATAACGGTTCTAATAATGGAAATGATTTGTGCTCAAAAAGAGCTAACTATTAAGCTATGGAACAATGGAAAAAGTTACAGAAACATCTCCAGTGACACGAACATACCTTTTTTCAACAATTGGTTCATTTATTGCAAGATTAAAAAACGTAATACTAATGAGAAAAAAGGCAGACCCGGTGCTCCCAGGATGATCTCTCCCAGATTACGAAGAAAGTTGATGCGACAGATCCAAAATAACTCAATGGCCATCAGACAAGACCTCCATAATGATCTGAGTTTGTCAGGAGTTAACGTAACTAAGCAATCGATTAGTAATGAATTACGCAGAGACGGTATAAACTTGCGCTCTCCAAAAAAGACACCACTCCTTCTGAAACGGCATAGGGATGCCAGGTTGAAATTTGCGACAGAGCATAAGGATGAAGAAAAATCTTATTGGGATAGAGTTCTTTGGACAGATGAGAGTAAAACTGAGTTTTTCGGTCGCAACTCCCTGAATCCTGTATGGAGGAAAGACGGCGAAGCATACGCACCCAAGAACACCATACCAACTGTCAAATTTTGTGGGTGTACTATCAGGGTTTGGGTCTGCTTTTTGATGCGAGGTGTTGGCAAACTAACAGTTTTAGACTGTAGAATGAATGCAGAAAAGTATCAACGAATCCTAAGCGAAAATTTATCGCTTTCTGTAGAGAATCTTGGGCTTCCTCCTGATTGGATCTTCCAGCAGGACAATGATCCCAAGCATACTGCTAAGAGTACGAAGAATTGGCTTGCTAATAACAACGTTAACATCTTACAATCAGTCAGTCGTCGAATTTCAATACAATAGAGAATTTATGGCGGTTTTTGAAAAATAAGATCCGAGGTCCAACAAACATCAAAAACCTGAAGACAATTACTCGGGAAGAATGGGACAAAATACCTACTAAAGTATGCGAATCGTTAATTAAAGACTACAGAAAGAGATTACTTGCTGTTGAACTTAATAAAGGCTTTGCTACAAAATATTAAATGGAGAAAACATGTTTTTGTTCTGCTGTAGGATCATTTTTTAAACCTCTAAAAATTGAAAAATTGATAAGTTTTCTTAAGCATGGAATATTATTTAGTTTTATATGCATACATTTTTAGTATGCAATCTGATATAGTAGATATATTCCCGTTTTGTTAATTTAATATGTTACAAATAAAAATATGAAATGTTTCCATATGTACGATTACTTATTCAACCCCACTGTAAATAAAATAGGTGTTATGTCTCGAGCGAGAACAAAACAAGACATCTGCTAGAGATAAAAAAGACGAAGAAAAAGGGCAAAATGATCACGACGCACATCCGTGCAGCAACGAGCGCATGTGAGCGCTTGAACAAGTGCACACACAAACACAGAGAATACAGACGAAAACTTGCACTAATGTTAAATTTGTATAAAAAGAAAAAAAATTGAAAAAATATAAGCATACATTACTGATACCTCCTGAATTGTGAACGCACCGGTTCGTTTACGAAACCTGGAGTTTGGGATGCTGAAGGTAACACCAATCAGCTATATATTCATCAAGGAAGGTACCGTAGTTTTTCTTTACCCAAGTACATTCGATCACCTCCAAGATGATCTTCGGGGTGAAATACAACGACAAATTTGTTGTAATTGTGATCGTTGTGATGGTGATTTTTTTAAAAACACGCATGAACACGCTCTGTTATAATTATTTGAAAGAAATTAAATTTATCCTTTGTAGCTATGGAAGGTTTTGCAACACAGTGTAACGAGAAATTGTTAGAAATGCAAATTATAACATCAAGAAACCCTTAGAGTACTTGAAAGGTTTATTATAAAAATAAATAGATATAATATGTCTATATTATTCAATGAAACATATATAGTTAAATAAGTTTTTTATGGTACAAAATTTAACGACAGCTAGGAATAAGCAAAATTTATATGGCATTTTAAAAAGTTAAAATGAACAACCGGAATCGTCCCAGCCTTATCAAGTTTATTTTCTGGGATATAAAAAAATAAGCGTGTAAATTTAATTAATATTAATGAAAACGAACAGAGGGGAACAAAATAAATTTCAAGAAAGCTAGAGTCCAATAACATTCAGACCGTGTAAGCATTCCCTCTGTTTACAGAGGGAAGGCCCACGAGATCTGATGTACAAGGACTCTAGAACCTTGAGGTGATATGAGGAGTGGGACCTTGATAAAATCGAGAAACGGTCCGCATTAAAATCAAAAATACAATTCTTGCTATTTATTACATGCTTTGCAATAGAAGAGACAGAAGTATTGGTTAGTTAATCATTATCATTAATATTAATTAAATTTACACGCTTATTTCTTATATGCCAGAGAATAAACATGATAAGGCAGGTACGAAACCGGTTGTTCTTTTTTAACTTTTTAAAATTCTATATAAATTTTGCTTATTCCTAGCTATATATATATATATATATATATATATATATATATATATATTATGAAATGGACAAATTCCGACAATTCTTTTAAGACATTTTTATGTTTATACATTCTTTTTATAGATACAAATATTTAAGTAAATGCTCTGTTTATAATAAACAATATTATACACCATTTACCGGCCTGAATGTCCGAGAACTTTTCATAGAAAATATTCGTCATAGGCAGAAATCGAACCTGTATCCTATACGGAACCGTCATATAGCCTGACGATTGGGCCACAGAGGAACGTTCTGTTAGCAAGGTCGATTTTACTGCTTTTAAACTACAATCCTCCATCAATCTCTCACGTACATTCATATCTGCTGAAAGCGTATCCAAATGTAAACAAATGATGTCACACATTATGAAATGGACAAAGTCCGACAATTATTTTAAAACAGTTTTATGTTTATACATTCTTTTTATAGCTACAAATATTTAAGTAAATGTTATTAATACTGTTTATTATAAACAGAGCATTTACTTAAATATTTGTATATATAAAAAGAATGTATAAACATAAAAATGTCTTAATATATATATATATATATATATATATATATATATATATATATATTGTACGAGGCAAAAAATGGATGCATCCACAGAAAGTCGATTTTTCTATTTTTACCAAGACAAGTGTGTAATAGAAATCGTTTATTAATACAGGCTATTAATACAGGTTTACATATGTACATTATACAAGTCAAAAAATGATTTAGTACTTTGTTGGGTAAACCTTTTTCTTTACTAACGGCCTTAAGTCTTCGTAGCATGCTATAGACTAAATTCTTTAGTAAGTCAACGTTCTTCGCCAGATATCCTTTGATTCGTGAAAAAGCTCATCTTCTGTGTTAACTTTCCTATTACGGGCACGCTTGTCCATTATCGCCTAAATGTTTTCAATTGGTTTAAGGTCAGGACTCTGACTAGGCCACTGGAAGAGTTGCAATTCACCCTCGCCGCGCTTCCTCTCTAGATCACGTCTATTCCTTTAAGGCAGTCTGCTTAGGATCATTATTGTTAGTAAATCAATTTTTGACTTATATAATGTACATATATACAGCCGTATTAATACACTGTATTAATAAACGAATTCTATTCTTGTTAAAAATGCAAAAATCGACTTTTTATGGGTGAGTCCATTTTTTGGGCCGAGTACTATATATATATATATATATATATATATATATATATATATATATATATATATATATAAATAATAAACACAACACGCCTGATAAGTCAAAATTGCAAAGAACGAACATTATTTATGAGTTCAAATGCCCCTTAAGGAACTGCGTTCCTAACGAAACCGGACTCATAAATAATTACATCGGTTACGCAACTACATGCTTATCCAGACGTCTTACATTACACCTATCCGATCACAGCTCCATTAGAACCCATTTAAACACACACAAAAGTTTACCAGACTCCATTAGAAATATACTAGTAGAAAACACAAATATATTAATTGCTTCCACCTGTGTAAAAAAGGTTAAAAATAATGGAGGCTTTAATAATAAAAAAGAAAAAACCTACCCTTAACAATATTAACTACGAACAAAGCCACAACGTGCTAACCGTATTTGGAAATTAAAACACCACTACTACACCCTAAGACATATACATAATGCACACATACAATTACGCTGAAAAATCAAATCATCCTTGATAATGGCTAAAGGTATAGCCGAAAGCGCTCGGAAAAATAAAACATTTGGACAGTTCTTACACACCCTTTGTGCAGCAAAGAAAGCTCTTGTTCGTACACAAGAAAAATTAAATAAAAAACTTAACCGCAGTACCTTGTCTGTTGTTTTTTGCGTTGAACAACATTGACTTGGAAATTCTTGCGAATATCAGATAATTGTCGGGTGTTAACCCTTTGAGCTCTGACCACCGCTTTACCTGTGGTAGAGAAAATGACTTAATGCTCAGGTTCGAATCCTGGTAGAGAGCGGCGTAAATTTTAATTTGATTTCTCAAACATTCAGGCCGGTAGACGAAAATAAATAAATACACTGTTTAATAAATAAATAGAACGTGTATCTGAATATGAGTATGTACTATAAATCATTTTTAAATTGATAAAAAAATATGTCAGATTAATAAGAATGTTTTACTTTCTTCAGAAAATTCGTTTCGTTTACGTTTGAATACGAAACTGTGTGCAGATATGAAAGATTACAGGAGATTGATGACGAGAGAAGATTTGCTTAGATACAATTTCGGCCTTGGCTGGCTGATTTGTTCTTATCGGTAGCTCCCTCTGATCTGTTGATACACATCTTTGACAGAAGAAAAAAAATAAAATTCAGATAGCATTTTGAAACACCACTGGGACGCCCTATGTTAATGGCAATGACTCTTGGACACCAAAACCATGCCGAACTCCAATCAACACTTGCACGCTCTGTTGGAGCCAAAACACAAATGTTTTTGCAGCAGCTGCAGCAACATCTGTATAAATTTATATATTATGATTATTACTACTGTAAATGTATTTAGTTGGGACACATCTTTGAATAGATATTTCTGTTTATTTTTTGTTTTTTTTTGTTTTATTTTTTCACAGTGGAATCAATGTCTACCGGCCTAGAGATAGAAAATCCGACTAATGAAAATAAATCTCCCGAGGGGAATTGAATCTGTATTCTTTTTAATCAGAGAAACCATCTTCCATCAAGTGTGATTTACCATTAAGCCACGGGAACCCAACACAGTAAAGCAAAGCACAATTACTCTACTGAAGAACTGACATCTCACGTTGAGACACTTCGAAGTCTATATATCTCTCTAAATAATTTCGTATCCGAAATGTAAATAAAATATTTAAAAAATAATTTCTTTAATAAAATTTCTCGAATAATCCGGCCGGTTAACGAAAATGAATAAATATACTGTTTAATAAATAAACGGAGCGTCTGCTCAAATACGAGTATCTGTGAAAAATAACGTACAACGTGATAAACAATTTGTCGGCTTGATAAAAATCCATTAATTTCCTTGGAAAAATTCCCTTTCTTTACGTCTGAATACGAGACTGCTGATATGAAAAATTGCCGGAGACCTATGACAAGAGAAAATTCGCTTAAAGGTACAATTTTGTCCAGGCTTGACTGGTTGCTTGTCTGTAGCCCAATTGGTTAGAGCTTACTGGATCTAAGGGTAGCCTCAAGAAAACCTGAATTTGGTTAAAATCCTACCAAAGAACGTAAATTAATCTTTAATAAGATTTCTCGAACATTCAAGCCGGTAAATAAATATAATGTTTAATAAATAAACGGAGTGTCGACTCAAATATGAGTCTCCAGTAAAGCGTTTAAAGGGATAATTCATATATATATACCGGCTGTAACAACAAAATTATCCAAAATCGCGTAGCATCATGGGACAACTGTCCATCCTACAAAATGTTTAATAACTAAAATACCACTGAGTTTCTTTTTTTCCACTTTTTTATATAAGACGTTCAGCCATCTTGACACCATTTGTCGTAAGAACCATTGAAAATCTATTTGAGTTATTCAGCTGAAAAGGGAACAGGTTGAAATCGTTTTGTGTTAGCGCCGCCGCCATGTTTTCCCAGTTGAGCAATGGTAAGAGGGAAAAAGATCATTCAGGCCTTCGGTAATGGTACGGACATTCATACTCTGGCCTCCATCTTCAAATTTCATTCAATGACTATCAAGAGAACGGAGAATAAGTTTAAAAAAGAGGAAATAGTAGAGAGAAAATTTGTATCAGGAGGTCACAACAGGAAGAGGGATCATCATTTCAACTTAGAGCTAAATACACCCTTGTGCAAATTAATTGAAACAAAACGAATAATTCCATTATTATTTACTTTATTTCGTATTTTTCCAATGAAACATGACCCAGTGCACGTGTTAGTACTTCCTATGTCCATTCCACGAGATCGATCCTTGCAGATTGACCACAGATTCTCGATTGGATTTAATTCAGGAGTTGCCGGGCCAATTTATAGTACTTTGATTTGCTCACTGGAAAGGTTTGCCTGTGTGTTCGTGCAGCATTACAATTTTTGTACGCTTTCTTGGAGCAACATCCATCACAGACAATGGCCGTAGGACAACTAACCGACAGTCGAGACAATAGTGTCTGAACGTGATGAAAATCTCATGCAATCACGGATGACGCAATCTTTTTCAAGACCAAACAAATTCCATCATACACTCCGAAAATAGATTCATATTACTGGACGCCAATGTAAATGACTTAATCTGAGAAAAAAAAAAGAAATCTAGTACACCCTGTCACTCCAGTGAGTCGAAAACTGACCGTATGGTGACAGAAAGGAAACTTAATCGGTTATTTCAATTAATTTGCACAAGGGTGTACATTCTTATTGTTCAAAGGAGAGTCCAACAGTGTTATAAAAACATCGGAGATTTCTAGTAAGATATCTTTAATTATTTCTAAGATACAATGTTTCAAAGCTTAATCTAACAATTGGGCAATTATGTATATGTCCAATTATATATATATATATATATATATATATATATATATATATATATATATACATACATACATATAATTATTGCGACAAATATAACGTTTAAATAGTGAGAAATAATGTCGGATTCAAAATAAAACACATTAATTCCTTCAAAATTATTGTATTTCCGTATCAGATACGAAAATAAAATTAGTACATATGGGCTTCCCAAAGGATCTGAACGAGAAGATATGCATTCCTTAAATAAAAGGTTAACTGGAGCGTGCTATACCGGGAAGCTGTCTACCGTCGAGCAGTCTGAAGCACACCAATTCAGTCGGTGGTTTCCTTTACATAGGGGTGCGCAATTTCGTATCTTCCGGTGGAGAGTTTCGTTATTAAAATTATCGAATGCACAAACCAATAAATATCATTCACATCATTTACAAATAACAGGGCGTCTACTCAAACACGTGTATCAACTAAAATATAACGGTTAAGTAATAAGTAATATACATAAAGTGAGAGAAGAGAGAGATATCCAAAAGATGGATATAGAAAAGAATATTGCATGGCGATTGGCAGATTTACGTTCTCTGCAATCTATTTGCAAATCGAGAAATTCTCCTATAAGGCACGTTCTCAGCCAACAGGTTTTGGCGGCTAATTACCTGTAAAAATCTCAAATACTGCACATTCATCAGGGTACCCAGCCCTGTAAATTGGTTGTGATACCCAGCGACTCTACCCTGACGAAAATATCATATTCTAGTCAGAAAATATTCCTTGCTATTCTGTTTGGATCCAATTAAAATTGGCCCACAGAAAACGATTTAGAAATTATCTATAAAAACCCACTAGCAGAAAATCTTGCTAACTTAATTGTCTACTCAGATACAAAATAGTGATTAAAAAAAAAACTTCCTAAAAAGAGCACAGAAGAATTCATCCTCTCGGTTACTCATCCTTAAAGAACTCAGGGACAATTGCTTCCCTGGACATTTGCGTCCCTAAACAAATTCGTCCCTGAATAATTGCGTACCTCTGATCATTTTTTGAAGTTACATTTATTTTTTAAAAAGTTGTTTAATATAAAAAAAATTTCACATCAGTACCTTTAATTACTCTAAACAAGCAGAAAGGTAGTTACCATATTTAAAAGAAAAACAGAAAAATTTCTTTTTTGAAGCAAGAGAAAATTAAGCTTGCAGTTTTAGTTCCCTTCAGCAGTGCGTACCACAAACATCTAATAGATTCTGGATTTTATAGCTTGTATTTTTATTTAGAAACAATATCTATGTTTAGAAAATCAAACACTGGTGGAAAAATATTTGTGGACGTGAAAAATGACAGCTCCCACAATCATAAGTAAAACGCCGATGAAACAAACAAAATATATTGGCGATGTGTAGAGCGATCTTACAAAACTGTTGATCTGTCATTTGATTTTAAACAAAAATAAACTTGTTTTTTGTTTTATTCGGGGTTTTTCTTTTAATTTATGATTACTACCTATGATTTATTTTTTCAAAATATGTGCTAAATTCCTTTAAAAGCTCCAAAGGATTATCAGAGGTATTCAATTATCCGGGGATGCATTTGTCTGATACGCAATTGTCCGGGGATCTAGGTAAATTGCTCGAAATCAATTGCTCGACAGTAAATTATTCAAAATCAATTGCTCGAAAAATAATTCCTCGAAATATCAATTGCTCGAATGGCAGATTTACTGTCGAGCAATTGATTTCGAGGAATTTACTGCCGAGCAATTGATTTGGATCAGTTTACTGTCGAGCAATTCATTTGGAGCTGTTTACTGTCGAGCAATTGATTCCGAGCAGTTTACGGTCGAGCAATTGATTCCGAGCAATTTACGGTCGAGCAATTGATTTGGAGCAATTTACTGTCGAGAAACTGATTTGGATCAGTTTACTGTCGAGCAATTCATTTGGAGCTGTTTACTGTCGAGCAATTGATTCCGAGCAATTTACTGTCGAGCAATTGATTCGGAGAAATTTACGGTCGAGCAATTGATTTGGAGCAATTTACGGTCGAGCAATTGATTCGGAGCAATTTACGGTCGAGCAATTGATTTGGAGCAATTTACTGTCGAGCAATTGATTTGGATCAGTTTACTGTCGAGCAATTCATTTGGAGCTGTTTACTGTCGAGCAATTGATTCCGACCAGTTTACTGTCGAGCAATTGATTCGGAGCAATTTACGATCGAGCAATTGATTTGGAGCAATTTACGGTCGAGCAATTGATTTGGAGCAATTTACTGTCGAGCAATTGATTTGGATCAGTTTACTGTCGAGCAATTCATTTGGAGCTGTTTACTGTCGAGCAATTGATTCCGAGCAGTTTACTGTAGAGCAATTGATTCGCAGCAATTTACGGTCGAGCAATTGATTTTGAGCAATTTACTGTCGAGCAATTGATTTCGAGCAATTTACGGTCGAGCAATTGATTTCGAGCAATTTACTGTCGAGCAATTGATTTGGATCAGTTTACTGTCGAGCCATTGATTTGGAGCAATTTACTGTCGAGTAATTGATTTCGAGCAATTTACAGTCGAGCAATTGATTTCCAGTAATTTACTGTCGAGCAATTGATTTGGAGCAATTTACGGTCGAGCAATTGATTTTGAGCAATTTACGGTCGAGCAATTGATTTGGAGCAATTTACAGTCGAGCAATTGATTTCCAGTAATTTACTGTCGAGCAATTGATTTGGAGCAATTTACGGTCGAGCAATTGATTCGGAGCAATTTACGGTCGAGCAATTGATTTGGAGCAATTTACTTTCGAGCAACTGATTTGGATCAGTTTACTGTCGAGCAATTCATTTGGAGCTGTTTACTGTCGAGCAATTGATTCGGAGCAATTTACTGTCGAGCAATTGATTCGGAGAAATTTACGGTCGAGCAATTGATTTCGAGCAATTTACGGTCGAGCAATTGATTCGGAGCAATTTACGGTCGAGCAATTGATTTGGAGCTGTTTACTGTCGAGCAATTGATTCGGAGCAATTTACTGATTCGGAGCAATTTACTGTCGAGCAATTGATTTGGAGCAATTTACTGTCGAGTAATTGATTTCGAGCAATTTACAGTCGAGCAATTGATTTCCAGTAATTTACTGTCGAGCAATTGATTTGGAGCAATTTACGGTCGAGCAATTGATTTGGAGCAATTTACAGTCGAGCAATTGATTTCCAGTAATTTACTGTCGAGCAATTGATTTGGAGCAATTTACGGTCGAGCAATTGATTCGGAGCAATTTACGGTCGAGCAATTGATTTGTAGCAATTTACAGTCGAGCAATTGATTTCGAGCAATTTATTGTCGAGCAATTGATTTGGATCAGTTTACTGTCGAGCAATTTATTTGGAGCTGTTTACTGTCGAGCAATTGATTCCGAGCAGTTTACTGTCGAGCAATTGATTCGGAGCAATTTACGGTCGAGCAATTGATTTGGAGCAATTTACTGTCGAGCAATTGATTCGGAGCAATTTACGGTCGAGCAATTGATTTGGAGCAATTTACGGTCGAGCAATTGATTCCGAGCAATTTACTGTCGAGTAATTGATTTCGAGCAATTTACAGTCGAGCAATTGATTTCGAGCAATTTACTGTCGAGTAATTGATTTGGATCAGTTTACTGTCGAGCAATTCATTTGGAGCTGTTTACTGTCGAGCAATTGATTCCGAGCAGTTTTCTGTTGAGCAATTGATTTGGAGCAATTTACGGTCGAGCAATTGATTCGGAGCAATTTACGGTCGAGCAATTGATTTGGAGCAATTTACTGTCGAGCAATTCATTTGGAGCTGTTTACTGTCGAGCAATTGATTCCGAGCAGTTTACTGTCCAGCAATTGATTCGGAGCAATTTACGGTCGAGCAATTGATTGTGAGCAATTTACTGTCGAGCAATTGATTTCGAGCAATTTACAGTCGAGCAATTGATTTTGAGCAATTTACTGTCGAGCAATTGATTTGGATCAGTTTACTGTCGAGCAATTCATATGGAGCTGTTTACTGTCGAGCAATTGATTTCGGAGCAATTTACGGTCGAGCAATTGATTTCGAGCAATTTACTGTCGAGCAATTGATTTGGATCAGTTTACTGTCGAGCAATTGATTTTGAGCAATTTACAGTCGAGCAATTGATTTCCAGTAATTTATTGTCGAGCAATTGATTTGGAGCAATTTACGGTCGAGTAATTGATTTCGAGCAATTTACAGTCGAGCAATTGATTTCCAGTAATTTATTGTCGAGCAATTGATTTGGAGCAATTTACTGTCGAGTAATTGATTTCGAGCAATTTACAGTCGAGCAATTGATTTCCAGTAATTTATTGTCGAGCAATTGATTTGGAGCAATTTACGGTCGAGCAATTGATTTTGAGCAATTTACTGTCGAGCAATTGATTTGGAGCAATTTACAGTCGAGCAATTTATTTCGAGCAATTTACTGTCGAGCAATTGATTTGGATCAGTTTACTGTCGAGCAATTTATTTGGAGGTGTTTACTGTCGAGCAATTGATTCCGAGCAGTTTACTGTCGAGCAATTGATTCGGAGCAATTTACGGTCGAGCAATTGATTTGGAGCAATTTACTGTCGAGCAATTGATTCGGAGCAATTTACGGTCGAGCAATTGATTTGGAGCAATTTACGGTCGTGCAATTGATTCGGAGCAATTTACTGTCGAGTAATTGATTTCGAGCAATTTACAGTCGAGCAATTGATTTGGATCAGTTTACTGTCGAGCAATTCATTTGGAGCTGTTTACTGTCGAGCAATTGATTCCGAGCAGTTTTCTGTTGAGCAATTGATTCGGAGCAATTTACGGTCGAGCAATTGATTTGGAGCAATTTACTGTCGAGCAATTGATTTCGAGCAATTTACCGGATACGATTGACCGGGACGCAATTGTCCAGTACACATCTGTCCTAGAAGCTTGTGGAATGTCGTCACAGGTGAACGGCATTCTCTATCCAATGCTATTTTGCCGAACTAGAAGAATTTAAGGATTATCAGGATTTAAGTTCTAACTTTTGCTAAAAATAGGCAGATTAAATGTTAATGGAGTGAATTTTCAGCATTTGGCATTATTCACAGGCAGATAGATCCCATTAAAATTCAGCTTGTCTCTCTATTAGTTAGCGCGTACCTTATAAATAATGGACTTTTCCGTTTCGATCGCAAGGGATAACAAAAAAGACATATATGAAACGTTGTTGGGTATCAGTTAGAAAAAGACAGAAAGAAAAAGAGTGAGAGTGACGTCAGAGGAGGCGATAATGCTCGTATAGGTTTACAGTCTGCTGCAGTGAAATGAAAAAAAAACTTGTCAATTTCAAATCTTTTCATTTGCATTCTCTTACCTCTTTTAAAAAGATGTGCGGATGGTAGAATGGAACGCGACTCCAAATGTAAAATCGGATATCCTAGATCGAACTTCAGTTGAGTTCGTTACATTCACTTACGCACAAATAACCTTAGCAAAATTATGGATTCACTTCTTAGTCTAAGATTAAATAACGAGACAAACTGGATTCTACACCTTTGGTTGGCAACCCTTCTACAGACGACGAGGAAAGTGAAGAATGCCTTTACTCCCACTTTTTCAAATAATGACTTGCATTCACATCTATGATTGCCATTGCAAAATTTGGTTTCAGTTGCTAACTTCCAATATTTACTGGCGTAATAAGCTTATTTCTCCAACTAAATTATTATCATAGTAATCGCAAATAGCTTCTTTAGTGATGTCAACGAACACTCGTTGACACTTTCATAATGCTCGTTGTAGTAGAGACTTTGTAATCGCAGATACAAGTATAGTAACGCCGTTGAACAATACTGGTGTCAGACGTCTACGAATATCACTCGCACTTGATCGATAATACTCGCTCGAATAATAACCCGAATAGTAATCAGTGTAAAGAATAGTGTAGCGAAGAGAATAGCGATCCGTATAGTAATAGAGGATAGACTAGAAATGGCGATCCGTATGGTAACAGGATAGAATAGAAATAGCGATCAATTAGACACCATACTAATTCCTATATATGTGTTTCCTCTATGGTTACGTGATCTACCTATTAGAAATGGTATCGCCCGTGTTTGCTCACTGGCGATCTATGTTCAAACTCAAGTGTCGGCAGCTACACCTTATTCCTATGTAACAGCTTTTTCAATAACCTAATTATTATCCACCAGAAAATTCAAATAACATTCGAATTTTCATTGGTATAACTCGTGAAGAATTAATACTATCCAATTGCTTTGTCTACTGCAAGAAACGTTGGGTCACTGCTTCGAGCCAGAGTGTTTTTCTCGTCAGAATTCATCTTTCACATTTACAACTCTACCATTCGTCCGGGCATTAAATTCTGTTACCACATCGGGAGACACGGTGGAAGCTAGGATTGAGGAATCAGAGAGTCGAGTTCGAATTCCAGTCGAATCCATTACATTCAATTACGTACTAATATCCTTGGGAAAGGTATAAATCCTATTTTTCTCCTCTCAACTATGGGAAAATGGCAGGACAGACCGGGTTCTATAGCTTTGGATGGCAACTGGTCTACCGCAGAAAGAAATGGCAACCTACTACGGGAAAGAAATCTGCCTCGTCAGTCATGTATCCAAAGATACATGATCGCCTACGCGTGTATCAAGCATAGCACATAAATGACCATATCTGGCCTAGTTCTCCTGTTGCACATTTAAAATTCTTCCATCGAAGCATCTGCAATATAATCGTTCTTGACATGGCATCTCGACTTCAGTCCCTTTCTCGCCGACGTGACGTGGCCTCCCTCTATCTTTTCTCTAAATATTTTCATGGCATCTGTTTTGACGAGCCTTTTTACGCGGTGCCCCGACTACATGAATTTAAGGGTGCTACTAGATTGACAGGTAGGTCCCACCATCTTACTGTTGAAATGACTAAATGCAACTGCCACTTCTACTTTAGCAGTTTCTTTTTCTCGCACTTCCCACCTGGGAACCCCCTTCTGTTTTTTTGTTTTTTTTGTTTTTTGCTTCCCTGATAACTACAATCTTAAACAAATTTAAATCGCCATCATCCGTCTTCTTGAAAACTGTACATTTTTTCTCCTTTCCTAAATCCTCCCTATTTTAAGTCTTCTTTTTTCTCTTTTGCTCCTTGTAAACCCCTGCGTGCTTGTGGCATTACCACCTTGCTTGGTATGAAATGATTTTTAAAATAACAAAAACGGATACTAAAAGGGCATCGATTAAAATGCTACCTTGGGTGGTTCAGCCACCCTGTCAGTGAAAGAGTTAATGCTCGAGTAGTCGCAAAATCTTTAAACTAGGGATGATTTCACCTTACATAAGAAGCAGCAGTAAAGTCGATGTAAAAAAATAAGGTAGATAAAATTCACAGTGTGGCAGCTGAACTTATACATGGCGGTCAGTCAGTGTCAGACTTGCTAACATAAATCTGTAACAAGATCTGCTAATCAGGCAAACGGCCAAAAATATGAACCCGGTGACTGGTTATCACTCTTCCCCAAAAAGGCAATCACCAACGATGCAAAAATCTACAGAACTGTCTGATTACTTACGCAAATAAAATAATTTGGAAAATTATCCGAAATAGATTGATTCCCGTTTCAGAAGAAGTCCTTGCTTAAGTGCAGGCTGAAATTCAGTGTGTAAGAAGCAGCATACGAGAATCGGCTGAAAAGTCCATAGG
Organism: Acanthosepion esculentum; assembly: GCA_964036315.1. Lineage (NCBI taxonomy): Eukaryota > Metazoa > Mollusca > Cephalopoda > Sepiida > Sepiidae > Acanthosepion > Acanthosepion esculentum. Next base: position 16,527,865 of record OZ038490.1, on the reverse strand, counting down.
CTGACCAGGATACTACCATCCAATGAAACCAAACAAGGTTTATTTTTCCACGTAGTCCGCCTTGCGGTGCACACACTTCTTCTTCCTTCAGTGTCGCAGTGCTTGAATCCTATTGGTTAGGACGTTTTATCACGTTGGTTCAAAAATCCAATACAAGTCCCAAGAGCCATTCAAAGTAGAGGGTTACTGAATGATTTTATAAAAAGCTGAAGAAAAGGAGAGTTTATGAAGGAAATATAAAGGTCAATTCTAGACTTGAACAGATTAAAATAGTAATGATTGAGAAAACATCTTGTAGAGACTCTGTTCCAAAAGTCAACGTTGTTGGAACGAAGCTGTCCAAGTTATACTTCCTCCTTACGAATGGAATATGAAGGGGATAAGGATGATTCCTCCCATTCTACGAATTATAGCCGGTCCCAGCTGCGAAATGGACTAGCAGAGCCAAGAAATGCAGCTCAACTGAACATTTGCCTATCAAGACAGACAAATGAGAACTGGGTTACTCTAGCCCAAATGTAACAGTGATACTCTATTTCTGGTCTGATCTGGATCTAGTAATGCTAGAAAATATCAGGTGGGGTCAGATACTTTCTAGATTTATAGAATGACCAAAGACTGCTCCAGCCCAGATAAGTCTGCAATACTTAATTTTTTGTCTGATCTGGCTCTTGTAATGATAGAGCATATCAGGTGGAATCAGATATTTTCTAGATTTATAGAATGACCAAAAAATTGGACCAGCCCAGATAAGGCTGCAATACTTAATTTCTTGTCTGATCTGGTTCTTGTAATGATAGAAGCATATCAGGTGGAATCAGATACTTTCTAGATTTATAGAATGACCAAAAACTGCTCCAGCCCAGATAAGTCTGCAATACTTAATTTCGTGTCTGATCTGGCTCTTGTAATGATAGAGCATATCAGGAGGAGTCAGATACTTTCTAGATTGACAGAATGAGCCGAAACAACTCCAGCCCATATAAGGCAGCAATACCCCATTTTTGGTCTGTCCTGACTTTTGTAAAGATAGAACATGACAGAAGGAGTCAGATATTTTCTGGAACGGTACAAGACACCGACCATATTTTCATCAACTTTAGCAATGGATTGATTGTGTATATGAGTTCTGCTTAAGGTCTGGGTTTAGCTGAGTCCCAATAGATGTTCAGGGCAATGAGCCTTCTTGAGAGAACTCTATCCATCATGATAGGTGAGGGTTCGATGTCTGCACGGTGGTGGCGACGGACCGTTACTAGTATGGTTTTGGACATATTCAATTTTACAAGCTAGTCCTAATCCCCACTCCCATTGAACCACAAGGATTAGGTCATTGGAGAGATCAGCCACCAGGTTCTGGTCATCCAGATTTTTGGTAATGCATCTACCAATTGTTGAATCATTTCAGATCATTTATATAAAGTAGAAGCAGGATGTGACAGAAAGGAGAACTTTGGGCAATGCCGGTATTGAACTCGCGGGCTTCCGTTAACAACGGCCGTTAGCAAAGACCTTCAGAGCTGGATAGATTATGTACCAACTCCTGATATCAGACCTGTCAAAAGCCTTTGGTATATCCTCAGGATTAATATAATACCTCGTGACTCACTTATTTTATTAGTAATGACAGGACATCAGCAGTGGACCTAGCAAAGCGAAATATATACTAGTTGTCACAAAGGAGGCTGTTCATGTGGAGTTTTTCGACAACCCTGGTGATTATTGACACTAAAACTTTGCTGACGACAGTAAACAGGTTAATATTGTAACGGGAATGAGCTCACTTGTATTCTCAAAGTCAGAGCACACAGTTCCATAGACTCGGGAAACATCTATCATTCTTTATGCATGCCTGTAATATTTATTTTTTTCTTTCTCTGTACACTTCTCATTGAACCATTCATCTTTCTCCTGACTGCAATTCTATCAATGTTTCTGGTATAATATCGTGTATTCTGTACCATTCATTGGTACTGTTTGTTGTGTCTATTTCAACAGATCGAAATTTTCATCTGTGATCCATTGCTTTTTTTTTCCTTTTGCGTTAAATTTCTAAGCTCTGTTATTTGCTTTTGATCGTATCTGTTTGCCAACTGCGTCATCTCGGATAAAGTGTCTTCTTTTATGTACAGTGTCCCTTCAGAAAGTTTGTGGTCATGGCTCTCCAGAGCGTCCTATCCGTTCTAGTTTGTCATTATATTTGTCTTTTTATGATGCTACCAATACAAGCTCAGTAGTCAGATAACTCGAGGTTTTTTTTTACCCACCTCCGAACTTATACCTTCAGTATGTTCTGTGAGTGCCAAATTTTGCCTACTGCTTTTCCTCATTGTATCGCAAAAATTCGAATGACCCTTTGTGATTCTAAATATAAATGTCACTTTGATCTTAAATTGCTATTGTTCCTAGATCCATCCTGACCTGGATTGGTAGCACCTGTTATGGTCCCAGTTATGGGAAAATAGTTGTTATGGGAACTTACCCATAATATTAATAGACTGTTCCATACCTCATAAATACTGCGCCTCAAGAGGGAGCAGCAGACACAGAGTCAGCGAGTCAGTCTGTCAGTCAGTGTAAGAGACAGAGTCGCGTCAGACGATTACTGTAAGACATTGGAATAGTGATACTGGTCGAGACAACATAGTTCTCTCTAACCTAACCTGATTGTTATTACTAACACTTCTACTTCTTTTGTACATATTCTGTTTGTAATATATCTGTGTTATTCCATACCTGTGTTCGAGTTATTCTTCATTGGTTCTACCTTGGATCATCACCGTGGTACAAGGAACCTGGACAATAACAATAATGAACCCCCAAACTAAAACAGAATACTATGAAATTATATAAATACATTTTCATAGTAAAAAAAAAGAATTATCAACAATACATTTTAATATTAAGAAAATTACCAAAAATACAAATATTATAGTAGAATTACGAACGATACATTTTGTCTGTAGCTGAAGGCATACAATTATGTTCAAAATATATTTAGTTGAAGCCATAAAATTATGTTCAAAATAATTAGATCTCGGCATTATATAACCTATAGACGTATTGATATTTCACTAAACAAAATCAATAAACCAAACAACTACGCCTTGGTTGTGACGATAAACTACATCCGCGTCCTCGGTATGACGATAAACTACATCTGCGTCCTGGGTAAGACGATAAACTACATCCGCGTCCTGGGTAAGACGATAAACTACATCCGCGTCCTGGGTAAGACGATAAACTACATCCGCGTCCTGGGTAAGACGATAAACTACGTCCAACAGCAAGGCCTCTGATAATACGTTTTTGAAAAAATAATGTTGCCTGCTGTATGTTTTTGAAAGAAAGGAAAAAATAATATTACCAGCTATACGTTTCTGAGAAAAAATATTATCAGCTATACGTTTTTGAAAAAAATAATAATACCAGCTATACGTTTTTGAAAAAATAATATTACCAGCTATACGTTTTTGAGGAAAAAAAATTAACAGAAATGGATTTTTGACAAAACAAAAATATTACCAAGAAAAAAAAGTTGTCGGTATTAAATGACCTATTGAGGTTGATATGCCGTAAAACAAAATAAGCAAACAAACCAAACAACTAACATGAAAGAACTCTTTCATGACATTAATCCATATAATATTCTACAATTTCTTAAAGAAATCAAACTGTATTCCAAATATAATTTCAACAAAGCTACAAAATAAAACACTCATCACCGACTCTAATAACTATATCCACACAAACATGTATATGCACAAAAACTGAGTATCATCTACCATGTATTCAATTGCGAAAGCAGAATAACATATATCATAGTTTTATTACTTCCAAGCTCCCAAGAAAATTAAATTTCAGCATTAAATGACATATGAAGGAGTTGATATACCGTTAAGCAGACAAATCAATCATCTGTAAAGAAATCGTCCAATATCATATAGGAAGAGTGATATAACATAGCAGTTCAACACACACAGCAGTTCTAACGAAATTTTACTCTTTCTTAATACTGTGTTGAACTTTTCGAAGGCATCTTTCTCTATTCTAATAATTCAATGTTATGAATTAGTGGCATTCTTTGGTAAATTTACAAGATAAAAATTAACTTCAGAATTCTTACCTGTAGTTTCTCTTCTCTCTTTTATTAATGAAAAAATGCTGCAGAGAGACACTCAAAAAGATGATATCAATGGCACCTCTATTATTTTCGGATATTTTTGATTGCCGAAATTTACTCAGCCAGTTGCAAAATTCTAAAATTTGTTTTCACGTTTCAGAACTGAATCTATATGGACTTTACTGTTGATCCGGTCAAAAAGAGACTGTCAAGTTTTACTGACACCAAGAAAAGACAGAAAGGTACTCAATCCGCAACCTTCCAAAATCAAACCACCTGAGAAAATATCAGAATTTATTCATCAATACCATCTAAGTTCGTAGGTGAAGTTAAAGACAGAGTTTGCTTTTTCTTTCAATGTGGTCTTGAGAGTATTTTGTGTTATTCGCAAAAATAAAAATATCGTCTACCTAGTGGACATATACGAGGGCCATTCAATAAATAAGGTGAATTTTTCGGTATAAGGACTTCTAATACAGATAGAAGCTTACATTTTATTATTTTTTTTGTTTTACTTCTTTTTTCACATGGATTTAATTTCTTTTGCATATTTAAAAAAAAACTTTCAGAGTTTTGGCGATTAACAAAGATGGCCGACCAAGAAGCATGCTCCAGGATTGAACAGCGGTCAGTTATCAAGATTTTGGTTGCCGAAGGGTGCAAACCAGTTGAAATTCATAGGAGAATGTCACCTGTGTATGGTGCCACATGTTTCAGTCAAAAGAATGTCTACAAGCGGGCTAAATTGTTTAAAGAAGGACGGAGCAGTGTTGAGGATGAAGACAGGCCTGGGAGGCCTACAGAAGTGAGGTCTCCTGAGGTGATCGAATCAGTCAATGACCTCATTCAGTCTGATAGAAGGGTGACAGTGGATGACATTGCAAGGACTTTGAGCTTATCTGTTGGGACAAAAGCAGGGGTCATCAGTCAGGAGTCATCTTGCATCATGACAACGCAAGGCCTCACACAGCATCCCAAACGAGCTGGGCTGGGAACTGCTCCCTCATGCCCCTTACAGCCCAGACCTTAACTTGTGTCTATTTTGCATTCTTGGGTTCTTTAGCCGAGAGGATGAATTCTGGTGTGCTCTTTATAGGAAGTTTTTTTTCAGTGAGGTGATAAAAGTGTTGTTACTGTATTCTACGAGAACGTCTAAGAATGGCAGTTTATTTATTTTGACTAAGTTCATAGGTAAACTTAATGACAGAGTATTATGAATTTATGGCGTTCTGTGGTGCATTAACAAGATACAATTTAAAATAGAAATTCTTACCCGTGATTTCTAATCTATGTTTTTTTAATGAAGAAATGCACACCCCCCTCCAGTTCGATAACATCAGGAAGTCTCTGTTGTGGATTCCGGGACGAATCCGATATCAATGAATAACAAACGCCAGGAATGGATAAGGAAAATAAATGTATTAACGCAATAATACAAACTGGTAATACGGGTTAGTAGCAATAATATATATACAGTCTTGGTATTGAAGTATCGCGGTATGACTCATTACTGAGTCTAGGTGCTCGCTAACTGTGACGCTTGTGCTACCCTCCACTATTACACACTGCCCGGGTATTCACTGGTAGTAGTATATGTATTCCTCGGGTGAGTCCATTTGTGTAAAAATGGGAGACCTCTCAATAGTCTCTTTCCTGATAAATCAACCATGGTGAGATTCGAACCCGGGTCTCATGATTAGAATACGAAAGTTTCTGGGAAATAGCGTGTTATCTAACGTGATCAAAGGCCAGCGCGTTGAACCCTTAGTGCTAGCACGATTTCACTCACAAGGCTTTGATCAACCCATGTTATGGTTTTCAGGCATTTTCCTGATAAATTGACCGTGGTGAGATTCGAACCCGGCTCTCATGCTCAGAATGCGAATGTTCTAACCAATCGGCCACGTGCCCATAACGTTTAGCGAATAACACAAAAGAAATAGATACTCTCAAGACCATATTTAAAAAAAACAATCTGTCCTTAACTTTCCTTACGAACTTAGTAAAAAACAACCTCCCTTTTTAGCCGTTCTCATAGAATACTTTTACCACCTCATTTAAAAAAAAACATTTAATTTTTTTTTAAATGATTACAGTAGATAGTTGAATATATCTAGGTTTTAACTAATAGTTTTTTTATTCTTTTTTAAAAATATTTAGACGGTGAATACAACTTAGCAGATTGACATTCACGTGAGTGTAAATGATAAAATTTAAATTGTACAATACATAACTTTGGGTGAATCCGGTAAATTGCTCGAAATCAATTGCTCGACAGAAAACTGCTCGAAATCAATTGCTCGACAGCAAAATTACTCGACAGTAAATTGCTCGACAGTAAATTGCGAAGCAGTAAATTGCGAGGTAGTAAATTGCCCGAAATCAATTGCTCGGCAGTAAAGTGCTCGAAATCAATGGCTCGACAGTAAATTGCTCGAAATCAATTGTTCGACAGTAAATTTCTCGAAATCAATTGCTCGACAGTAAATTGCTCCTAATAAATTGCTCGACAGTAAATTGCTCGAAATCACTTGCTCGACAGTAAAGTGATCGAAACGAATTGCTCGACTGTAAATTTCTCGAAATCAATTGCTCGACAGTAAACTGCTCGAAATCAATTGCTCGACAGTAAATTGCTCGTCAGTAAATCGCACGAAATCAATTGTTCGACAGTAAAGTGCTCGACAGTAAATTGCTCGAAAGTAAATTGCTCGAAATCAATTGCTCGACAGTAAATTGCTGGAAAGCAATTGATTTCGAGCAATGTACTGTCGAGTAACTGATTTCGACCAATTTACCTAGATCCGCTAGAACGAATCTTTTTCGAATCTCTTAAACTGACGATACAGAATTACAAAGAAAGGAATGTACCAAAGAAATGAGACCGCATCACTTCAGTATTTTCGATGGCATAAATAACTATAATGAATTACGCGTGTTAGACGAAGAGAAGATAATGGCGTAATCGAGATGCTATCGTTCCACACTACCATGATCAAGAGTCAAGGAAGGAAGCCACCATCAAGGCGGAAAGGAGCGATAACAGCTATTGGACAACAAATCAATTTTTCTGAAAGATTTGATAAATTTCTACCGACAGCAGCACTGATTGTTCGGTCACTGAATAAGGAATGTTACTTTATAAAGAAACAGCGAATATTGTCATATATTGTCAGGGAGAAGATGGCGACACAGGAAATTAGGTCATGACGTATATTGCAAATTTAATCAAGCTAACTAATATATTTAACGAAGCGCTATTTTTAGAGTAATTTGCATTGGACATCTTATTTCTGCTCATGTAAATAGTATTTTTGACAGTTAAAATGCGAAAGAAAGAAAGAATCTCCTTGAAGTAAGACAAAAATTAACACCTTTAAAATGAGTATCCTTAAGTAAAAAAAAAAGTGAATACAAAAAAGAAAACACCTACAGAGAGAAAGAAAAAGTGTTGAAATATTAAGAAAGAAAGAAAGAAAGAAAGAAAGGACAAACCCCTTTGAATCAAGAAAAAAATAATACAAATTTAAAATGAGTATCCTTAAGTGAAAAATGAATTAAATACAAAAAAGAAAACACCTTCAGAGAGAAAGAAAAAGTGTTGAAATATTAAGAAATGAAGAAAGAAAGAAGGAACCCCTTTGATTCAAGAAAAAAAATAATACAAATTTAAAATGAAAAAATTGAAAAAAGTGTTGAAATATTAGGAAAGAAAGAAAGAAAGAAAGAAAAAAGAAAGAAAAACGCCTTTGAAGTAAGAGAAAAATGTAATACAAATTTAAAATGAATGTTCTTAATTGAAAAAAATATTGACTACAAAGAAAGAAAAAACCTTCAAAGAAAATGAAAAAGTGTTGAAATATTAAGAAAAAAGAAAGAAAAACCGAGAAAAACCAAGATTTAAATTATATAAACTTTATAGCGAGAATTTTAAAAGTTCGTGTCAATGTTATTGATAGAAATAAATTAATTTTTAGCCTTAAATTAATCCTCCCTGTACTTGTAAAATACACCCACTTTATATCAATGTACAGAATATTCTATACACAATTTTAAGATTATCTTTTTTTATTAATGGTTGCATTTGACAAAACTATTTTCAGATTTTTTGTTCTGCTTTCGAAAGATTCTCGTCACAAAACCAAATTCGCGTCGACATCGAAAAGATAAACAAAAGCAGGGAATTCAGAACCTGACGAGAATCTGCTGCGTGTATGAACAACTGAAAATAATTCACATGGGACGAACGTGTTCCCACCGGACGCCATCTTAGATTTAATTGATACTTTCATTTGAATGAAGGCAGACGATTCAATAATTCTTTCAAATAGGCAGCAAGTTGCCTCCTGCGGCTACGAAACACCGCCAAATCAAAAGAAAGCAACAGACATTACACCTCCACGGCTTCGGTTAACCATGACCGACTCCAAAAACAAACAATTCGCAATTTTTATTTCATAATGTCCCCAAAGCATAATTTAGTGAAACTAGTAATTTGGATATGCGAAAGAGAAGCCGCAAATTGCACCCCTATAAGTGAAAATGTGAAACTTCCTGACTCGACGAGTAAAGACGAAACTCATATTCTGAGATTGCTACGGTCAACATTAAGAAAGGAAATTCTATCCAACACAACTTTTAATACAATATACTAGCGGCCGAACTCGCAGTCGATCAGAAAAAGCGTTCAATTAGAATGGAGCAAAAACAGCATCATGTTTAGATGTAACATAGTCTATCTTCTTTAATTACTTTAAAGTACTCTTATTAAAAAAACATTTTGAATTAATGCAGTTACTGATAGAACAGATGTAGTCTGTATTTATTCAATCGAAATTAGCCGAGGACATGAAGGGGTAAGACAGGCAACATAAAGACCCACTCCAGACCACAATTATTTTGGAGTTTTTGAAATTCAATTTTTCATTGTGCTACCAGGGATATAAAAGAGGATACATTTATAAAGCAATTGTTAAGTTTGAGGAAAAATGGTTAAAAAAAATCAACGAAAAATACGTAACCGGTAAAAATTGCCATTTTTCGCTATTTATGCTAAGTAGTCCATCACTAGCAGTGGTTTTCCTACTTCACGCCGCTGGCGAGTATTGCATTTTGTTGATGTTATAAAGATTACCATTTCATTTCCAACCTCAGTTTTCATTATTTCTCATTCAGTAACCCTTTCTAGGTTACAACAATATGTAAAAAATTCATGCGAGTGAATATTACGTTTAGCATCTTTTATGGACAGCATTTATTTTGATAGGTACATCTTCTACTATTTCACCAACCTTTTCACCAATACCTATCCTAAGAGCATTTGCGCATCAATGGATCTAACGAACCCGACTGGAATTCGAACTCGGCTTGCTGATTTAGAGTCGCTATCTATTACGCCACCCTCTCACCTAATATTTGGTCTTGTTCTGGAGAAGGGATTATCCTTTGCGCTGCACTTATACGGATTTTTTTTTGTAGAATTGCCTTTGTCCCAAGAAGTCATGGCAATTCACAGACACTAAAGAAATGAAGCTGTGGAGAGACATATCTACGATCTGGCAAACGTTGTTTCTCTTGTTTAAAACCAATCCGGGCTTTTCGCTTCGACAGTGTGTATCTCAAGTTTCCTGAATCTTTTATGTTTCTAACTTTCCAAGACAACTTCTGTTTTATATTCTCCTCCAACGAAGGTAATAAAGCTACTAAGACGCAAAGAGAGTGTTAGAGAATATGAGAAAAATACTATTAAGGAGAGAGAACAATAAAATTGTAAAAAACATTTAAGACAGTAGATAACAATTGACATTGCATTTACATTTTTAAAGATCAATGCCGGCCGGAAAGCAAGAAACTGGAAGAGATTTCCACATGGAAGAAGTGCGATAGAAGAAACTGTTAGCACAAAACTTACCTTTCAACTGTAAAATGATGAGACCTAGCCCCCAATCAAGTAGTGCGTTTAAATTCATAAAATCTAGACACCATATATGCCAGAAATATTTATTTTGAAAAATACAAAAATATGGCACAAGGCGAAAAGGAGGGATGTGAAAGGGTGGTCTTCAAACTGTTTTATCTTACTTAACCTTAGCTAGCCACAGTTACTAATCCAAACATACCACAATATTCCTTACACCAAACTTACGACCGTCACCATAATGCCTCATTATCTCTATGAAGTCCTATATAGTTCCCATACGTACAATTTGTCTGTGTGGCATGGGAAATAAGAACAAAAACTTTTAAAGTCCATTAGACCAATTATCATAAAAATATTTATGGGAAAGTCACAGGGAAACTATGATACGGCAATGGGAAAGTGACTGAACTTTAGATGCCAGGTCAGGACCAATAACATTGCGTATTCTTCTTTGGATTTTAGCAGGAGCATCAGACTAGCCGTGACAGCAATATTCAAAGCAAGGACGAATTGTAGACTTATAAATATGTAAGATAAATTCTGGAGGGGAAAATTGTCTAATACGACACAGATCGAGCAATAGTTTTAATATAATCTTTGCAATTCATGTCAGTGAGAAAGGTTATTCCTTTAATTATATAATTAATTTGTTCCGCACTTTTTGCCTTTCATTTGTTTTCATTTTCCAGTGAATGGATATTTCCAAACTATATTCTTTGATGTCATCCTGAAAGCCGAATCTATTTCCGACCTGTCAATTTTATCACCATGACAAAAATTAAATCTTTGCACGTATGAATTCTTTGTCTGGCTCAAATCTTGCATGACCTCAACACAATAAAACTAATTGTAAGAACAAAAATCAATGATCATTCAAGTAGAATAGTCGTCAGAAATTAACCTAGTTAGGGTCACTCCCCATAGCGGTAACGGAAATGTAGTTCTACAGAAGGATACTGAGAATTATATGCGCGGAGCTAGTAAGCAACATGGACGCCTCAAATAAAATTATAAAAAAAGAGATCACTTATACTCAGAATCGAAAAGAAACAGCTTAAGTGTCTTAGAAACATAATGACGGCTTGGGGAAATTGAACCTCACAAAGCTATTTTATGTAAGAGTGGCCAGCCAAGAGGGCTAACTTGCCTTGGTTAAAGGAGAAAGTCTACCAAGACTTTCGAAGAACGTGAAGGGCGAATACAAGTTATATCTTCCATATCACAAGAGTTCCTGACGCGATTCCTGGGCGGCTGAGAAAGCTGGTAGCGAAATCTGGTGCCCGTATCGAATTTTAAATAAAACCTCATGCTAAACGCTTCCATTTTCAGAAGCGGTAGAATGAACCGAGCATTTTTTCCAACATCTTTGACAATGGATAAAATATACAAATAGGGTTCTATATAAAACAAATTTTCACGCAATTTTTTATCAAAATCTACTATCCATAAATGTTCATAGCATCTTTATTCAGTCAGCAAGGTAACCTGCTTATCAAGTGTGTTTGAATGGATGGTAGAACAAATACAGAGTGTTAGTAAATGGCCAAACGTTATTTAGAAAAACAGAAGCCTGGAAGTGGTGGAGAGCTATGATCATCCACATCATGAAAGGATATGGTATATAAAAAAATGATAGACGACAAGGTGAGGACAAAGAAGAATGGTAAAGAGTCGAAAGTTACTTAGAGCAACAAAAGACTGGAAGTGGTGGAGATCCGTGATTATCTGGGTTCTGAAAGAATATGGTGGATAAAAAAGGGAATGGATGAGAGAGTGGGGACATAGAGAAATGGTAAATAGTCCAAAGTTACTTAGAGAAACAAAAGGCGGGAAGTGGAGGAGAGCCGTGATCATCCACTTTCTGAAAGGATATGGTGGATAAAAGAAGTGAATGGGTGAGAGAGTGAGGACAAAGAGAAATGGTAAAGAGACAAATGTTACTTACAGCAACAAATGTTTGGAAGTGGTGGAGAGCCGTGATCATCTAGATTCTGAAAGGATATGGTGAATAAAAGAAGTGAATGGGTGAGAGAGTGAGGACAACAAGAAATGGTAAAGAGTCAAATGTTACTTACAGAAATAAAAGTTTGGAAGTGGTGGAGAGCCGTGATCATCTAGATTCTGAAAGGATATGGTGGATAAGAGAAGGGAATGGATCAGAGAGTGAGGACAAAGAGAAATGGTAAAGAGACAAATGTTACTTACAGCAATAAAAGTTTGGAAGTGGTGGAGAGCCATGATCATCTAGATTCTGAAAGGATATGTTGGACAAAAGAAGTGATTATAATTAATAGAAAAATTTGGCAAATCAATTATTTTCATGGATGAAATATGGAATTTTTTTTCCATGTCCTGCTTCCATAACCAGTTAAAAATTTATAATTTCAAGTGATATTATTATTTACACAATCTCATGATTCTAGGACGTCTAAGAAAAATGATACTAGTCCCCAAATGATTAACTTTCTCCGAAAATCCTGATTTCCAAAATGGTAGAAAAATCAAAAAATCCAAAATGAATATCATTGGAATAGCCATTTATTGAAGATCTTTTACAAATCGTTATGGAAGAATTAACCCTTTCCCTAAAAGGAAAAGGTTAAATTCACCGAATAGCCAGTACTGCGTTGAGTTGAAATTTATAAAATCTCTCTTTTCAAAGACATTTATAAAGAAAACAGGTTTCTCCAGTCCAGTAGATGTTATCACTCTTTCCAGTATTGATGGAATTTTCCTTCCAAACCTTTTATTTGAAGTAGTGTAGAATGTCAACATCTTGATTATTTTATTAATTTCTCTTTCGGTAGAATTTTTTTATAAAATCTTTTTCTCAAAACACTTTTTTTAGGAAAACAGGTTCCTCACGTCCAGTAGCTGTTATCGCTCTTTCCAGTATTGATGGAAGTTTCCTTCCAAAACTGTTATTTTATTAGTGTGGAAAATAAACATCTTGATTATATAATTATGTTCTCTTTCGGTTGAAATTTATAAAATCTCTCTTTTCAAAGACATTATTTTAGAAAATAGGTTTCTCAAGTCCCGTAGCTGTTATCGCTCCTTCCAGTATTGATGGAGGTTTCTTTCCTCAACTTTTGTTTGACGTAGTGTTGAATGTTAACATCTTGGTTATGTGTTATATAAGTAGTCCACCACTAGCAGTGGTTCACCTACTTCACGCTGCTAGCGAGTATTGTATTTGTTGATGTTATAAAGATTAGCATTTCATTTCCAACCCCCGTTTTGGTCACTCCTCACTCAGTAACCTTTTCTAGGTTACAACATTATGTCATTATTTTTTCTTTCGATTGAAGTTTATAAAATCTTTCTTAAAGCAAATTTTTAGGAAAACAGGTTTCTCACGTCCAGTAGATGTTATCGCTCTTTCCAGTATTGATAGAGGTTTACTTCTTTAATCTTTTTTTTGAAGCCTTGTGGAACGTCAACATCTTAATTATGTTATAATTTTCTCTTCGAGTTTCATGTGCTATCCATTTTAGTTGTTGCCGCTGTTGTTGCTTTTTAAGCGAGAAAATCAATTGATTATTTTGAAGATGGCAGCTCTTGTTCTTCTGTTACAAATACAATGCAGTAAAAACATATAGCAGGGAGGGAAATTATTCCATATATGGGTTAATCTTTCTATGGTATTTCTGTCAATCTGTTATGTGATTTGAACTAATGTTACATCCCTCGTTCTGGGGAGGTCTTAGTTGACGAGGTTGATTCCATAATGTTGTAACTTCTCTCGCTCGTTTTCTCTCGGCCAGGTGTCGAAACGTTTTTTTGAGTTGGAAGATGAAAGAGAATTTTAACAAAAGGAATTTTAAACTAATCTGTTTTATTAAACACGTCGACGTGTACATTTTTAACTAGTCAGTGAGGTGGCTCTATCAGCCCCACTAGAGAGCAAGTTCCCCGAGACACGGAATAACCACGTCTACTGCGTGTGATGTATAAAAGCTTAACTCCCCGAAATAACTTTCTGTCTAATATTCCCACGTTAGTTTTTGCCAATCAAAAAAGACTTCCTTATTTAGTTTACCATCTGACCTTAAAGGTCAACCACAGAAGGTCCGAACCAAAATACACTGCCACTAAAAAATAATAGTCTGAAACTAGTATTTAACACTAATCATAATGACAGACTCATAATTCGAATAAAGAGTTGCCCATGTGTTGTAGGAAAATGGTCCCACGTTGCTTCTAATGTATGTGTGATTAATTGGACTAATAATGTAAAAATTGAAATGATAGCAACATAGAGTCACTCCACATAACTTTATTAAAAGAATAACATTTATTAAGAATACATACAGATGGATGTTGACTTGGTTGGATTCAGCGTAGGTAAAAATTGCATGCGTCATTGCGAGATAGCAGTTCCAATATAAAGTTTTCTTGATAATTTTGCTATAAAAATGTATTGTTGATCATTTTACTATAAAAAGCTATTGACGTTCATTTTACTATAAAATCTATTGTTGGTCACTTTACTATAAAATGTATTCTTGTTCATTTTCCAATATAACGTTTTCTTGAAAATTTTGCTATAAAAATGTATTGTTGATCATTTTACTATAAAAAGCCATTGATAGTAATGTTGCTACGAAAATTTCATTCTGGCGATTTCACTACCAAAATTTATAGTTGGTAATTTTGTTTATATAAATGTATTGCTGGTATTCTTACTATAAAATTGTTTTGATTTTTGCTTAGGAGTCCACTATATGCCCATAGCAGGAAGCCCGACATGTGCTAACTACCCCCGGGTAAGTGTGGACCTAGGAACAACAGCAATTCAGAGGTTGTTCCACGTTCCTCAAAATCTACGATCCCCCGAACAGAGGCCTTGCTGACGGAACATTATTTATGGAAAATCAGAAAACAAAAAAGACTTTATACATACAAGTTTAAAGGGGAATACGGTTTGGAGAATTTAAGACTCATAAGGCCCAATAAAAATAAAATAGGCGGAGGGAAACAACGAATAGTCCACCTAACAAGTAAATTT
>OZ038490.1:16480311-16507811 GCA_964036315.1 Acanthosepion esculentum | reverse complement strand
ATGTCTGTTTTTCCATCGTGTCATGTGTATATTACATTTTGTCCATATAATGTTTCATATCTTGAGTTCAGTAGTGTGTTATTTTCTCAAAAAATCCTCTTTCTATGGAATTACAATCTGACTGAAACAAAACTCTTCGGAAATGAAAAAACATGTTTTCCTCGTTTTTTCTATTTCTTTTTCCCTCCTTCCATGCATTAAAAATTTATCATTTTTCGGAGACCATCGCTTTTTGTTGAAAATGGAGTTGTTTTCAACACACCATATTATCTATGGAATCGATCAGTTGCTATTACCATCTCTCTCACTCTCTCTCTCTCTCTCTACATATATATATATATATATATATATATGTGTGTGTGTGTGTGTGCGTGTGTGTGTGTGTGGTTAGCCACACTGATTTTCATATTTGTTACTGTCGAATTTTCTCTATGTACTGATATGATAACATTTTTTCAGTGAAGAAACCAAGCTGTCTAAAGAAAAAAAAACAAATCTTCGCTCGATAATAACAAACATGAACAATCTGAAAACGATTGCAGAATGTGTTCAACGAACGCAATAAATGCAATAATATTGTTACTACTAAAACTCGTCGACTACATTTGCTTATCACTATATTTCGATTATATTCCGCTTGATTCTGTCCTATTACAGATAATCATTTTTTAACTGGTGAGTTACTTACCATCGCCTGAAGAGGCACAAGATAGTGCCGAAACACGAAAGCTATTGTTTAGCGATTGCAACATGTTTTTGTTACAATTATAATACAAATAATAACACATTGCTCGACATTGTATTGATCACTTCTTTTAAAAGTAAACAGAGGAATTTTATTTCATCTGCCCTTTCTCTTATATATATATATATATATATATATATATATATATATATATATATATATATATAGAGAGAGAGAGAGAGAGAGAGAGAGAGAGAGAGAGACATTACCGTTTCCCAACTCATCAGTGTGACTAGACATCCGAATGCCTCAAGCCCGGATCGAAACCTACCACTGAACTATCTTCATTCAACAGAGAGAAACAGCTAAATCTAGCGTATTGTTTTTGTTACGAATTTAAATAAATGGCAATCAGCCGGAGTGCTCCAATTCATTTTACTGAAGAGCTTTGCATTAATGCAGGTGGCTGTTGTTTATAGAATATATATTTATTGTTTATAGAAATTATCTTGGCTTTTTTTTTTTTTGTAATAAAGGTTCAGGTCTTTTTTTTTCCTTCATAAAACGTTTGTCCCAGACCATATATATATATATATATATATATATATATATATATATATGCCTCTAATAACGAGGCCTGTTGCCAAAATTATCAAAATTTTGGCAACAGCCCTCGTTATTAGAAATTGAATTAAATAGGATTAAACAATTGTGATTGTCCGCACATTCCCCCCACACACACACACACACACCTCTACCTAAATATTTTGCAGAAGGAAATTCCCATAGCTGTCGAGATATACCGCGTAAACTTGAAACAACTGCCATAATATGGCTTTCGCTGACATGTCACTTCGTCTTATTTTAATCCCTTCGATCAACTTATCGATCGATTTATCGATTTTCTCCTCCGACCGCCAATTTCGTTCCAATTATTCTGTCGCCATTTTGAATCCAATGACCAAAAAGGCGCAAGTGTTGAGTGTCTTGTGCGTCTGACAAGCAGCGACATCTGGCAAGCGGACACCAAAAACAAACGTCGATCGAACGTGACGCCAGTTACTGTTAATCAAAGTTTGGCCCGGACCGTCGTTGCTTACGAAATCAATACTCAAGGCGCCTGGCGATCAAATTGATTCCTACCAAGCACAAAACTCAGGCTCCGACGTATTGAATGTGACTGGCTTTTACTGCTTGTCGACAACTGGATCAACTGACCGTGCAATTACTTAAAAACAGACAAACAATTTGACAGCATACGTGATAGCTGCCGTACGAGTAATACGAATAGTGTTTAAGTAAGGTCAAATTATACATTTGGTTTTGGCTTGCAATGTCTATAGACACCTACAGAAGGGAATGGTTCGACATATTGATGTCTGTTATAGAATTCGAACCTTAAAGAGACCAACTATTATAGCCTTACGTGCATTATTAACAATAGAACGAATACTCTCATGTTTTTTTTAAATCTTTTCACTTCCAAGCAAGGCAAAAAAGCCGTTAAGACGCAATTCGTTACAGAGCATGAGAGAATATGAGAAAACAATACAAGGAGAGAGATCAAAAAAAGATTAAAGCCTAGGTAACAATGAGAAAAGAGGATCAGAATAATTACTATGAAAGTATTTATTGAAAAGGAACAAGAAAGCGACGTTACGGCAGTGACAAAGTGACTGTCGAGTTCATTACATTCATTTATGGGCTAATACACTTGGGAAAGGAGTATGAATTTATCCCCCCCCCACAGTTATGGGCAAAATAGTAGGTCAGACTGGGTTTTATAGCCTTGGGTGGCAACCAGTCTAGGAGAAAGAAAACTCTGTATTTAAATAAGCCTGGCGAGGATTGGGCTCCATCAGGCTATCGTGTTCCAAGATGCACAACTTCTTCTGCAGTGCATGTTGTGTTTGGTTTGGTTTGTTTTGTTTTACGACATATCAACCTCAATGGGTCATTTAATGCCGACAACTTTTTTTCTTTTTTTTTCTGGTAATATTTTTGTTTTGTCAAAAATCCATTTCTGTTAATATTTTTTTCCTCAAAGATGTATAGATGGCAATATAATTTTTCCAAAAACGTATAGCTGGTAATATTATTTTTTTTAAAAAAACGTATAGCTGGTAATATTAATTTTCTAAAAACGTATAGCTGGTAATATTATTTTTTTTTAAAACATATTGCTGGTAATATTTTTTTTCTTCAAAAATTTATTTCTGGTAATAATTTTTTAAAACCTATTTTTATACTTTTATAATGCCCTTTACCTCAATTTCTAGGTTAACTATTTGCCCATAGCTGGGACCCTAACAGGTGCTACCACCCGGGTCAGGGTGAACCTGGGAACATCATCAATTAAAAGGTGGTTCCACGCTCCTCAAAGCCTCCTGATCAGAGGCCTTGCTGTTGGACGGAGTTTATCGTCTTACCCTGGACGCCCCATTGGGGGGGTCTTACCCCTCTTCAGAGGTACAGTCAGCGTATTCTACAGCCCCAGCCGACAGGGCTAGCATGTTGTGTCCCTACGGCCATGATGATTTGCGGGACTACTGACCTTGATCGGGAGTTAGAAGGATCAGACGGTTCACCTGGATGAAAGTCAGTTATTGTAGAGTTTATAGAGAGCGGAAGCCAGTTCCTAAGACTAATGCATGGATACCATCAATTTTTCATGCTTTGTGGAAATCCAGTTTAGAGATGTTTGCAGTAACCTTGAACGGATTTATATGCATATCATTCAATTGGAAAGTCAGCAAAGATACACTAGAAGAGCCAGGAGAAGAAACTGAAGAGAATTTACAAGCAAAGCAATCGGCTCTATCAGCAAAGGATGGTGACATCTTAAATTGTGTGAGAAGAAGAACGATAGAAGACGTAGTCTTATTTAACGTTTCGTCCTCTGAGTCAATTTATCTAGTCAAATGTATGAATTTTATTTTTTTATTTTGTAACAGTTATTTTAGGTACCTCCACGAAATGTAAACAAAAAGAGCATAGCATGATGAAAAAGGCGCCAAACTTGACGAAAACAAAATTTTATCGTCTATGGTCATGTTATTATTAAAGAGGAAAGATCAAAGTGTTTTGGCGGTATTTTTTTACATTTTTGAATCGTTCCGATGACGACCGAAATTTTCGTTAAAAAATCTTGTTTTTTTTGTCATAAAAACTGACAGATAATCCATCATTTTTTTTCCATTTTATAAAAAAGATGAAAATCTCACTTTGAAATTCTTTTAGAAATCAATTATCATTTTTTCAAAACTTATTTTAATAAAATCAGAAATTATAATGTTTATTTAAAATACTTTGAACCCAGCTTAACTTAGCTTCTGCGCCGAAAAAATGTAATTTGAAAATAAAACAAAGCAGGTCATAACCTTTCGCGTCACTTGATAGGGGACGAAAAACATTTTCATGACGTCTAGATAACTTACGGGAGGATGGGAGGAAGTGAAATTATTTCCATTTAAGTTAACAATTTATTTACCTCGTTATTTTTAAGGAAAACTTTCAGCGCTCTAATTTTGTTTTGTACTTAGCTTTCACCTTTACGTTTACGATGCTTTATGGAAATTATTATAAAGAAATGAAAAAAATAAGACTGTTAAGAGTGAGATTAAATTTCATAAGAAAGGTATCTAATTAATTTATAGGTACCTTTCTTATGAAAATTTATCAGAAGTGTACATAAAATACTATAATTTTATGTACATTTACTACATTTTACTGTGTTATTTGTATTTCCATTCATTTTATTAATTTTGATATTTCATTTATGGAAAAATATCATAACTGAGATTAATATAAAAATAAAATCATATAAATTTCATGAGATGATACTGATACTTGTAGGTACCCTTCTCAGTTGAAATTGAAAAATCAAATTAAATTCTCCACACATGTTTCGCAAAAGTAAAGGCCTTAACAGCGAAGAACAATCCTGAACTCAAATAACGCAACTTAATTGTATTCTGGTTTGTCTTCCGTACTTTATAATTACCGCCCGATTATAAACACAAAATTACATTTCTTAATTACTACGGATCTTCTGATTGGTCAAAATTAAACAATTTACGGTGCACTAAACAAAGATCTATCTCATAAGGACACTTAGGAAACCCGATGCAGCCTTTAACTAATTTTATAATATTTTAACAACTTAAATGTAAAAATCTATTATAATTAAAGAAATAACAAATAATTGTATTAAAAATTCATTTTTCATCGAAAAAATTTTTTTGCTTTCGGAAAATATTGTTCATATTCATAAAAACAACTAAAAGCAAATAAAAGCATTTGAAATTAAATAATATCTTTGTTTTATTGAGTTTTGTATCTTACAGTTCAGAGCTGATTTTCAGATACGTGGGGTCCAATTAAAAAAAAAAAACATGATTTGCATTCCTCAAAGCCTTATGCTTTTATTGCAATCACTAAACCCGATGCGATCGAATTTCTAGAGTTTTCATAAAATTAGTTAGGGGGGGGGGTAATAAATATTAAAAAAATATTTCTGCCATGACTTATTTATAATATCTTATTTTACTAGTTCCGGTGATACAAAGAGAAACAAGGTTTTTTTTAATCAAAATTTAGACAATTCTAAAAAGAAGTAAAACATTTTTAAAATAATTAAAAAAAAAACTTTGGTTTTTCGTCTTCATAATAACATAAGCATCTAGACGATAAAATTTTATTTTAGTCAAGTTTGGCGACTTTTTTTATCAGGCTATGCCATATTTTTGCGATTTCGTGGAGTTACCTAAGTTATTTATATACAAGAGCGAAAATATTATTGGTCCTTCAATTATTATTTTTTAAATTTAAGAACGCTTATAAATATTCAACAGGTTAGCTAAAAAGTCTAGATAAGTTATGGAGGACACGAAGTGACACAATGCAATGTCTAATAAACGAAAATGAGTAAACGATGTTCTTGAATATTTTTGTTTAATGCAAATTAGTACTCCGAGCGGGCACAAGGAGGCATCTGGTGCCAACAATGACGTTGGCACTGCAGGAAAAAGTGATTCGTGTGTTCGTTAAAGCATCTGAACAGGCAGGGGAAAACGAAGTTTGTTGTTTATTTTACATCGAACACTCTCTTATAATTACCATCAGGACTCACTATGATCTACCATATATATATATATATATATACAGGGTGGTCCAAAATTAGGTAATAGGAATAGGTTTATGTATCGGTTATATTATTACAACTGAGTATCTTGATGAAACATTTCCTGAGAAATGGATTGGCCGAAGAGGTCCAATTGATTGGCCGGCACGTTAACCAGACTTGACCCCAATGGATTTCTTCTTTTGGCGATTACTCAAGGACAAAGTTTATAGTCGAAAACCTAGAAGTGTCGGTGATTTGAAAAATTACATAAGAGATGTATTTCAAGAAATTAATACCCAAAAAGACTTGTGAAAAATAGTTTGTCGAAGCGTTAGAGGTAGAATTCAAAGCTGTGTAAATTGTGATGGAAAACAGTTTGAGCACCTGCGTTGATAAAATTTAAAGGCTTTTGTATTATTGTTCACAATGTAATTTAAGGGCTTTTGTATTATTGTTCACAATAAAATTTAAGGGCTTTTTTATTATTGTTCACAATAAAATTTAAAGGCTTTTGTATTATTGCTCACAATAAAATTTAAAGGCTTTTGTATTATTGCTCACAATAAAATTCAAGGGCTTTCGTATTATTGTTCACAATAAAATTTAAGAGCTTTTGTATTATTGTTCACAATAAAATTTAATTGTCAAAGTAATAATTGTGTTAGTAAAGTATGTATATGTAATCTCAAAATAAATGTAATTATTTACTGTCCACCTACTTTTGGACCACCCTGTATATAAAAAAATAATGATATATATATATATATATATAGTTATTTTTTTTTTTTTAAATATGATTCCTTCGCTACATAAGAGTTCTCATGTATCAAAAACAAGAGCCAAAAGTTGTTTCATCCTGAAGCGAAATTTTTGGGAATAACTAATCTTGAAGTTTACTCATCTTTATAAGCATATTCATTTGTAGAATTAATTACTATGGAAACGGATGAAGTGACCAGTTCAATAGGGGGCGTAAGGGTTAACAATTTGTATCAACATATCAGTCACCCTCGGAAAGAGACCAACCCAAGGCCGGGGTGTCCATTTCAAAGCGAATGATAACATTCCTATACGCACATTGTCTAGTTTGTTTTAGCGACAGAGAGTTCTTGGCACCGTTGTACGCCGTTAAGTGTCTGAAGATTTTTTCTAAAAGGGCTGTTCGTACATAAACGCGTCGCACCGAACTACATTTTGTTTTTTTGACGACTTCATAAGGGGTTTGTTTTTTTTATCATGTGTTTGGGTTAAGCTTTTAAACCCTTTATTAGACCATGAAATTTTAATTTTTTTTATTATGCTAATTATTTAATACGAAAATTTGTTGATGTCGGCAAAAAACCGTTACCTCGTGTCTATGGTTTAATAAATTTTCATTATTTAGAAACTTAATAATGTGTAGTTTTTCATGTAGGCATAAAGGGCATGGGCATTATTGTGGTGAACAATCCTGTAGAAGCAAACCAGTCAGAGTGGCTTGCATCTGGTGCATAGGAAAATAAGGGTCTTACCTTAACGGGCAGCACGTGACATCGGCAAGTTTGCCCCGTGAAAATGGAATTACTCTCCCGTCTAGCAGTATGTACGATAACGAGGATTTTTGTACAGTTTGGCGTGCCTCCACCAATAGCAAGTCGTGTGCTGATTGGGTCGAACTGGAGGAGGCTATTTGCCTGGGTAACTGAGAATAAAAGCGAAGAATGCTGATTGGTTGGTCGACTGCAGGTTTGGCCTGATAAAAGAGGGCTGAAGCAGTGAAAACGGGAGAAGGAAAGACGGATATATACGAGAGAAAATGTCTCGTGTTGCTAGTGTGTTTTTTTGTCTAGCTGATAGAAGCTAAGTGATTTTGTTCTAAAGTTTATTTATTTTGTACTCTTTTTGAACCCTTTATTTGTTTTTTCAGTTTGGTTGTACGTTTGTATTTTTTTTTTCATTATTTGTTCTGTTACCCTTCTCCTCTTTTACTTTATTTATTGATTTTGTTTGTGTGTTTTGTTTAATTTGTTTTTGTTTGACCGGACTTCCGGTGCGTTTTTTCTTTGTTTGATTTCGTTTTTTGATTATTATTTGATTATTATTTGTTTTAACATTAAGTTTTAAAAAAAAAATTTTTTTCCTAAAAAGGAAATAACAAGAACTGGTTCTCCGCTGTAATAGTATATATTACTATTATGGCAGAGTTAACACAAACTCCAACCCAAACACGGGAGACACAGGAGACACAACGGCCGGTAATAAAAGAAAAAGTCACGGCCTGGACTGAAAGTCGGCCCAAAAAGGATGCCGAATATTACGCAGGCCTATGGAAGAAGTACGAGGATTTAATCAAGAAAGACGAAATCCTCACGACCAAGGAAGCCTTCCATGAAGTAAACTTAAGGACCATTCCTTACTGACGGCCAATATTAAGGGCCGGAATTTGATTGGAGTCAGTAGGGAAACTATGGAAGAAGTCTTCAAGGGTTTGAATATCGTCCCAAAGATCCTGTCAAGGAGAATAAGAGCAATGTGGGACCTTTTAATGACGACGGAAGAGGAAGCGAAGAAATTGGCAGGATGCGTGCTAAACTCCAAAAACCTCAAGTTACAAACGGAGTATATGGGCACTAGAAGGACAAACGTGACGGTCCATGGGGTGCCAGTGGACATCTCAGAAGACCAACTGGGTGCTTTCTTCGCCTAATATGGCAGTGTGGACAAGGTGTCGGTGGTGGTAAGCAAGGCAGGAATTGCCACGGGCGATGTTGCTATTGAAATAACAACCAGGAGAATTTCCTAAACATGCCCAACACTATCCTACGCCGGAAGAGACACATGTTGGTTGTAGTAGAGGGGCGTAAGCCTTGCTGTTGGGCGTGTGGCAAGCCAGGGCATATGGCCAAGGTGTGTCCCGGCAGGAACGTGACCCCTCAACCAACGCCAGTAGCAGTAGCAGCAGCCAAAGCAACAACTTCTACAACAACTTCTACAGCAACAAAAACTGAAGAGGCCCCAGGTGAATGGAAAGAGGTGGTATCCAAGGGACGAAAACAAAAAGTGGGGCCCTCGTCCCCCCCAGAAGGATACTTCACAACAACAGCAGCAACAGCAGTCTTTCATGAAACCTATAGAGAACAAAAAGCAGCAACAAGCTCAACGAGCCCCAAAGAATCCGGCAAAGCCAAAAATGAGTATGGAAGTGGAAGAAGCCCCCCCCCCCAACTAGGGCGTCTTCTTTAAAAAGATGTCGATAAGAGGGAGAGGAAGAGGACCAAGCACCGAGGAAAAAAGACCCAGAACGCAGTAATGAAGGAAGGAGCAGGGAGAAAACCAAGTCTGCCCCTTCTTCACCAGCAAAAGAGAAAAAGGACACTCCGACAGGTAGGAGTCTCCCCCCTTCCCTTGCCCGTCTCACAATTCCTCCCACCACTCCCACACCTCCACACACAACAACGCCTACAGCTTCAGAGGTAGCAACACCCCAACCTCTCCAACCATCCCCTTCTTCACCGACCCCGTCTCCTACTACCACCCCACCACCCCCAGACAGGGGGAAAAAAGAAAAAAAGGATATTTAATAGAATGGAAGAGATTTGCAGGGTGGATAGAGAGGAAAGTGAAAAAAAGCTCTCATCCCGAAAGAGATCCCTGTTAGGACCCCTGTATAAACTCTCCTCCGTGGACAACAAGTCGGTGGAGGACCCTAGAAATTTTCCGAGAGCCCCGGGGGTCATTACCCTCATTAGAGATATGGGGTGATACTTGAAGGTATGGACCCATCTTTTCGAGGCCAGAGAGTCCTTTCCTGATATAAGAATTGCAGAACTGGGGTCTGACGACCTTATAAAACTACATTGTTTCTGCTCTGGGAGGGTCCCTGTACGTCTCCACCCATCGTTATATAGTGCCCTAAAACTTACTTACCCCACGGACGTTGGCGGTATTGTCTCACAAGGACGGATGACGTCGGAGCTAGGCACGGGAAACCTGGGACAAACCGTCGGGGTCCTGTCACCTGCAGATTTCCGCCCGGTATGTGTTTAGGTTGTTGCAGTAACTCTGTTTTTTCTTTGCGGGCCTAGAAATGTCTAAGATAGCCAGCCTGAATGTGAAGGGCTTGAGAGATCGGGGTAAGGCTGCCCGCCCGCTTCGGGATATCTGGTCCTTCGGTCTGGATGTTCCGCGATCGAGGAGACTCACTTTGTTTGCAGTTCCGATGCGTGTGTGCTGGAGGATGACTTTGTCGTTTATTCAGCATATGGGGACCGGTTTGCCAGAGGAGTTTCTTTGTTAGTCAAGCGTACTCTCGATGCGAAGGTGGACCTTATGCATACCGATGCCGAGGGTCGGTTAATCGTGGCCGATATTGCCGTGAAAAGTGGTTCGTTTCGGGTCGTTGCGGTTTATGCGCCCAATGACCAGGGGGAGCGGTGTTCCTTTTTCGGCGGTTGGAGTCGTTCCTAGTGGATTCTTCGCGCCTAGTTTTAATCATCCTGGACCCCAAGTTAGACAGGGGGCGGGGCGCTAGCGGGAGTAGGGGTGATCGTAGCCTGTTCAATCTGATCAACGATTATGGTCTCGGCGATAGATACCGGGTCGATCATCCCGGGGGGTAAATGTGGACGTGGGCTCATAGCTGGCCGTCTGTCAAGGTAGTTAGCTACCGTGACAGAATGTTAGTTCGTAGAGCTGACATAGACTTGTTAGATTGTCCCACGTTCCACTGGGTAGGCTACACGGATCACAAACTAGTTTGTGCCCGGGTGGCGTTAGAGCATAGGCCTAGAATGGCTGGTTACTGGAAGTTCAATCTGTCTTTACTGGACAGGCAGGACTTCCGGGAGCAGCTAACTAGTGTAGAGCAGCGGGAGCTAGTGGGGGCGGTTATCGGGAATAAGTGGTGGGACGACTTAAGAATAGGATTAGGTCTTTCACCACAGATTTCAGCAAACGGCTCGCTCTAGATAGAGCTGAAAAGGTGAAGACACTTAAGGCTAATTTTTCCCGGGCAGGGGCTGGGGGGATCCCCTAGAGATAGCCCTAGCTAGGGAGGCCCTGCAGCGTTCGAATAGCGAGCGCTACATGGGTCAGGTAATTAGACATAAGTTAAGTAAGATGTCTTCTGAAGCCGTGAACCTTGGCGCAGATCTGCGTCGGGAAGAAGTCCGTCGAGGTGGTGATCGTTACATTCGTCAAGTCAAAACTCCGAAAGGGCGTACGCTGCGGTCGACTGACGACATGTGCGAGGCGTTTCAGCGGCATTTCGAGAGCCGGTTTACCAAGGAGCCTGGTCTTCGTGATGAAGACTTTCGCAGCTATTTGGCTGACTTTCTGTGGCTTGCACCGACTGAATCAGCTAGCTGCGAGGGAGAGAACACGGAGGGCAAAGTCTACGAGGTATTGAAGAAGGTCGGCAGAGGCAAGTCGCCCGGTCTGGATGGTTTGCCCTATGAATTGTACTTGAGGCTGTCGCACATCGTTGTTCCGATTTTGACAACAGTGTTCACAACTGGTTTCGCTCGGGGTCCATCCCCAACCGCATTTCCAGGGGTGTGATCACTCTGTTGAAAAAGGGCAAGGGTGTTAGGGGGAAACTCGATTATAGGCCCATAACTCTGCTAAACACAGAGTTAAATATTATGGCCAAGATCCTGCAGGAGCGTTTGCAGTCAGTTGCCGAGTGTCTGTTGGGACCTGAGCAGACTTGTTCTGTGAGTGGCCGAACAATTCAGAGCAACCTGCATTTGATCCGCACGATCCTAGAGGGAGTAAAAGACGACGAAGAAGCCGCGCTGATCAATTTGGATCAGTCCAAGGCATTTGATAGGGTCGACCATCGCTACCTTGCTACTGTCCTGCAGGCCGCTAGATTCGCACCCGACTTCTGCCGCTGGGTTAGCCTCCTGTATCGCTCCCCCAGTGCTGTGGTGCAGGTGAGCGGAAAGTTGTCGGGCGCTTTTGTCCTGTCGAGGTCGGTTCGTCAGAGTTGTCCGCTGTCGCCTCTCCTTTATGCTTTGGCGTTGGAGCCTCTCCTTCGCCGGCTGAAGCGACATTGAGGCGGTACAGAAGGCACTTGATCGGTACGAAAAGGTTACAGGGGCCAAGATAAACCGCCACAAGTCGTCCGGCTTGCGGTTAGGTGCCTGGAAGGGGCGTAATCTTCCAGGCCGCTTCGGTTGGACGGACGGTCCTGTCCGCATTCTTGGAGTTTGGTTTGGACACGACCTCCACCTGGAGAAAAATTGCTCAGAAGTACTAGCAAAGGTCGATTCTGCCGGCAAGACTTGGAATCGACGTAGGTTGTCCGTGAAGGGCAGGGGGGAGGTGTGTGTTACATACATTTTCCCCCTGATTCTTTATTGATTGTCAGTACTTCCTCTCTGTGAGACCCACATGAAGGCGCTCGAGCGATCGCTATCCTCCATTTTATGGAGGGGACGCAGGAACAGGGTCGACAGACGAGTCTGCACTAAACGTCCGTGTCATGGGGGGCTGAGAATGCCACACTTGATGAGTCACATCCGTGCCTCTCGGTTGGCTTTCCTACGCCGCGCATTGACTAGAGGAGATCCGATTCTGGAGCGGATTGTTAGGGACGCGTTCCCTGGCCTTACCATCTGTCCCCCATCTCGAGGGTTGAGCGCCATCGTAAACCCCGGGATCAATCGCTTTTCCTCCGCGAGTGTCGGTCAGCCTTGATGGCTATTCCGCAGTCCAGTGACCTGTCACGGCCTAGTAAGGTCTTCTATCGGGGATTCGTGGAGAGGCGCGCGAAGGATTCCCTACGTGATACGCTCTGCTTGTCGGAGGAGGAGTATCGCTCCTACTGGTCTTGGCCGCCAGCGGCGGATTATCTCAGTAACCCAGAGTTTTCGCTTACCTGGCGATTGGCTCGGAATCGGCTGCCTCTCAGCGACAAGGCTTTCATATGGGGCTTGGCGGATTTGCCAGACTGTGAACGGTGTGGCCTTGGTTTAGAGGAAACGGCTTCGCACACCTTCTACCATTGCCCCCGGGTCCGCACTTTATGGGACCATGTCGGCGAGCTGACGGCTCGTCTCGCTCCCGAAGAACTCGTGCCCATTGATCGCGCATACGCGTGTGACAATGTATCGCCCCCGTATTCCGGGGTGAAACGAATGGTGTTTCTGACGCTGTTAGCCACGGCTCGAATGGTGATATGAACGACGCTAGAAGGAAGTTTTGCGAGGCAATCATCTTTCTCATCAGGATCTAATCCGATTCTTTGAGCATCAGCTCAGGATGAAGATTAGAACTGATAGAAAACGATTGCATTTGACAGTCTTCAGCGAAAGGTGGGTAAAAGAGGCGAGCTTGGTTCGTTTGAACGGGGCTAGCCTTGATTTTCTTTGCTAGGTCAACCTAAGTCACATCGGGGTGGTTTCCTGTGGAACCCTCCCCTTAGTTAGGTTAGACGAGCTTACGTGTACCTAGTTAATGTGAGTAAGTGTTGTTCCCGGCCTGTTTCCCGGCTATCTGTTTAGTTATCATCCAAGTCGAGAGTCCCAACCTCCCTAGTTTGTTTTGGCCCCCTTTTATCTCGACTGTCAGCCTTTTTATTCCCCTATGTCCGTGTTATTTTATCCCTTTCCCACTCCCTTAGCGAGAGTGCTTCTTGATTTTGTCCTCTGGGCAGAATACAGCAGCCTCTCTATTTTGAGGGTTGGACGGGCCTTACTAACATAAATCATGTTTAGTTTAAAAGATTTGTTGAATTTTTAGTTCGTTTTTGTGTTCATCTCCCTCCCCTTTCATCTTTTCATGATTAGAATTTTAATGTATTTTATTATCATCAAATTTTTATGGTGTGGGGCGCGTTTTTGTAGGTTCCCCTTGGTGAGGATGTGGCATTATGGTATATGGAGGATTAAATGGTGACTGACGAGTTCTTGTGGTGAATGTGTCAGTTGTAATGTATGAATGGGTCGCGAATCGGATTAGCTAGGTATAGGATAGTTAGTTACGACCCGCCTTTACCCCTCCCTTTTTTCGGCCTTGTACCACAATTTGTACATTTTGTATGAATAAATAGTAAGAAAGACGGATATACGTTGTGACGTGTTCAGAAAGCAAGGACGGCGAATTGAACCAGCGGGATCTTGACAAGTGACGTCGTAGCAGTACAGACTTATTTAAACTACACACACACACACACACACACACACACACATATATATATATATATATATATATATATATATATATATATATATATATATATATATAATTATTTATGAGGTTTGATCAAGAATTATCGGGGCTGTTGCTAAGGTACCGGAGCCAAAATCCGAAGAGTGAAGCCACTTGGCATAGAGTGACATTGAACTCTGTCACGCATCGAATGTGAATTGTTACTTCCATTGTTTATGCCAGTGCTTGAAAGTAAAGTCTGTAGAGTTTGCTCCTCTCACGACACCATCAGGGAGTTTGGCTTTTGCAGCAGTTTTTGATCAAGAACAACATTCTCAAGGTTCGACAGCAACCCTATTCCCCAGATATCTCCTCTTCCGAAGTTTCTCTCTACAAATCCCACTTTAAAGAAATAAGACTTCCAAGCGTTGAGGATATCTAAGAGAATGCGACGAGGCAGACACTCGCTATCCCCCAAAAAGAAGTTCCAGAAATGAGAAGGAGACTACTTCGAAGGAGATTAAACGAAGAATTTAAATTTGTTATAGTTTTCTTACCATAGTATCAGACCCGAGATATATTTTTTTCATTTAAATTGTTATATGACTTAACTGTTACACTTTTTGGATACATTAACTAGTGAGCCAACCAAAATGAGCTGACTCATTTTATAGTTTACCAATAGAAGGTTAACAAATCAGAAGACTTCAATCCGATGTGTATAAAGGCGGCAATTTTGTTTTGTTTTTTTCTTGTCGAAATATCCACTGCTAACCTGTCAGATGAAAGACTTGAAGAACTACGCTTTCCTACTCTCTCCGAATATTCACTGCCAACCTCTGATATGGAAGACCTTAAGAATTCCTGAATAGCTGCTACTAGATATTGATGCTGTTTCATTGAACAAATTACTTACTACGTTGGTTTCTACATTCAGACTACGGTGATCATGTTTTACAGTGGTTATGAGCCTAGATTACGACTGTATTTTGACGGAAATGAATCCAGTTATGAATTGTGGGAAACGAAATTCTTAGGCTACCTTAGAATACAAAAACTTCATGACATCATCCTTTGCCAAGATGACCAGAAGGAAGACGATGATTTTATGGAAAGAAATGCGACCGTGTTCGCTGAATTAATACAATGCCTGGATGACAGAAGTTTGTCTTTAATAATGCGAGAAGCCAAGGACAATGGACGCCGAGTGCTACAGATATTGCGTGAACACTACTTACCAAAAGGTAAGCCTAAAATTATTGCTTCATATACTGAACTAACCGCGTTAAGGAGACGCGAGAATGAATCCGTAACAGATTATATTATACGGGCTGAGAATGTCACAAATGCCTTAAAAATGGCAGATGAGACTATTTCAGATGGGCTGCTAATAGCCATGGTTTTAAAGGGATTCCCACTGACATTTAAACCATCCACGACAGTCATAACTCAAAAAGATAAAAGTCTAACTTTCACTGAGTTTAAAGTCGCATTACATAGTTATGAAGAAACTGAAAAAATGTGCAACCCAGCAAATCAAGGAAAAAACGTAATGCAACTAAGGACGTCATTTAAAAAATTCAGAAAAGTAATCCCTCCAACCTACCAGACCAGGAATTATGATATTAAAAATAAGGGGCCTAAAACCATCAACAACAACAAAAGCAAGAAGAAGAAGAAGAAGAAGATGATGAGGATGATGATGATGATGATGATCATCATCATCATCATCATCATCATCAAATATCATCTGCTTTCGTTGTGGCAAAGTCGGGTATATGCGTGCGATATGTCAATTTTATAAAAGGAGTGATTTTTGTAAAAAGGAAAAGGCTTTATCGAATGAGCGAACATATGCCTTTTCGTTTGAGTTGGATACTATACCCAATAATAATAATTCTTACCTAGTCGATACGGGTGCGACAAATCAGGTAATTACAGATAAAACAAAATTTATTAATTGTGTCCCCTATTCCGAAACTGATAAACATTTTATAGACTTGGCTGACGGAACTAGAGCTAACAATTTAGTTTTAAAAAGAGGCGATTCCTGTATTTATTTACGAGATACTAATGGAAATATTTGTAAATGTTTATAAAACAGGGCTTTAGATATCCCTAAATTTAAACAAAATATTTTCTCGGTTCAGTCTGCTGTTGAAACTGGTGTTAAAGTTAATTTTCACCGAGACAATTCAAAGTTAATATACCCAGACGGAACTGAATTTAATATACAACAAAATGGACGTTTATATTATTTGAAAAGTATTAAATCTGTGAAAACAGCCACCCACGACTTAGCGACTTGGCATAAACTATTAGGTCACTGTAATAGTTCGGATGTTAAAAAATTAGAAAAACACGTTACTGGAATGAAAATGACATCTTCAAAGGGCTTACAACATTGTGACACATGTATTAAAGGAAAAATGACAAAGTATAGAAATAGGGATCGAATCCCAAAATCAACAGATATCTTGTTCAGAGTTTATTGCGACTTAGCGGGTCCAATTTCACCAATGGGTATAGGCACTTATGCATATGTATTAAACTTTGTGGGCGAATATTCAGGACTTATTATGATATATTTTCTAAAAAAACAAATCTGATACCTTACAAGCTACAAGAATGTATTTATCTGATATTTCACCTCATGGAAAAGCGAAAATAATTAGAACAGATAATGGTGGAGAATTTACTTCTGATGATTACGAAAACCTCCTAATAAATGAAGGCATTAAACATGAGAAGACCTTTCCTTATTCGCCGCACCAGAACGGAATCGCTGAACGTAGTTGGCGGACGCTTTTCGAAATGGCTAGGTGTTTGCTAATAGAATCTAAGTTACCCAAAAATCTGTGGGTCTATGCGTTAAATACCGCCGTATATATAAGAAACCGTTGCTATAATAGTAACATTAAAAAGACTCCCTACGAGGCTTATACGAACTACAAACCCGACATAAGTTGTATGCATATTTTTGGTACAATTTGCTACACATATGTCGACCACAGAGCAAAACTTGATCCAAAAAGTGAAGGAGGCATATTTATTGGCTATGACAAAGCAAGTCCGGCCTATATGATTTATTTCCTAGAAAGTAAAATAAGGAAAGTAAGATGCGTCAGATTTACAGATTCCTTTGAGCAAGTAAAGGATCCCGAAGAAAAGAATATTAATTGTGAGGAGCTGATCCCACACGAACCAGTATGGCCTAATTATGAGATAAGGCCTTTAAATAGAAAACCCGTTCAAGATTTACAATTAGAGGAAGGTGTTATATCAGAAGATATAGAGGAGGAAACAGACGCAAACCTTGAATTAAAAGAAAATACAACCAATGAGGGGGGACAAATTCCGCGTTATCCAACCAGAATTAGAAGAAAGCCAGACTATTTTGGAATGGATCAATGTAATATCTGTGATATTGACTGTTGCTATTCGGTGCAATGTATCCCGAAGAACTATCAAGAAGCCATAAATTCTGATAATTCCAAACGATGGAAAACGCCATGGAAAAAGAAATGGAATCTCTAGTATCAAATGATACTTTTGAATTGAAAAAAACCCCGGATGATAAAAATATTATCGGCAGCCGTTGGGTTTATACTGTAAAGCGAACTGAGGATGGCTCGCCAGTGTATAAGGCTCGTTTTGTAGCTAAAGGATTTTCGCAGATATACGGGGAAGATTACGTAGAAACATTCAGTCCAACAACAAACATGACAACAATAAGAATTTTAATGCAAATGGCTGCGCATTATGGCATAGATATACACCATATGGATGTCAAAGGAGCATATTTGAATGCACCGATTGACTATGAAATATACATAAAGCCGCCAGAAGGTTTTGAAAAAGGTGACAATTATGTATGGAAACTCAAAAAGTCACTATATGGGCTAAAGCAAAGCGAAAGAACGTGGAAAAAATTACTACATTCCTGTTTAATTGAACAACTTTTTGAACCCTCCCCGATAGACCAATGCCTGTACACAAGGACATTTAATAATGAAATATTAGCAATTCTGATTATTTAGGTCGACGATATGTTAATTGCTTCAAAATGTAAAGTTACTCTATTAAAAATTTAAAATTCCTTAAATATAAGGTTTAAAATGACCGACTTGGGTCGACTATCATGGTTTCTTGGTATACAGTTCGAATTTAAGGATAACACTATTACAATGAATCAATCCAGATACATCGAAAAATTCTTATCTAAATTCAGCATGCGAAATTGTAAAACGCGGACTACTCCATGTGAAATGGAAACACAATTATGAATAATGAAGATAGTATAGCGGCATGTGAGAAAGAATACAGAATGTTGATAGGAAGTCTTATTTTTGTCATTACATCAATAAGGCCAGACATCTGCTATATGGTTACTAAGTTGTCTCAAAACTTAAATAAACAAAGGACTGTCAATTTAACAAGAGCTAAGTAAGTATTACGTTATTTAAAAGGAACTAAGAATCAGTGCCTAGTATTTCGACAATCAAAAAAGCCACTACAACTGGAAGGATTTTGTGATGCTGATTGGGCAAATTCACCACATTGTAAAAGTTTCACAGGATATTGCTTTAGATTAGCAAAAGATAATCCGATAATTAGCTGAAAATCTAAGAAACAGGGGATGATTTCTCTTTCGACCTGCGAAGTAGAATACGTTGCATTGTCGTAAGCAACACAAGAGGCTATTTTTCTTAAATCACTAATAAAAACTGTTAAAACACTAATAATAAGTGAGCCTATAACTATTTACTGTGATAATCAGGCCAGTATTACTTTGGCTAAAAATCCAATACATCAAAGATCAAAGCATATTGATATTAAATATCAATTTGTTAGGGATCAGGTACAAAAGAAAACAGTACAAATTGAATATGTTCAATCGGAAAATAACGTGTCGGATTTGTTTACAAAGCCAATTACAAAATTGAAATTACGGGCTTTCATTCCTCTCATATTTGGTAATGACATATAAGGTTCTCTTATAGTCCTGGGTAGGACGTAAAACTGCATCCATTAGTTATTGTCCTATATTGGGGTTGAATAGTCCTACTTTTAGCCCAATCCTCCTCCTGAATAACTCTCGGAATCCCTCTGACCCGGAGTGATAGTGACTGTTTTAATGGGTCCCAGATATGGGTAAACTAACAACTTTTTTCACTTTTTTGTTGTGATCACAGCCTAAATTTATAATATTGTTGTTAATGTTTATTAACCTAAAGTACTTAACAGTGAATACATGATATAACTAATTTTTGGGAATATTAATTTTTCATTTAAAAATAAAAAAATAAATAATCATTTTATGAATATTAAGAAGAGAAAAAAATAATTATTTGATGAATGCTAAAAAAAAAATAAATAAAAGTCCTTTATTAATACTAAAGTATTTGTTCCATATAAATATTGACTTTACTAATATTTTGAAAAAAGATTCCATCATGTACCCAAAAATGGGGGGTTTTGTTACAATTTTTGGATACATTAACTAGTGAGCCAACCAAAATGGGCTGACTCATTTTATAGTTTAACAATAGAGGATTAACCAATCAGAAGACTTGGAATATTCAATCCGATGTGTATAAAGGCGGCCATTTTGTTTTGTTTTTTCTTGTCGGAATATCCACTGCTAACCTGTCAGATGAAAGACCTGAGAAACTACGCTTTCTTACTCTTTCCGAATATCCACTGCCAACCTCTGATATGGAAGACCTTAAGAATTCCTGAATAGCTGCTACTAGATATTGGTGCTGTTTCATTGAACAAATTACTTACTACGTTGGGTTTATACATGCAGACTACGTTAAACATGTATAACAATAACGATATATAATTTTTTATCTATGAAGAACAATATTGAGAGAGGGAATGATGGCAAAGTAAAAAAAAAGGTTTTCGTGTGACGTGTTTCATCTTTTAGGACATAATCTAAATCTTAAGACTAAATTTTTTACGTTAATGCGACTACACATGCGCACGAACGATGGCTGCTAGGAATTTAAAATGATTTTCTTTTTGTGCTTTGAGTATATAATTTAGCAAATATATAAAGAAAGAACAGTAAGATATATAATCCGGTGTTCTTATTGATATTTTTTATTTTATTTTTACAAAACAGTGCTCAATGTAAATTTACAGAGCATAAATATTATTTTTATATTTACTGAGTTTTAAACGCACATATAAATTCATTATTTCCTGTTTCCAAGGATACAGAGAAATCCAATCATTTAGACAGGGACGGTAGCGTGTTCATTTTTATTAACTATTGTTGTATCAATTATGATTTACGTTCGAAAAAGAGGTTAAGTTTAGGGGGTAGGGTGTATTTTTCAACCAACTCAAGTACATTTAAAAATAGGTTATTCCAAAATTCGCTTGAAGATGAACACAACTAATGCTTTTAATTTAATTATATAATTAAATTTGAAGTTTTTAGCGTCAGTTTTTGAAACATGGGTTATTACTGTGTAGCGAAGAAACCATATTTTAAATCAGTTAATTTATAATATATATATATATATATATATATATATATATATATTATTTTTAATTATTATTATTATGATATATATACATATTATTATGATATATATATATATATATATATATATATATATATATATATATATATATACATATATATATAGTAGTAGCATAAGAGATTATAAGAAAAACATTTGAAATCGCTGCAAAAAACTTTCATGTTTAAAAATTTTGATTCTTCTGGCGATGTTAAGTAACTGGTGATGAATTGATTTTTAAGGAAATTTAAAAACATATTGTTACCTCTTTTCTGAAAGTTCAAGCGGGGGAGAGACATAAGGTCAGAATTAAAATTAGACTTGTGGGTATGTCTTTATTAACCAATTAAATGTCCGATCTACGCTAAAAAAATATATGCTCTGAGGGTATTCGTGGGTGAGTTATCTATTCATGTCATGATAAATTGGAACACAGGCTGGTCATCAAAAAATATAATAATAATAATAATAATATATTGCGTGACTTTGTATTGAGCACTTTTAAAAAAAAAACCCTGAGGATTTCTACGCCATTTCTCCTTTCTCTCATTTGGATATATATATATATATATATATATATATATATATATATATATATATATATAGGCCGCAATTTTTCATTAATGCATGTTTCATTAAATAATATAGACAAGTTTTGTCTATTTATTTTAAGTAAGTTCTTTTCATATTGTCTGATAAGCTTAATAACATTATCATTGAAAGACGAAAGAAAATCACCATATTGATACATTTTTTAATCCAATCTATGCTTTCGGCTTACATAAGCCATTATCAAAGATGACAATTACATTTCAATACATCAACCAATACACGGACGAAACAATAATGATAGCCTGTTTTTGTTGCATGAAAAATTTCAAAGCAACGACAAACTCGTATATACGAGACACGGAAGCGATAATTGCTCCGCGGCTAGTGACGTCAAGCATGACCACTCGAGAGTGAAAACGAGAAGTATTAAGTATGGGAAGCCGTTGGCATATATATATATATATATATATATATATATATATATATATATATATATATATATATATATTGTCGCTATTTTTTATTTTACGCTTGTGCGTTGTTATTTTATTTTATTATTTTGTCAACTGTACAGTATAGTGATTTTCCAAGCGTAGCTCAGATGTGACACAAGGCCGAAAGTATGGGACGCCCAGTGAAGCTCGAACTCACTAGTCAGTCGTAATTGTTCTAGCGAGACAAGCTTTGTAACTATTACACCGCCTCGAGGTGCCCAAATGGTTTTCTAAGCGTCGCTTAGATGTGGCACAAGGCCGAAAGTATAGGACACTCAATGCGGATCGCACTCACTACTCAGTCGTAATTGTTCTAGCGAGACATGCTTGCTAAACATTACATAGCCTCGAGGTGCCCCAACCGCACAGTATCTAAAGATCAGTTGGACTCCGTCTGCGAGACAAAAAGCCCTATTACGCAATTCACCCCGCCAGAGATTTGGAAATGGCATGCAGTACGGCTTGGCATTCACACCGGCAGCTGCAATACGAACATTTCGGAGTGTTTCGGTGTCAGTCCGAGAGCAGGAAAAAGGATTCGTAAAGAGCTGATTGGGTGTAATCGTTACTACGAATGTGTTTGAAATGATCACTAGTGATGACGACGTTATGCCTCTCTTCATCTTCCCACAGGGCCTCAGGCTCAACATGTGCTGCTCTGCGTCAAGAAGGCGGCTGCTGGAAGACGCTATATCTGGCAAAAGGAATCTTCACCATAACACACAAGCAGAAGTACCCTGTCATGGCTGCCAGACAATTTCTGCGACCACATCACCTCTTACAACTGGCCACCTAACTCCCCAGACTGCAAACCCCTTGATTATTATGTGTGGCAAGCGAGACGAACAAAACTCCTTGCAACACCAAAGATGAACTGAAGGCAAGGATTATGGCGGCACTCACAACATTAAACAAGGAGGCCGTCGAGAAGAGTTGCAGGAGATTCTGAAGTCGTCTGGAGGCCGTGTCGATTTTATTGAAGAAATTTACTCTTTAGTATTTCAAGATATCTTTCTGTAATTTTGGTAAATATATCTGTTAAAATGAGGTGTCAGCGTTATTTTCATTGTCGCGCAATTTAGACGACAATTTATCCATCGCAATACGTATTTCTGTTAAAATGAGGTGTCAGTGGTATTATGATTTTAACGTCATTTAGACGACAATTTTTCCATCGCATCCTATATATCTGTTAAAATGAGATGTCGGTGTCATTTTCATTGTCGCGTCATTTAGACGACAATTTATCAATCGCACCCTATATTTCTGTTAAAATGAGGTGTCGGTGGTATTTTCATTTTTTACGTTATTTAGACGACAATTCATCCATCGCACCCTGTATATCTGTTAAAAATGAGATGTCGGTTTCATTTTCATTGTCGCGCAATTTAGACGACAATTTATCCATCGCACACTGTATTTCTGTTAAAATGAGGTGTCAGTGTCATTTTCATTCTTGCGTCATTTAGACGACAATTCTTTCATCGCACCCTCTATATACCATGCTCTTCCTCTATACTTTTCATATATATCACAATGCAGTCATAAGAGTGGTGGCACATTTATGTAGATACGTCAATTTTGCGATCAGTTTCCTGTAACAGAATCACCGTATCGATTTTTACCTGTTCATATTTTTCTGTCATATCATCCATCTTTTCGTATCAGCGTCTTCCTTTGTCTATAGATTATTTTATCTATTGCAAATGATCTCGTTATGAACCTCGTCTGCATATGTCAGCCACTTCAATCTCACAGCTTTTATCTCAAACTACTCAAATCTATTATTTCTCA
This sequence comes from Acanthosepion esculentum, assembly GCA_964036315.1. NCBI lineage: Eukaryota > Metazoa > Mollusca > Cephalopoda > Sepiida > Sepiidae > Acanthosepion > Acanthosepion esculentum. Next base: position 16,484,489 of record OZ038490.1, on the reverse strand, counting down.
ATTTATCTGTCGCTGTGTGTCACTGCCTTTCGGACTGTCTGTCTCTTGGTTTCACTCACTCTCTCACTATCTCTCCCTAACGTTCCAGTATCACCAAGCAGCCCCTGAATTCCAGTCTATCGCAATGAATGGGTGTTCTCTCAAGGAGGCCCCTTTGCCTTGAACGTCTATAAGGTCTTCATCATCATCTTCCTTCGACCTCCCTATGGTTGGTCGGAACTCCATCGTCTCTTCATTTCTACACTGTTCGGTCCTGTATTGCTGTCCCCAGTGTCAAACTCTGCGTCCCGAGCTATGGTATGTGGGAAAGTCAATTTCCAGAAGGATGTCATAGGAGTAAGGATGAGACGATTTCCATTTCCATGTCCATACACTAAAGTTCAGCTGTACTGAAAACTAAGAAAAAAATTAAGAAACATAATGCTAATATATTAAATAAACACTTAGACCAAAACCAAAAAAATTTAGAGAATAGAAAAATAAACATAAAAACAGATGAAGATAAACAACAACTATGTAACTGTAGAAAACCTCATAACAGTTCTCTACAAAGTAAATGTCGCACGGAATCATTAGTATACCAATGAAATATCTCATCTATTGAGAATCCCGAAAATATAAAAATTTATATAGGTTGCACAAGCCATGAGTTCAAAAAACGGTGCAATCAACATCAAAGTTTATTTAGGATAAATAAATATAAAAATCAAACATATCTATCGAAGTACTTCTGGCACTTAAAAGAATCCAATAAAACACCTACATTAAAATGGAAATTAATAAGAAAAGCTAGAATATGTAGGTCATTAAATGACCCATGTCGTTTGTGCATACATGAGAAACTATACATTACGAAGTTTATAAAAAATAAAAATTTGCTGAATCAGAGAAATGAAATAGCTATATTTTGCCGCCATTGTCAAAAGTTTTCCTTAAATAATATTTAAAAATAAATTTTTAAAAATGCGAGCTGGTAATATACATACTTATATTTGATATGAAAAAATAATTTTATATTATGTAAGTAATTCTATTACATTTACTTGTTTTAAAATGAAATATAGTCTATTAATAATTAAAAGTGAAAATATTTTAAAATTGTAGTTAAATAAAACGTTACCTAACATAACATCCCTCCAAAAATCTTTAAGTATACAAGTAGGAAAAATGCCGAAAGAATTTTTGCCGTTAACAATAATTTTTTTTAAATAAACCCAGACGATATGCATTTAACGGGTGTCAGAATCCGTTGAAAAATACATCCCTACCCTCCCTAAACTTAACCCCTTTTTCGAACGTAGCTAATAACTGATACAATAAAAGTTAATAAAAATGAACACGCTACCACCCCTTGTCTGAATGATTGGATGTCTCTGTATCCTTGGAAACAGTGAATTATGAATTTTTGAGTGCGTTTCAAACTCAGTAATTTTTTTAAAAAATAAGTTACTCCAAAATTCACTTGAAGATGAAATGGAACTAATGTTTTTAATTTAATTACAAAATTAAAATTAATGTTTTTTGCTTCCATTTTTGAAACATGGTTATTACTGTGTAGCGAAAAGATCATATTTTTAATCAGTTAATTTATAATATATATATATATATATATATATATATATATATATATTGTATGTATCTTGCAAAAGATGGTACCTGCAACTCGGAAATCTGTACACGGATTGCCGCAGCCAATAGACATAAAAATATCTTTAAAAAATTGTTGGACTTTGACCATTTCATGATATATATATATATATATATATATATATATATGAGAGAGAGATCATTATTTAAACATATATTGTTAAATATAATAGACAACGAATATCTATCATGTCTGATCATGAGCCGTTCTAAACTTCGTATGGTTTCTTTAATTTCGGGTGAAAATAAAGACAAAAATTGTCCAACATTTAGACATTTTTTAAAAAGTCATGTGAGACGAAATCTTAGATTAAGGACCAACTTAATAACAAAGATTATCCAAATGTTTGGTCAATTTTTGTCTCTATTTTTACCCGAAATTAAAGCCACAATGCGACACTGTTTCGATTCCAGCTAAAAATCAATATTTTCCCACTTCGACATGTAACGTAACTCAATCGTTTTATCAGCATTTGACCTTGCCCCGACAAAGGTAATCTCCACAAATATTTATATTTACTGTGTATTTCAAATAGGATTTGACCGCATATATATTTTTATGCACCGATATAAAATTAAAGACAATGTGATTCATTTGTCCACCAGCATACAGTTAAGTTTTTAGCAGTTAGTTGCCCAGAAAGAAATGAGATATACGCATGCGCCTTGGTGATATGTAAATTATCTGCCCCTACATGCGGCGATGTCATGACGTACAGAATGATTCGAAGTCAGCTACATGTTGTGTTCGTGGAGAACGGACACGGGGTCACGAAAAGGGAAAACGAATTCTTGAGAGATTTTAACTTTTAATAGGATTTTATCGTGCATTGAATAATAAGTGCGCATCGATTAACGCAATACATTTTTTTTCTAATCTTGGTTGAATGGAAAAAAAATCAGCATCCTTCTTCGTTTTACTCCAGCAGCATCCACCATGCTACTAATGGCGGACCAAAAAAGGGAGAGGGCATCCATTTAGGCGGGAAACTGCACGAAGAAATGCTAGTAAAAATATATACATACAAAAATGGAGCAAACTATGTTTAAATTGTATTATTTCAGATTGATTGATTTCTATCTGTCTATCTCAACCTGTTTCTATCTATCTATATATCTATCTATCTATGACATTCTATTTGGTTCATATCTATCTATTTATCTATCTATCTATCTATGTCATTCTATTTGGTTCATATCTATCGATCTATCTATCTATCTCAGCCTGGTTCTATATGAACCGGTTTCCATCTTTCTGAACCTATTTCTATCTATCTATCTATCTATCTATCTCAGCCGATTTATATATATATATATATATATATATATATATATATATATATATATATATATATGTCTCAATATCTGTATTCAGATATATCTCGCTCCATTCTTATGTGTCTACATATATTTTTCTTTCTTGTTTTCTTTTTATGTCCGTCATACTGTTCCGCTGATATTTGTTTATGTATCAATTCATCGAAGTCTGTCCAAAGTCTTTCCTAACGAGTTGGCGCAAATGGATCGCAGAACAGGGATTTAGAAAGATGTCGAAAAGACACATTTTGCTAAGCGTTACAAAGAACACGAAGTTGTGGCGAGCTACACAAGGGTTATGGCACATACTACGAGAAAAATCTCAGTTGCTCAAACTGTTCATATATTTTTACTTATTTATGTCAGTCTGTTCTTATCTATTTATCTCCCCATCGGTTTGTAGATGTAAAAAGACCCACATACTCTCATATATATATATATATATATATATATATATATATATATAACGAAGTAGATAAAAACTAAAATAATTGTTTAACATCGTATATATATATATATATATATATATATATACATGTATATATATATATATATATAATTGTATATATACATACACACATATATATATATATATATATATAACGAAGTAAATAAACACTAACATAATTAAAGTCGTATATATATATATATGTATATATATATGCATAAATACATAATTGTATATAAAAATACACGCAAAGACATATATATATATATATATAACGAAGTAAATAAACATTAAAATAATTGTTTAAAATCGTATATATATATAAACATATATATATATATATATAATTGTATATATACATACACACACATACATATATATAACGAAGTAAATAAACACTAAAATGAATGTTTAAAATCGTATATATATATATATATATATATATATATATATATATATATATATATATATACAATTGTATATATACATACACACTCACACACACACACATATATATATATAACGGAGTAAATAAACACTAAAAATAATTGTTTAAAATTGTATATATATATATATATAGATATATATAGATAGATAGATATACATACATATATACATATACATACACACACACGCACACACATACATATATATATATATAACGAAGTAGATAAACACTAAATAATTCAAAATTGTATATATATATATACATAAATATATATATATATATAATTGTATATATACAATATACATACACATACACAGA
>OZ038490.1:16470311-16475311 GCA_964036315.1 Acanthosepion esculentum | reverse complement strand
ACTTCAGCCATTTTCTCACCGACGTGACGTCTTTCTGTCTTTTCTACAAATATTTTCATGGCAATTTCTCTGGAGAGCTTTTCTTCCTGGTCAACCGACAGCATGAATTTAAGCGTCCTATTAGATTGGCATCTAAGTCTCACCGTTTCAAGAATAAAACCGCCACATCTATTGCAACAGTTTCTTTTCGCGCATTTCCCGCCTGTGGAAAAAAACAACTGTATGAACGATGGAACATTTTCGTAAGGTTTCTGTTTTACACAATTTATTTGTCGAGGTGCTAGAGAGATGGGAGTAAGCATCATTTCTCGGAGGGAACGAGAAGAAAGAGGTAGAGAGAACGAGGGTGCCTATCTATCATCTCTTATGGTTTGTCTCTCCCTCTCTTTCTCAGCTGAAGCCACTGAACTCCCAGAAATTCGAGAATCGGAGCCATCTTGATTTTTCTTCTGACCGTTTTAGGGCGATTTTCTGTCTGATTTAGCAAATTCGACTCTAATACCGGCTCCCTTACTCTTGACTTGTACCAGACTAAGATGAACTTAGTAAATTGGTAATCTCTCGTCAAAGATAAATGCCTTTGGCAGTATGAATAAATTTATTTAGCTGTTAGCCATTCGTTGGCTGACTTTTTGCCACCAAGGAAATCTTACAGCGTCAATGTGAGTCGACGTTCGTCATCTGTCATTTTTAGATGTCCTCTCTGCTGGCTTTTATCAGAAGCCTTTTGAACGATCAAGAGCAGACAGTTCCGATCAGTAGCTAAGTAAACAGGTGACACACACACACACCTACACACACACACACACACACACATATATATATATATATTTGTATAGGAGTATTTATAGATAAATATTATGGACAGGTATATATATATATATATATATATATATATATATATATATATATATATATATATATATATATATATATATATTGAACAATAAAAAATATTAAAAAATTAAAATCTTCAGACACACTGGGTTGTATATTAATAATATTCTTTCGTTTTTATTATTATTTCATTTAGATTCCTCGACTAGTTTCGAGCAATCTGGCCATCATCAGGAGATAAAAAATATTCTGCTTGCTGGTAGCAGTGAACTACAGAAATGAATGACTTGATGGAGAAAATGAACTTTTGTCTGTAGTTTTCATTTGTTTTTCTTTCTTTTTTTTAACATGAATTTTTGTCAGTCCTCGTGTTGGTCAAACAGTCTTTTTTAAGTTGTTATTTGAGATAAGAGCTGGATGGATTCATGCTACTCTGAATTCCCTTGGTCATTTTGTCAGTTTTATTGGTTCTTGGAAAGGGCATGTGTCTCTGTTAAGTGTGTGGGTGTGTTATTTGGTTCATAGGGAGTGAGTGAGTATGTTGTGTGCAAGCGTGTATATTACTGTGGGTGTGTTATCATGTGGCTCATTAGTGAGTGAGTGAGTATGATATATATCTATATATATGTATATATATATATATATATATATAATCATTTATTCAAAAATTATAACATAAAAATGTTATAAAATCAGTACAAAAATAGCCATTTTGTTTCAACATTTCTGGTGTTTTATCAAGTGATGATGTTGAATGTAGAATAAATGGTTTTAAAAGGTTCAAATCAATCAAACACCTCTCGCTAAGGGGAAACGCGGTTACATAATCCGGAATGCCCAAAAACACAAGTATACGAGAATTCAAAAAACTTGACAACGAACTTCCTTTAATAGTTTGTCTCAGAGTTCCTGCAGTTTTCTTCTTAATTCTTCTATCACCATGGTTAAAGTCAAAATTAAAACAACGCCTAACCTACTTAGTGAACCTGAGCAAATGGATGGCGGAACATGGTTTAGGTTGAAATAAAAAAAGACATAATATATTAAGGACTACAAATGACAGGAAATTGTGAAGAGTCATGAACGCCCACGTCCTCAGAGGACATGGCACATAGAAGAAGAACATCACTATGGTACCAGCTGTGGGTCTTATGTTGTTATAACTATATTCTCAAATAATAAATCCTGATAGGACTTCTAGTTCTCACAGGGTTGACGTGTGTGTGCGTGTGTGTGTGTGTGTGTGTGTGTGTGTGTGTGTGTGTGTGTGTGTGTATTTTCCGGATCATAAATATTACATTTCTTGTTCATGGTGTTTCAACGGAACCAGTGTGTGTGTGTGTGTGTGTGTGTGTGTGTGTGTGTGTGTGTGTGTGTGTGTGTGTGTGTGTGTGTGTGTGTGTCCGTGTCCTATTTTCGGTCTAAATTTCCTACGCGACCTGTTCATCAGAATCCGGGTGATAAAAATTTGAATACAAAGAATTATTAAATGTGAATTAAATTATTTTTATGAAATGGGACATAAAAAAGTTTGGGAAACAGAACTTGTACTGGAGGAATCGACTGATAGATGCCCAAATGAATTCAGTTCAGTTATGTGCCATACGTGATACACGCTTAGGCGATCATGTATCTTTCGATATATGACTGACAAGGCAGATTTTTCCTCCGCAGTAGGTTGCAATTTCTTTCTGAGGTAGACCAGTTGACAACCAAGGCTATAGGATCTATTCTGTCCTGGTATTTACCAATAGCTGGGGTAGAAGAAGAGGACGAGACTCCACCGAAGGGTAGAGTCTCGTTCGGGGTGGTTGACCAACCCGATCCCGTTTATACGGGATCTATGGGATATTTTTGGCCAAGCCTACGGGCTTGGGAATACCCCACTTTAAACCCGGCCTTGTGCCACATCTATCCCTTGTGGGGGGGGCAATAAATACTGTCTGCAATCGAGGAGACGGCGACGTCTTCTCGGTTAGACAGTCGAACTCTCTGCTTCTGAGCAGAGAGGAACCCGGACGAGACTCCACCGAAGGGCAGAGTCTCGTTCGGAGTGGTTGACCAACCCGATCCCGTTTATACGGGATCTACGGGCATTTTTTGGCCGAGCTTACGGGCTCGGGAATACCCCATTTTAAACCCGGCCTTGTGCCACATCTATCCATCGTTGGGGGGACAGCAAATGCTGTCTGCAACAGAGGAGACGGCGACGTCTTCTATGTTAGACGGTCGTACCCTCTGCCCCTGTGCAGTAAGAAACCGAGACGAGGCTCCGCGGAAGGGCAGAGTCTCGCCCGGGAGGTTTGACCAACCTGATACCGTTTATACGGGATCTACGGGCATATTTTGGCCTAGCCTACGGGCTCGGGAATACTCCACTTTAAACTCGGCGTTGTGCCACATCTATCCCTCGTGAGGGGGAAGGTAAATACTGTCTGCAACAGAGGAGACGGCGACGTCTTCTCTGTTAGACGGTCGAACTCTCTGCCTCTGTGCAGAGAGGAATACGGACGAGGCTCCGCCGAAGGGCAGAGTATCCTCCGGGCTGGTTGACCAACCCGATCCCGTTTATACGGGATCTACGGGCATTTTTTTGCCGAGCCTACTGGTTCGGGAATACCCCACTTTAAACCCGGCCTTGTGCTACATCTATCTCGTGGGGGTGACAGTAAATACTGTCTGTAATATAGGAGGGTTGCACAAGTGTCACACTTAGCGAGCACGTAAACTCAGTAAGGAGTCATACCGCCATACTTCAATACCAAGACTGTATATATATTATTGCTACTAACCAGCATTCCTGGATCTACTAACCCGTATTACCAGTTTGTATTATTACGTTAATACATTTATTTTACTTATCCATTCCTGGCTTTTGTTATTCATTGATATCGGATTCATCCCAGAATCCACAACACTGATATATAGCTGGCCACTCGTATTCGAGGATACCCGTCTACTAGGGCGGTTAGGCAATCCCTCTTGCAGTCGCTTGCACAGGTGCATTGGTATTTATTCAACACCCACGGAGCCCACCTCTGGTTTATACTACAACTATGCTGAGCAAACCTTAGTTACAGTTTCTGGGAAAGAGCGTGTCATCTAGCGAGATCAACAATTTGAACAGGCCAGAACGCTCAAGCACTCGGCTATCGACGGCCCTCAATGACACTGTATACTCAGTTGTATGGTTTTCAGTTACTTTCCGAAGATGGCGCATGCTGGGATCGACTCGATAACATCAGGACAATTCGACCATGGTGAGATTCGAACCTGTGTCTCCTGGAGAGAATGCGAACGGTCTAACCACTCGGCCATGTGTAAATATGTTTTGATAATAATTCGATATAAAGATTAAATGTGGATTAAAAACTTAGTTCAAATTTTGAACGGCAAAAGACCCTCGGACGACAAAACTGACGATCGCAAGAGAAGTAATGTGAAATAGCAATCTGAGAACGATTGCTTTAAACTAAATCAGAATATAATATATTGGAGACGCCAACATGAAGCAAGCACACAATTTTAAATATCTTGAAAGTGTTTTAACAGACGACGGAAAATGCGACGGCGGAATTCAAAGGCACTCTGGAATAGCGACAAATGCATTCCAAAAGTTCAGTAAAATATTAAGAAACACAGAAAAATTGCAAAGAAAGAGTCATTTAAATGTTACGTAATATTGTCCTCCTATATTCCAGCGAAAGTTGGGAAATATCCTCATAGATGAAAAGATATATGTATTTATATAAAATGCATTTACGTCGTTTGGTGATTGGCTTGGTGAAAGCCATGTTACAATAAAAAAAAATGTGTTATATATATATATATATATATATATATATATATATATATATATATATATATATATATATAATACCAAATCCGTAGGTGTTGGGGATTAATGCAATGACGTTTATTTAATATAAAAATATTAAAATACTTTACGCCTTGAAAAAGCTCAGTGTATAAATTTATATACAGAGCCATATAAATTATATGGAAAACACTTAATTAGTCATCATATAATCGCTTATAAATTTATTTCAACATATATATATATATATATATATATATATATATATATATATATATATATATATAATGCATGTTTCGGCTTACATAAGCCATTATCATAAACCACGCGTGGTCATGTGTGACGT
>OZ038490.1:16362811-16465311 GCA_964036315.1 Acanthosepion esculentum | reverse complement strand
ATTTATTAAAAAATCTTTCTAGTGTGCCGCGTGGTCCTCTTAAGTGACCCGTTAAATATTGTCACGGCATATATATATATATATATATATATATATATATATATATATATATATATATATATATATATATACCGGGTGTCCATAAAGTTCGTGTGCACTTTAAAAAATTATAACTTTATTTAGGTTTTTTTATATATATATGCTTATATTTCTTGCGTGAAATTTTAGGCCTATATCTATTTACTTATTTTCCGATTTTAATTCTAATTTTCATTTTGTTTTATTTTATGTTTTATATTTTTATTTTATATTTATAGCATATGTTATTTTATATTTTATTTTATTTATAATCTATTTTTTTATTATTTTAAACTTTATCATTCATTTATAATTTACTATTTGTTTAAAGAGACATCGCCAGAGTAATATTTAAATATGACAATGGGCAGGTTTCAGTCCTTAAATATTTGCAATTATTTTAGAACGGTCAGTTTTCAAACAGTACTCTGAGTTGTACCAAACAGCGAGGAAAAATATATTTTTTTTAATACCATATATATATATATATATATATATATATATATATATATATATATATATATATATATATATATATATATATATACATATATATATATACATATATATATATACATATATATATACATATATATATATATACATATATATATATATACATATACCAGTCTGAATGTCCGAGAAATATTCAGAGAAATATATGTGGCTCGATCGCTTAAGGCATGTCAAGCTATATATAAGCATGTCCGTAAAGGGTACAGGTTCGATTCCTGTCGGAGGACGAATATTTTCTATGAAAATTTCTCGAACAATAATGTTGTTAATACTGTTTATTATAAACAGAGCATTTGCTTAAATATTTGTATCTATAAAAAAGAATGTATAAACATAAAAAATGTCTTAAGATAATTGTCGGATATTGTCCATTTCATTATTTCATAATATATATATATATATGCATAGACTCTATATTGATTTCTATTTCCTCTGACTTTATTGATCTGTTTATCACACTTTCTCTTTCTCACTCTTCCTCTCTCTCTCCCTAAATATATATATATATATATATATATGTATATATATATTATATATATATATATATATATATATACATATATATATATATATATACATATATATATATATATATATATATATATATATATATATATATATATATATGGGGGCAAGGTGGAGAGCCGAGATGGAATTACAGCCGAGTCCGTTACATTCACTTACGTGCCATTACCCTTGAGAAAGATATGAACCCTCTTCTCCTCCCTCCGCCCCAAGCTATGGTTAAATAACAGTACAGACCGAGTTCTATAGCAATTGGTCTAGGAGAAGGACAACTCTGAGTTTAAAACCTGCGGAGGATCGTTTGGTGACCTTGTGTCTCTCGGTGCTTCAGGTCTCTGTATTCGTCTCTTCAAACAGTGCAGTTGGTTCGACACAAAGCCTTCACCACTATAATCAAATCATATGTGCAATTTTCCTGGCTGACGGTGCTTAACCCTCATCACGCGGTCAACGGCGGGAGAGTCCACTATATACATAGGGTATCCACCCAAAATTTATATATATATATAAATCCACCCAAAATTTGACATCATTTTGCAGGCTAATAATTTTGGCAATTCTTGTTGAAATAACAACAAATTTTCACAGAATGTATAGAAACAGATCAAGATTTTATATTTAATGGAAAAGGACAGTACGTGCTTATCTCAGTAAGAATCTGCCAAAGAGATGGACCGGGCGTGGTGGAGATGAAGACAGTTTCTGATGAAATGGCCGCCGCTCTCACCGGACGTGTCCCCGTGTGATTTCTTTTTATGGGGATATGTTGAGGGGGTAGTCTATGTGTCCCCTCTTTCTGCTAGCATCGATGAAATCAAGCAGAGAATCACTTCCGCACTGGATAATGTTACCGCAGACATGCTACAACGTGTTTGGCAAGAGCTTAACTACCGACTTGACATGTGCCGTGTCACAGGCGGTGCACCTATTGAACACCTATGAAACCGGTCCCATAATAAACTTATGATGTTCAACACCTAAACTGTTCAATTTCATTGATCTAGACTTAATAGTTTTCAAGATAATTGCTTTTAAAATGATGGCAAATACTTTGGGACACCCTGTATATATGACATATATATATATATATATATATATAGAGAGAGAGAGAGAGGGGGGGATGCAAACAGATGCATAAAAAATGAGAGAGGACATAGAAATCAATACACACCATGTATGTAACGCTAATGTTTATACTCTCTATATCTCCAATCGCTTTTCACTAGAAAAAATATAATTTAGATCCATATCCTCATGGCGTCAGTATAAACTAATATCTTTTTCCCGTATATTAATTAAAAGAATTAATTTCTTAATTTAAGATATAAATTTTGAAATTTTCAAACATTTCAGTGACAATAAAATTAGATTACATAATTAAAGGACAAGGAGAGTAGTCTTATACTGTGAGAAACTTTTGCAATGAATGCCAAAAATTTGTGCTACAGTAATCAAGATCAAAGGAGGATATTTTGACGAGAGTAAAAATCATAAAATACTTTTTTCTCTTTTATAGATAATAAAATTTCTAATAAAAATCATGACACGCTATTTTTTAACCATGTATAATAGTTTTCTCTTATTTAATGTACAAATGAACTATTTTGCGGGTCAATTTAAATAAAAAATTACCAGGGGTCGCCTCAAACTTTTGAACTTATATATATATATATATATATATATATATATATATATATATATATATATATATATAATACTAATGTAAAAAATGATGACATTAGCAAACTTAGAGACTACTCTCCTTGTTCTTTGACTTAGTAGTATACAAAATACGTTTCAAAACATTTTTAATTAATAACTCAACATTCTGTCTTCATAAAATATGACTTAAATAAAGTAGATTAAATTAATTCAAGTAAGTGTGTAATTTTCTTTTAATCTATGCAGAGGAATATGTTATGGAATAATCCGATATTGTTTTTTGAAATTGCATTACGGAATTCATCGAAAAAATTATAATTAATTCTTAGTTAACCTTCCTCCCGCTTTTATGACAAAATGAATTTCCCAGGTATGAATTTCAGCAATTTCAAGCAATATTCTTGTAAAATAAAAGTTAATAGGTCTTTGGTGTAATGGAGCCTTCTCATTGACTCCTTTTATTTTTTTTTTATTTTTATTTTTTTATTTTCACTATAAATTTTCAATTCCGTTCAGGTACAGTCTGTTCTCTGTCTATGCCTTAGATTTTATATGCCTTTCCTGAATAAAAGCTTTCACCCAACCCTTGCCCCGGGACAAGAGGAAATATCTTTCTGAAAAATGACTTCATCCTCAACACTCCAATTTGGATCTTTCGTTTTTAATCATTTCACCGCAAGCAATGCGGGAATGCAACTAGTACGCAGGGGTGTTACGAAGAGTGAAATTGAGTGAAAAGACTGAGTATAGGGACGGGGATTGAGGAAAGGATAGAAGATGAACGGAGTTCAAGTCAACAGACGATGGCGATTGACGTTGCATTTAAACTTTTGAAGATTGTAGTTATCAGGGAAGCAAGTAAACGGAAGGGAGTTCCGCAGGCCGGAAGTGCGGGAAAATACACTGTTGTAGAAGTGGCGGTTATATTTAACTAATTCAACATTAAAAGGGTGGGACCTAACTGCCAATCTAGTAGTATGTTTAAATGAAACACTCATTCACGATTTCTGTGTACACCTGAGCATTGATGGTTGAGGTAATAACTGCCCTCTCCGCTGTTCCTTTAACTGCCATGCAACCCCATATCATGAATAACTTTGGAGATTTCCTTTAGTTTTGTTTTCTTCCATTAGTCGTCATTTTCGGTCACCTAAGACGACATCACACTGGACAATGCAGAATGTTGATTCACTGCATAATAACACATTCAACCAATCGTCTGTGAGTGTTTCTTTTTAGCCCACATTTTGCTTACGGCTGCATCACGTTCAAACGCCGATTCCCGTACAATCACCGAAGTTAAGCAACGTCGAGCCTGATCCGTAACTAGATGGGTAACCCCTTCGGAATACCATATACTGAAGCATCTGGTATTGTATATCATGCTGGTATTATAGTGATTTTCCAAGCGTAGCTTTGATGTGGCACAAGGCCGAATGCAGAGGGCACCCAGTGAGGATCGAACTCACTATTCAGTCGTAATTGTTCTAGCGAGACAAGCTTGCTAAACATTACACCACCTAGAGGTGCCCAAATGATTTTCCAAGCATAGCTCTGATGTGGCACAAGGCCAAATGCAGAGGGCACCTAGTGAGTATCGAATTCACTATTCAGTCCTAATTGTCTTAGCAAGACAAGCTTGCTAACCATTTTTTTTTCAATTCGGCATTGGGGTCTTCCTTTTTTATCCAACAATTCTACTCCTTAAAAAACTTGACAATTCTACAGACCCTCTTGCTCTAGGAATTGATATATAAACTAAGACCATCAGTTCAGAAAGGAGGCAATAGTGCTTAGTTAGTTATTCTAAGGCCATGTTTGTCAACCTTTTTAAGTAACGGCACACCGAGGAATAAAATGAAAATATGACGGCACACCTAGGAGGAAATAAAATTATTACGGCACACTTAGCTAAATTTTTAAAGGGTATACTTTTAAATGTTATGAAATAAAACCATAGATTTAAAAAAATATACACCCACAAATATGAACTTACTTTATTTCAATGTTTCTTTTTGTGGAACTTATTTAGTGTGAAACCTGTCTCTGGTGATTTTTTCACGATTTCTTCAATGTTTGGTCGAATGTGCGATAAGCAGATCTTCATTTCTTCTTTTGATGATAATATTTCGCGTCAGGCTTAAGAAGATCGGGCGGTACACTAGTTCTATAGTAATAAACTCTTTCTATCTCTAAGAACAAAAACGTCCATTGGAACTGATTTTTTTGCCTTATATGTTCTTTTTTGCCTTATATGTTCTTTTTTGCCTTATATGTTCTTTTTTGCCTTATATGTTCTTTTTTGCCTTATCTGTTCTTTTTACAATGTTTCAGCTGAAATCTTATGAGTCATACGGCCACATCACGTTGAGACATCGGTTCCCGGACCGATCACCAAGGTTAAGCAACATCGACCCCGGAAGAGGTTTATTTTTTTATTTTTTTCAATTCGACATCGGGGTCCTTTTTTTTATTCAACAATTCTGCCCCTTAAAAATGTTGACAATTCTACTGACCCTCTTGCTCTAGGAATTGGTATATACACTAAGACCATCAGTTAAGCAACATCGACCCCAGTTAGTGCCTAGTTGATGGTATAATGGATAAAGGCGCGGAATTGTAGAGCCGTGTTCCAATTCCACTTGGGTTCTTTATATTCACTTACGGGAAAATAAACTTAGGATAGGTATCAATCCACCTCTTCTCCCACTAGCTATGGGTTAATTAATAAGACTTATATTCCTAAAGCATTATTATCTCCCCCAAAACATTTACAATCTAAAAATATTTTATGGTTTTATTTAAACTGGAAAGGGTTGAATAGACGTAAAAACGATTTTAAATTGATTCGCAGGGAACATAAGAGTTAAGATAACTGCGGGAAGTCATGATCGCTTACATCCTGAAGTGACATTCCGTTTAAAAATAAAAAAGGACCATCTCTTTGCCTTCGGCGTATGAGAGTCCAATAATTCGGTTTCGATAACTAAACAGTCAGACCAACCACATGTAAGATTTCATTTTAATGCTGAAGTCTTGTACATAACCAGCCATACTTTTTTGAAGAACAAAATACAAAGAGAACTGTGATGTCCTGCGAGACGAGTTGCCAACCAAGGCTAAACAGTATCGACTATCCTACCATTCATGATAAAGCGATACATTTATACATTTGCGTTGGGTATTTGCGCGTAAGTAAAGTATATATATATATATATATATATATATATATATATATATATATATATATATATATATATATATATATATGGTGTCCATAAAGTTCCTGTGCACTTTAAAAAATTTATAACTTTATTCGTACTTGTGATAGAAATAATTAGTAAAAAGGATTAGAAAGAAGTAAATCTATATTTTTTAAGGTTTTACTGAAATTTTATTTAAGTTTCCACATGTCCTCCATCATTAGCAATACAAAGGGTAATACGATTTTGCAGTTCACGGAAAACATTTGCCAACTGATTTACAGTAATGCCTGAAATCACATCGGTTATTTTAGCTATACTTAAATCTAGGTACATTAAACTTTATAACATTTTTTACGGGTTATTTCTATCGCAAATACAAATAAAGTTATAATTTTTTTAAAGTGCACACGAACTTTACGGACACCCTGTATATATATATATATATATATATATATATATATATATATATATATATATATATATATATATATATATAAGTGAGAGAGAGAGAAGGTGAGAGAGAGAGAGATAGTAAATGTAACAGATCCGTTGGTATATAATCCAAATGGATCCTCGTAATATAAAATATTAAAACCCACCCAAAAAAGAGCTCAATGTATTTATTATTACAGAGAAAATAATTGATAAACAATCAAATTCAAAATCACCTCATATGGGAAATCACCATATATCAGTTGGTGAAAATATAAGCCGTCTGTCTTATCAACCCCTGTGTGGACTTAGTTTGTGTCAGAAAAATCTTTCAGAAGAAATTTTTCTGACAGAAACTCATTCCACACCGGGTTTGATAAGACAGACGGCTTATGAGTTTATTACTCATATGAAGTGATTTGTGATTTTATTGTTTATTAATATATATATATATATATATATATATATATATATATATATATATATATCGGTCAGTAAGGATTTTTTGCCTTTAAACTGCAATCTTCCATAATCTCTCACGTACATTCATATCTGCTCAAAGCGTATCCAAATGTAAACAAATGACGTCACACATTATGAAATGGACAAAGTCCGACAATTATTTTAAGACATTTTGATGTTTGTACATTCTTTTTATAGATACCAATATTTAAGTAAATGCTCTGTTTATAATAAACATAATTAAACAACATTTACCGGCCTGTATGTCCGAGAAATGTTCATAGAAAATATTCGTCCTCCGACAGGAATCGAACCTGTATCCCACACAGAACCGCCACATAGCCTGACGTGCCTTTAACCAACTTGGCCACAGAGAAGCGTTCGGTCAGCAAGGTCGATTTTACTGTCTTTAAACTAAAATCTTGCTGACTGAACGCTCCTCTGTGGCGAAGTCGGTTAAAGACACGTCAGGCTACACACACACACACACACACACACACACACATATATATATATATATATATATATATATATATATATATATATATATATATATATATATATATATATATATATATAGCCATTATCAGGTATGTGTTTTGGATGGTGAAATTCTGTCTGTGGCTGCTACATAGTCGTTGTGTGCTCCGTGGCATTTACATGCCGTGAGCGGCCAGTTGACCGGGACAAGGTTTCTATTTCGAGAACATTTTAACACGCCATCTCCTTTACTAAATAGAGTAAAGTTAATAGTGAGAGAATTAAGATTAATAAGCAGAGATTCCTTAATGACGAGCTGTGTACGACTATGTGACCTGAAAAGGATATTTGTATTATCAACTAGAATTTTTCTTGGAGATTCTTGGAAGTTATGAGTTAATAAAAGTTTATTAACCACACTCTGCTGCGACAGGTGCCATATAAGACATCTACTCAGTGTGGTAGTAGTATGTGCTATATATAAACACCTGACAATACCCCCACCTAAAATTCGATCATATATATATAATGGACTCTCCCGTCGGTTTCGACGTATGAGGATCTGCCAGCTTAATTGATTCAGTTATGAAATTTTGTGCGATAATCTTAAGTGGCACTTTAGACCCGCTAGTGATTTACAAAGGAGGACACATATGGAGCAAGAATGAGGACTGTGAGACGAGAGCACTGTTAGATTGGCTGACCTTTTAGATCTTGCTCTCACTTCTTGAAGATGATTAAAACAAGCTGGTTGAAAACTGGTGAGTCCACTAAAACACGTTGATCTCCATTCTACCCGCTCCAAGGCTAAGCGCTCAAAGGTGTTATGAGGTATATTGACAGCTGACAAGTTGCTCTTCAGCTTGTCTTTTGTATCTTAGTCTTGGGCGTCATACATTCCTGTAGCCCTGATATAACTGACTGTACATTAGGATCTTGGGTATCCTGTCATAAGACATTCTCAAGATATGACCAGTCCACCGAAACTGAGACTGTATGAGAAAAGTCTCGACTCCTCTAATGTTACAGCTGTTAAGCAGGTCTAAGTTAGACGTCCTATCTTGAAGGTTAACTCTACAGATTGCACGCAGACACCTTTTATGGAAAACGTCCAGCTGGCGTATATGGTACCTGTATGGGGTCCACGACTCGGAGCCGTACAAAAGGATGGCAAGTACAACAGTTCTGTAAACCCGAATTTTCGTATCCAGTCGAATACCCCGCTCATTCCACAAGCGATGGCGAAGTTTGCCAAAAGCACTCGTAGCCTTAGCAATCCGTTGCATGATTTCATCATCTAAAGTTCTACTGTAGTTGACTTGGCTACCAAGATAGGCGAAAGACTTTACATAGACTTTATATATAAAAACCTATATCCACAAAAGAAGAAAATAAGCTTAGAGAGGATGTCATTTTACCGTTAGGAGACCCTTTCGGCCAACACTTTATAAAAACGAGAACATTGGCGCGTAGAGCAAAATACTCAATGACACACTTGTAAATAGCGAATGAGGAGGGAAAATTGGAACACGATTAAAATACATTTTAATTGTAAATAAATTGACGACTAAAAACAAAATAAAAGGTTCCAAAAGTGTATAAAATAAAAAATAGATATATAGATATAGATATATAATGTATATTTGGGCAGTAACTTGTCTTTCAAACATGTTTCGTTGGATATGGCAGACAAGGAAAATTTGATTAATCTCTTAAACTGATTAAACTGAGATTTTCTAGTATTCTTAAATTTTACCGTTTGGTTGAGGTAAGGGAGTGTAAAAATTGTCCGTAGTGTCTATTATCTCGTGCGCTTTCGGCCACTTACAGTTAGGTTTTATTCATTTCTTTTCATGATTGTCTTTTTAAGATGTAGTTGCGTGATATCTATAGAGCAGTAGCGTTTATTCTAAACCCCGCGAAAGTAACGTGGCTGGAATTCGAGTTGGCGTCTTTTTATTAAAAAAAAAATTTAGCACATTATTTCCGTTGTTAAATGAGGTGAGATTAAAACTGGGTGCCAGATGTTTTATGTCTTACGGGATTTATAGTATGTGTGTGTGTGTGTGTTGAAATAACTAAAAAGATATATTTACACGGACACACACAGATAAACACACACAGGCAGAGACTCGTCCAAACACACTCACACACACAGAGGTAAATACACAAGCAAACACACAGGCACACATACACAGACGCAGTTATGTATTTATTTACTTTTTCTGGCTGTAACCGCTGATCTTACACGTAAGATGCATTAAACAAATACGGCAAAGAATAGATTCATATATTTTTGTTTGAATTGACTTCGTAGGCAGGGTTCGAGATTTTCTTTTTGCTATCCAGGATAGATAGATAGAAAGAAAGAAAGAAAGAAAGAAAGAAAGAAAGAAAGAAAGAAACAGGGTGAGATAGATAGATAGATAGATAGATAGATAGATAGATAGATGAGAACAAGACGATATAGATAGATAGATAGATAGATAGATAGATAGATAGATAGATAGATAGATAGATAGATGAGAACAAGACGATATAGATAGATAGATAGATAGATAGATAGATAGATAGATAGATAGATATTGCTCGGTATTCCACTTAAAGAAAGAATATAATTTCAAAATGAAAGATGTAAACGGATGAAGAAATTAGACAAACATCAAGCAAAAAATAATCGTCGAAATGCTTTCACAAAATTAAGAAGAATGCAATGAGACAAAGAAAGAAAGAAAGAAAGAAAGAAAGAAAGAAAGAAAATGTATAAGTCCTAAGAAGACCAGTCGGCTGAAAATGAAAATGGCAGAGTGAGATAATGAAGGTAGGCGGTGGCGGACCATCGTGTGATCTCTATGACAACCAATGACGTAAACTGGTCGTCACTGGTGACGGAATAAAAGTAACGCGTACGTGTGTGCATATTTCGTGTGTTTGCCTGCCTGTGTCTGCGGCTGTGTCTGTGTGTGCGCGTGCATTCTTGGAAATGTGCCTCTCCGATAATGTGTTTCTTGTCGGTACTGATGACCCGCAACCCGTAAATTTACCATTATTAGTTGTAGTAGTAGTCGTGTACTATTTATTCCTAACTGCGTGTTTCCTCCTTGCTGTTTTGGTCTGCAAGTAAACAAGTCCCATTGCCACTCACCTCTTTACAAAAGACTCACACATAATATATCTACGTATAGAATACACTTTCGAATTTAGGGGTGAGCTCTTGACATTTCAATATTTTCAAATTTTTTAGATCCCAGGTTTGGCATATCTTTTTTTTCCAGATATATCGTCACATGAATGGTAAATAATTTTCGCGACCGAATAAGTCAGTCTAAGAAATCTTTTTATAAGTTCTTCTGTAAGATTATTAATGATTACATACATATATATATATATATATATATATATATATATATATATATATATATATATTATTAAAATTCAAAGTCCGACAATTATTTTAAGATATTTTTATGTTTAACATTGTTTTTATAGATACAAGTATTTAAGTAAATGGTCTGTTTATATTAAACAGTATTAAACAACATTTACCGGCCTGAATGTCCCAGAAATTTTCATAGAAAATATTCGTCCTCCGATAGGATTCGAACCCGTATCCTATACGGAACCGTCATATAGCCTGACGTGCGTTTTTACCGATTCGGCCACAGAGGACCGTTCGGTGTGTGTATATATATATATATATATATATATATATATATATATATATATATATATATATATATATATATATATATATATATATATATATATATATATATATATATATATATATATATATATATATATATATATATATATATATATATATATATATATATATATATATATATATATATATATATATATATATATATATATATATATATATATATATATATATAAGGTGTGCTATATTTATGGGATAAAGTGGTCAATATCAGAGATAGAGCGTGTGTAAATATAAAACATTTAAGTCAACACTCAGAGGCGACAGGCTGTTTCATGCTAGACGCAATCGTCAGGCCATATATATATATATATATATATATATATATATATATGTTATCGGACATTGAGTGCTGGTGTTAATAAAGTAGTGCTCCATGTAATATAACAGAGCTATTAAGTATAAATTAATAATTATTCATATTATCCCACACCGGTAACACGAGTTTGATGCGTTGTGAATGTATCTGCGTGCCGTGCTACTGGTGAGGAATATATATATATATATATATATATATATATATATATATATATATATATATCTGTGTGTGTGTGTTTCGTTAAAGACGACTAACAAAGTACTGCGATTAAACTTTTTAAAATTTTTTCTTGTGTTCGTACAAGTTGTTTCTTTTCTGGACACCAAACGTGTCAAAAATATCCAAAAATTCTGCATTTCCGAGCGCTTTCGGCTATTCTTTTAGCCATTATCAACCACGATTTTTTAACTATATATGTGAGTTCTTTATATGTGTCTAAAGTATCATGACATTTTTATTTCCCGAACACGGTCATCACATTTTGGCCATGTACATAGTTAATGGGATTCAGTGTTGGATTTTTCCCTTTTTACTATTATGATGGCTTCGATAATTTTTAATAATTTTCTACATTTGGATGAGACTATTATTCTTGTATTTTCTACTAGTATGTTTTGAATGTAGTCCGGTAGATTTGGGGATGTGGTTAAATGAGTCATAGTGTAGCTATGGTGTACTGTAAGTCGTCTAGATAGGCGTACATCGGCCGAAACGTTGTGATAAATATGGCAACAAAGATGAGGATGATAGTCCGAGCAATGTAAATAGTGAACTGAAGCAGGTGACTTGCAGTTCGAACAATATTGTTAATTAATTTACTATAGTTTTATCAGAGCATCTTATTGTTATTAACCAGAATTAGCCAAAACCATTTTAATAATGAATTTTGTACACTGTTAATTATTTTCTTTGTCTTAAAATGTTATTGTAAGTAACTACATAGTGACTTTATTGCCACCCTGTATATATATATAAATATATATATATATATATATATATATATATATATATATATATATATATATATATATATATATATATATAATTATTTATTTGAATATTACAACATAAATATGTTATAAAATCACGACAAAAGTAGCCATTTTGTTTCAACACTTCTTGTGTCTTGTCAAGTGATAATATAGAATATTATATATATATATATATTGTCTTAAAATAATTGTCTTAAAATAATTGTCGGACTTTGTCCATTTCATAATGTGTGACGTCATTTGTTTACATTTGGATACGCCATGAGCAGATATGAATGTATGTGAAAGAACCATGGAAGACTGTACTTTAAATACAGTAAAATCGACCTTGCTAACCGAACCCTCCTGTAGCCAAATCGGTTAAAGTCACGTCAGGCTATATGTCAGTTCTGTATAGCATACATGTTCGATTCCTGTCGGAGGACGAATATTTTCTATGACAATTTCTCGGATATTCAGGCCGGTAAATGTTGTTTAATACTGTTTATTATAAACAGAGCATTTACTTAAATATTTGTATCTCTAAAAAAAATGTATAAACATAAAAATGTCTTAAAATATATGTGTGTGTGTGTGTGTTTTTTTTTTGTCCAAGTTTAATTATACATCAGCGAAAGCTATTTGGAAAATATATTTTTCTATACCTTTGATCATTGTTTTGACTTCCCTGCATAAGGTTAGGAATGAGTTGGAATTCCCCAACGGGGATGTGTCTCCTGCAGCGTTTGGACAGTATCAGGGGACTGCAATTTTGCACCGAGGGTGCAGATCCCCATCGATGCGCATCCCGGAACGTATATAAGGCCCGTTGTCAGATATATCCGTGTCTTCCAGAGCACAAACCTTCATGTAGTGCAGGCGGACATGCTTTTGAACTCATTTATTGAGGAAATGGCACTTCATGCCTGCACACATATATATATATGTACACATATAAATATGTAATCCAAGAGTTACTGAATCTGGGTACTAGATTTCGTATCAATACATTCATTTTCTTGTAAGATGTTGTTTTCCTTACTGTCTTCAATGCATTTTCAATGACCTTACGCAACCAGTATTTCTTAGACGATATTTTTAATTTAGCGAAAAACAAACTGATAAAAAAGAAATTGATAATCTCAAAAAATTCGAAAAAAAAAACACCTGTCCTTAATTTTACCTATGAAGTGAATCAAAAAAATTAACTCCCAATCTTAGACTTTCTCGTAGAATTTAACAATAATACAATCACTACCTCATTATATAAAAAAAACATTAGTAGAAACTCTTGCCACCTTAATTTTAAGAGTCAGTAGTCACTTAGATATAAAATAGCAGTTATAAAAAATCTCCTAAAGAGATCAATCGAGAATTCATCCTCTACTGTTTCTTAACACAATAATGTAAAACAGACGCTAGTTAACAATGGTTTTCTTAACTAACTCATCGAGCACCAGATTAGACTATTTATTTCTAAAGTAACTAATAACGATATGGAACATTTAGATAAAAACAATAACATTAACATCTACAAAAGTTAAATACATGTCAACTATAAGAAAGACGAATTTCCTCCTAGAAATATAATAAAGAAATCCGTCAAACCGAAAAGAATAATAAACTGGTCTCAGTGTTCAATAGTTTAAAGTGTATATTTTGTATGTGTGAAATTGAAACAGAAAGAAATAGACAGTAAACGCCAAAAGTGATGACAAGCTCAAACTTCGTATGGTTTTATGAAAGGAAAACTGTTAACATTAAGACAAAGATAATCAAAAGTCATATTTATGAATCAAGTTTGTTCAACAGCGCGAATGGGTTATGCTTGTTTAATATCTTCGAGAGGAGAGATCCATTAACAACTAATTTGACAACAGGTGAAGTTTATTCAAGAGGGTTTGAGATATCTTTTGAAGAGGCAATTATACTTTGAAGGATATTAGAGTTATGTACTACTTTGAAATGAATAAATGTCTGCCCTGAAAAGATCTCAAAACTTCTGCAACGCACGTCGTACCTACAAGCCATTGACTGTTCTACATTGTCATTGCATCCTGTATATATACAAGCACTTCCGTGATAGGCAAATTTGCGCAAGGATCCTGCATTTTTTATATTGACAAGTGATCAAACTCCATTTTTATACAGTTTCACATGTAAATAGAAATAGGTTGTTCATATAAGCAATTTTTACTGGCTATTTATTGTTTATCATTGCTGACTTATACAAAGATTTGTTAACTTGGGAAATTTAACCAAAATATCTATGAATACTGTGTCAATATGGAACCTCATCTGTACGCAGTCGCTCATGCATATAGAATAAGGCTATTCACAGGAGCAACTTTGCACTGGCCATTTTTTGCTTGTCATTAATCCTTTGTTGCACATTTAATTCTGAAACATGTGAAATTTACCAAAGAAATCCGTAGATAGTGTATAGGCAAGTGAGTCAGTCTCAGGGTCCATCCGACTAACTTTTGCTGAAACACTGGGCGTCATGATTTGAGATAAATATTTACTAGTGATTTTCCAAACGTAGCATAGATGATGGCACAAGGCCGAAAGTATGTGACACCCAGTGAGGATCGAACTCACTACTTATAATTGTTCTACCGTAATTGCTCTAGCAAGTCAAGCTTGCTAACCATTACACCGTCTCGAGGTGCCCAGGTAAATACAGGGTGTCTATAAAGTTAGTGTGCACTTTAAAAAAATTATAACTTTATTTATATTTGCGATAAAAATAATTTTTAAAAATGAATAGAAAGAAGTAAATCTATATTTTTTAAGGTTTTATTGAAATTTTATTTAAGTTTCCACATGTCCTCCATCATTAGCAATACAAAAGGTAATACGATTTTGCAGTTCACGGAAAACATTTGCCATCTGATTTACAGTAATGCCTGAAATTACATTAGTTATTTTAGCTATACTTCAAACTAGGTACATTAAACTTTATAACATTTTTTACAGATTATTTCTATCGCAAGTACAAATAAAGTTATAATTTTTTTAAAGTGCACACGAACTTTACGGACACCCTGTATATATATATATATATATATATATATATATATATATATATATATATAAAGTGAGAGAGAGAAGGTGAGAGTGAGAGAGAGAGAGATAGTAAATGTAACAGATCCGTTGGTATATAATCCAAATGGATCCAAATGGATCCTCGTAATATAAAATATTAAAACTGATCCACAAAAAGAGCTCAATGTATTTATTATTACAGAGCAAATAATTGATAAACACAAATACAAATAATGTTATAATTTTTTTAAAGTGCACACGAACTTTATGGATACCCTGTATATATATATATATATATATATATATATATATATATATATATATATATATATATATAGGTAGTCCTCCTTCATTTTTCTATGGATGCAACACTTTCATCGCTGATACATGGCCTTCCAGACCGTGGCTTATCATGGACGGAGCCTGTCTCTTTGAATTTGTTCATCCATTCAGCAGTAGTGTTCCTATGAGGTGGTTCTTTATTGTATTCAATGCTAAACTTTCTTTGTCCAGCAATAGTAGATTTTACTTCAGACAACCAAAGGACGCAGTTTACTTTTTCCTCAGTTGAAGCCATGCATCAAATTGATTCTGGAAAAAAGAAAATATTTTTTACTTATCTAAAAATTGTTGCAAATTTTGTGGTAAAGAATTATTCAATAACTATACTTAAAACTAGGTACATTAAACTTTATAACATTTTTTTTACAGATTATTTCTATCGCAAATACAAATAAAGTTATAAATTTTTTAAAGTGCACGCGAACTTTATGGACACCCTGTATTTACTAAGTTTCTTTTTTTGTTTGTTTGTTTCTTCCTATGTGTGTGCTCGTGAGCACGCGTACGGGGAAGACGCAAAGACTCCCTTGTCTATTTATATTCAAACCTACCTGCGTTGGGATAGTGTTTTACATGCATGCCTTGGAAGCTATATTTGCTATTTTAATAACGTTCGCTTAGTTTTGTCACAAGGACACTAGTGTCGGACATCCAGTAAGGATCGAACTCCATTCTTCGTTTTTGTTTGCCGTCTCCTTTCACAACAATATCTCTCCAAACTTTCCTTTTGTTTCTGCCGAGAATCCTTTGACTGTTTGAATTCCCTCTTCTTTCACACCCTGCTATCCATTCACACAAACTAATAGTCACACTCAGAAAAGCTCGCAGACCATTCTGAGCGAATTTTTCATGATATTTCTTTCCCCGAAAAGATGACGATCCAACATTGTTTATTTCTCTCAGACAGTTTTTCATGTCTTTTATTGCATTATATACGCCATATTGGATTATGTACGCCATGCGCCATTTTGTTGGTACAAAAAGATTATTGTTTATACGTCTTTTTATAGAGGAAGGGACTGCAAAAAGACAGAAAGAGAGATTGTTAGAATGAAAGTGAATGAGATGAAAATGAATGAAACATCTCAAAAAGTGTGTTCGGATAGCAGGATTTTACAAATATATTCTTGTCCTGACGACCAATTGAAGAAAGAAAGAAAGAAAGAAAGAAAGAAAGAAAGAAAGAAAGAAAGAAAGAAAGAAAGACAGACTTATTTTTAAAAAAAGAAAGTAAAAAGTTTTTGTTAAAAAGGAAGAACATGAAAGAATGTTTAAGATGGAAAGAAAAAGTATACTGCTGAAAGAAAGAAAGAATAAAAAGCAAAGAGTTGTTAAGAAAGCAAAAAGAAAGAAAAAAGAAAGAAAAAAAAGAAAGAGTAAAAACAAAGAGTTGTTAAGAAAGCAAAAAGAAAGAAAGAAAGAAAGAAAGAAAGAAATGAAGAATAAAAAACAAAGTTGTTACGAAAGAAAGAAATAAAGAAAGAAAGAAATGAAGAGTAAAAAGCAAAGAGTTTTTAAGAAAGAGAGAAAAAAGAAAGAAATGAAGAATAAAAAACAAAGTTGTTAAAAAGAAAGAAAGAAAGTTTTTTCCAAAATAACAAAGAATATAAAAGGTATGTTCAGACTGACATAGATAGATAGATAGATAGATATGAAGAATCTGAGATAGATAGATAGATAGATAGATAATGACGTACTAACGATGATTGTTCGTTATTTTCCTTAATAAATAAAATTTTAAAATGTAAATTATTAAAAAAAAATAGACACATATCAAACCTAAAGAATCGTAGAAAATCCTCAACAAAATCAATTAGAATGCAATGAGACAAAGAAAGAAACAAAGAAAGAAACAAAGAAAGAAACAAAGAAAGAAACATAGAAAGACTTTTCGAGAAATAAAGAAAAATAAAGTAGGCAATAATTAATATTAATCAAGAGAAAGAAAATTAAGATTTTTTTTTAATGAAAGCGAAAGTAAGACTCATTAAAAAGAAAATAAAAGGACAAATCTTATTTAAAAAGAAAAAAAAAGAAAGAGAGAATTCTCAGGAATGACATTCTGATGCTTTTTTGACAAAACTGCTTCTTTCTCGTAGCATTTAAAACTGCCAATCACCGGGAAAAAATAAACAGTTTAAAGCCACCATGTAATACAATAATTAATTATAATCACGAAAATTAAAACCCTTTTTGTTAATAACTTTTTTTTATAGAATTTTGCCTTGCCTTTTATTTATTGATTAAAATTTGACGAAAATAACCGACATTTTCTCAAAATACTGAGTCATCTTCGCATGCCGTTTAAATGGAGACAAATTGATTTGCATCACTGTTTTATTGGCCCGGGATTGTCCATTATCGTTCCCAGTCAGAAGTGGGAAAATCCAGAGGTTGGAAAGCTTCTTTTTATCTATAATTTTAAAATAAATATTGAGTAGGTTTATGTCTGTTTTCTTGCATTTTCTTATTCGTTTATTTTGCTACTCATCACTTAATGGCCTTTAATGAATTCAGACAAGAGGCAGAGAACAAAGGTGTTTTTGCAATCGTCTTTTCCAAATACTTTTTAACTCGAATGCATTTACATATTTTCTTCTTCTTCTTCTTCTTCTTCTTCTTCTTCTTCTTCTGTTTTCTGTCTTTTTCTTCTTCTTCTTCTTTTTCTTCTTCTTCTTCTTCTTCTTCTTCTTCTGTTTTCTGTCTTTTTCTTCTTCTTCTTCTTCTTCTTCTTCTGTTTTCTGTCTTTTTCTTCTTCACTTACCTTCGTTTTCCTTTTCTGTCTTCTCTTCTGCTTCACTTATCCTCATTTTTGTTGTTCTCTTCTTTCTCCTTCTATTCATCTTCTCTTT
Source organism: Acanthosepion esculentum (assembly GCA_964036315.1). Lineage (NCBI taxonomy): Eukaryota > Metazoa > Mollusca > Cephalopoda > Sepiida > Sepiidae > Acanthosepion > Acanthosepion esculentum. Next base: position 16,446,694 of record OZ038490.1, on the reverse strand, counting down.
CCCCTCCTCTTTTACTCTTTTTTCTCTTCAGTTTCTCTTTCTTCTTTTATTCTAATATTCCTTCTTCTCGACTCTTATTTCTCCTACTCATTTTCTCCTCTTCATCACTTTTTCGGCTTTACCATTCTTCTTTTTCCTTTTTCATCTCTAGTACATTTGCTTTCTTTCTTTCTTTCTTTCTTTCTCTTCAAGCTTGTTTTCTAATTCTAGATCTTTTGCTTCGCTTTCTTTTTCATCATTTTCTTCTCTTTCTCTTTCTTCTTTTGATACTTTGCGTCTCGTCTTCTTTTTTGTCTTCATCTTTGGTTCTCTCCCACTTTCTTCTTTTTCATCCTTTGTTTCTCCCCCCGCCTCACATTCTTATTTTCCAGCGTTTGGTTCTTCTCTTTCTCCATTGTCATTCTTTAGTTCTCGCCTCCTTTTTTCTTCGACTTTGCTTTACTCTCTAATTCTTCTATTTGACATTTGTTCCACATTTTCTCTCTCTTTGCTTCCTTTGTTTCTACCCTCTTTCATTTTTCATCCTTTGCTTCTCCCCCTCTTTCTTCTTTTTCCTCCTTTGCTACTCCCTCTCTTTCTTTTTTTAATCTTTCGCTTCTCACCCTCTTTCTTCTTTTTCATCCATGGCTTCTCCCCTCTTTCTTTTTTCAACTTTTGCTTCTCAACCTCAATCTACTTTTTCATCCTTTGCTTCGCCCCCCTCTTTCTTCTTTTTCATCATTTTGTTCTGTCCCTTTTTCTTCTTTTTCATCCATCGCTTCTCCCCCTCTTTCTTCTTTTTCACCCTTTGCTTGTCCCCCTATTTTTTTATTTTTCATCATTTTCTTCTCCCCCACTTTCTTCTTTTTCAATATTTTCTTCTCTCCCTCTTTCTGCTTTTTCATTCTTCCTTTCTTGCCTTCTTTCTTTTCACCTCATTCTTTTTGTTTTTACTTCCACCTCCTTATCTTTTTTCACTTTGTTTCTCTATTTCCTCGTTTTCTTTCTCCCCTTCCTTCTCCTATCACCTAGGTTTCCTGCCACTACCAAATGAGTTTCTAGATATTTAATAACCTTAGCTAACTTTGGTTCAAGATCAAACTAAGTAGGTGTAGAAAACATGTTCTGCACCAATCCTCTTGCTTTATTTTTTTTTAAATCAGTCTACGATGTCATTTTTTTACCCATTCTCGCAATCCAACTTCTGCCACGAATTCAAATTTAAAACCTCAATCGATTATCTGCAGAATAAACATCCATCATATGAAGATTCGCACTTAATGTGTCCGTACCTAGCAGCTCAAGCAAGCTAGATAACGTATGACTTCTATGCATCATACTGTTGTAAAACCTCTACAAATATGCAAGCATTTTTCGAACTCGTGTGCATGTTATTGCATTAAGCTCTGCGAATATAAATCTTGAACGTCGATGAGAGAAAACGTGGGTGGGCGAAGATTAGTATGGAGGACATTGAGGACAGAGTATGATTTTTAAAAAGGGGCAAGTTAATTAAAGTCGTTTTGCGCTGGGAATATTAGGATATTCTTTGCAGGGGGAAAAGATTATTTTAATATAACCGCCCTTTTTCTGCGTGATATCGATATAACTATCTAAGATTATACGAGGGTCATTCAATAAATAAGTTGAATTTTTCAGTATAAGGACTTCTAATACAGATAGAAGCTTACTCTTTTTTATTTTTTTTGTTTTACTTCTTTTTCACATGGATTTAATTTCTTTTGCAGATTAAAAAAAAACTTTCAGAGTTTTGGAGATTAACAAAGATGGCCGACCAAGAAGCATGCTCCAGGATTGAACAGCGGTCAGTTATCAAGTTTTTGGTTGATGAAGGGTGCAAACCAGTTGAAATTTATAGGAGAATTTCAACTGTGTATGGTGCCACATGTTTCAGCCAAAAAATGTCTACAAGTGGGCTAAATTGTTTAATGAAGGACGGAATAGTGTTGGGGATGAAGACAGGCCTGGGAGGCCTACAGAAGTGAGGTTTCCAGAGGTGATCGAATCAGTCAATGACCTCATTCAGTCTGACAGAAGGGTGACAGTGGATGATATTGCAAGGACTTTGAGCTTGTCTGTTGGGACAAACGCAGGGGTCATCAGTCAGAAGGAGTCATCTTGCATCATGACAACGTAGGGCCTCACACAGCAGTCCAAACGGTGCAGACCATCAACGAGCTGGGATGGGAACTGCTCCCTCATCCCTCTTACAGCCCAGACCTTGCCCCTTCAGACTTTCACCTGTTTGGTCCCTTGAAAGCATTCACAAGAGGCATGAAGTTTAAAAGTGACGATGATGTCAAAAGTGTTGTGAGCGACTGGCTGAGACATGAGTCCAAAGATTTTTACGCTGAGGGAATACGGAAGCTTGTGCACAGATGGGAAAAGTGTGTGACAGTGCTGGGAGACTATGTTGAAAAATAAAAAAAAGTAAGCTTCTATCTGTATTAGAAGTCCTTATCCCGAAAAATTTACCTTATTTATTGAATGACCCTTGTAGATATGTAAGATAGATTCTGAAGAGAAAAATTGGCTAGCATGACACAGTGAACCAACTTTCTTAGTAGCTGACCTGGCAATGGATTCAATGTAGTCTTTCCACTTCATGTCAGCTGAGAACGTTATCCTGGGAATGGCGCAGCGGGTAACTCTCCTGGAGGTTAGCATCAGCCATACTTATGGAAATCAGAGGAGAGTTTAGTTTGGGAGGCGTTAAAGATAACAAGACATCTTTTGCCTGAGTTAACAACAGACTTAAGGTCGTTTATATATATATATATATATATATATATATATATATATATATTATATATATATATTATATATATATATATTGATAAACATACAGACATTAGACGCCTTAAAATCTTAGAAGCACTACATATATATATATATATATATATATATATACCGAAAAATTCACCTTATTTATTGAATGACCCTCGTATAAGCCTGTGTATATACAATGTACGTATTCTAGATTCGGTCACAACTGTATTTCTAATTAAAACTGCAATTAAAATGTGGTTGGAAATAATGTAATGAGATCTAAACTACTGCGAAATGTGACGAAGCAACGTTTTAATCCAGAAGCCAGTTCACTCAGTTATTCCGATCAACATACTTCTGAAGAAATACTTTGGATATATTTACCATTTCTACAGACGGAAAGCACTGAAATGATGCATAAGCGTAAACAATGACATTTTCTATATATAAAATTATTTCACTTCCATTAGTCCATCCGTCCCACCTTCTAAAATAACCATAACAGATCGAAACCAAATTTGGGGGAGAAATGCAAACATGTAAGTGGGTACAAAGTATAGATGGTTTTACTAGTGTTGTGGATTCCGGGAATGGAATCCTGCACAAATAAATAAATAACGCCAGTAATTGAAATAGGAAAATAAGTGTATTGAACGTAAGAATACAAACTTGAAATGAAGATTAGTAGTCCAGGAATACGAGTTAGTAGAAAGTATATGTACAAGTCTCTGTAAGTGAAGCCGTAATTATCTCTCTCTGTGTGGACTCTACGTATCTCAATCTTATCTCAACGTATCTCTTTATGAACACCCTGTGTACTCAACGAATTTCCACTCTGTCAGAATAAGTATACTTTAGAAGAGTCCATCTTGTGTAAAAAGGGGAGAGCCCCACAACAACTAGGATATCGAAAAACCGCGAAGAAGGGTTGTTGTGAAAGTATTTTTTTCCAAACAATTCAAATTTCATCGTTTGGTATTCGAAATTGAACGAAACGTAGAGTTTGTAAATCTCAACAAAAAAATGTTAGCGGTAACCTCAACAATACTAAATATTGTGCGGATTTTGAGCGGGTTGCCAAAACATTCTAGCGCATGAAAATGCAGCAGAGGATCTTAGTTCTTAAATTTCTCTCAAACAGAACAATTACATAATTTTCTAGTAGTGCAATGTATAGACCAGGTATAACACATTTAGTATAGGCGATAAGTAAATTCCAAATAAAATAGGTTAGGCTAGAAGTAGTTTCGCCCGTCACCGCAAGTTGTTACAGAAACAAAACATTAACTTAAAAGTTAGTCAAGTTATTAAATACCCATAAAAGACCTCCGATCTGAGGTTGACTGGGGCAGTAAACGGCTTGTAAAATTTAATACCTCCAAAATAAAACTGCCTTCATTTACCCATTATAGAGAACCCCCCCTGTCTCCTATCAGTATGGCTGATGTTCAACTCCCCGAGAGCGTATCTCTGCGCCTTCTTGGTCTCACGTTTTCCACTCACCTGAAGTGGAACAACTACATTGAATCAATAGCTTCATCCACTGCAAGGAAAGTTGGATCTCTGTTTCGCGCCAGAAGGTTTTCCTGGTCTGAATCCATGCTTCAAATCTACAAATCTACAATTCGTCCTTGCATTGAATACTGTGGCCAAATAAGGTCTGGTGCCCTTGCTCTACTTTTCAAGGTTCTCGACAAAATCCAAAGACGTATATGCAATGTGATAGGTCCTGACCTGGCATCTTGACTTCAGTCCCTTTCCCACAGACGTGATGTGGCTTCCCTCTGTCTTTTCTACAAATATTTTCATGGCAACTGCTCTGATGAACTATATTCACTGATGCCCCAACTGCATGAATTTAAGCGTGCTACTAGGTTGGCATTTCGGTCCCACGATTTCACTGTCGAAACATTTAAATGTAACTCTTCTACTACAACAGCTAAACCGAATAAGCTCAGACGACTGTGGTTATTGACTTCATTCTGTTAAATAAAAAATCGAATAAGCTATTGCCACTGAGGTTAGTGACACCTTTCTGTTAAATAAAAAAACGAATAAGCTATGGCCAATGTGGTTAGTGACTTCTCTCCGTTAAATAAAAAATCGAATAAGCTATGGACACTGAGTTTGATGAATTCTTTCAGTTGAATAAAAAATTGAATAACCTATGGCCACTGAGGTTATTGACTTCTTTCTGTCAAATAAGAAATTGAATAAGCTATGGCCACTGAGGTTAGTGGCACCTTCTGGTAAATAAAAAATCGAATAAGATATGGCCACTGAGGTTATTGACTTTTTTCTATTAATTAAAAAAACGAATAAGCTAGGGCCACTGTGGTTAATGACATCTTTCTGTTAAATAAAAAATCGAATAAGCTATGGCCACTGACGGTAGTGACTTCTTTCTGGTAAATAAAAAATCGAATAACCTATGGCCACTGTGGTTAGTGACTTCTTTCTGTCATATAAAAAATCGAATAACCTATGGCCACTGTGGTTAGTGACTTCTTTCTGTCATATAAAAAATCGAATAACCTATGGCCACTGTGGTTAGTGACTTCTTTCTGTCATATAAAAATCGAATAACCTATGGCCACTGTGGTTAGTGACTTCTTTCTGTCATATAAAAAATCGAATAACCTATGGCCACTGTGGTTAGTGACTTCTTTATGTCATATAAAAAATCGAATAACCTATTGCCAGTGAGGTTGATGACTTCTTTCTGTTGAATAAAAAATAGAATAAGCTATGGCCATAGAGGTAAGTGACTTCTTTCTGTTAAATAGAAAATTAAATAAGCTATGGCAACTAAAGTTGATGACTTCTTTCTGTTGAATAAAATATCCAATAAGCTATGTTTTTTGGCGGGTCGCTTTCTCATTTTGGCACGCATACTGCGGCCATATAAACTTCGAGCGCCTATTTCATAATTAATAACAGAATATTTCACTGCAGCAGGAACTGCTCAATCTCGGCGGAAATTTTCCCGTCTACCTACCACAACGTCCCCCAAATAGTTTTTACCATTAAGCCTTTCTCATTTATTTATTTATTTATTTCTTACGTTCTTTCTTTCTTTCTTCGTTACTCGTCGAATATTCTTTCTTTCTTTCATTCTTTCTTTCTTTACAATTGTTTTTTATGACTCTTTCTTTCTTTCTTTCCGGATCTTTATGTTTTACTCTTCATATATTTCTTTCTTTCATACTTTGCCGGACATTATTCCTTGCACATCGTATATATTTTTCTTTCTTTTTTCTTTTTCTTCCTGTTTCTATATTTCTTTTTTTGCAAATCTTTGTTTCTTAATCTATATATCTTTCTTTCTTTCTTTCTTTCTTTCTTCCTTTTTTTACAGGTACTTGGTTCTTAATCGTCGTATATTCTTTCTTTTTTCTTTCTTTCTTTCTTTCTTTTTTCTTTCTTTCCGTCTTTCTTTCTTTAAATGTCTTTGTTTATTACTCTTTCTTTCTTTCTTTCTTTCTTCCTTTCTTACTTTCTTTCTTTGTTCGTTACTCGTCGTATAAAACAAAGATCTGTAAAGAAAGAAAGAAATAAAGAGTCATAAACAAAGACTTTTAAAGAAAGAAAGAAAGATAAAAAGAATATATTTCCTTCTTTCTTTAAAACTCTTTGTTTATGACTCTTTCTTTCTTTCTTTCTTTTTTTCTTTCTTTACAAGTCTTTGTTTATGACTCTTTCTTTCTTTCTTTCTTTCTTTACAAGTCTTTGTTTATGACTCTTTCTTTCTTTCTTTCTTTCTTTACAAGTCTTTGTTTATGACTCTTTCTTTCTTTCTTTCTTTCTTTACAAGTCTTTGTTTATGACACTTTCTTTCTTTCTTTCTTTCTTTCTTTAAAAGACTTTGTTTATGACTCTTTCTTTCTTTCTTTCTTTCTTTACAAGTCTTTGTTTATGACTCTTTTTTTCTTTCTTTCTTTCTTTACAAGTCTTTGTTTATGACTCTTTCTTTCTTTCTTTCTTTACAAGTCTTTGTTTATGACACTTTCTTTCTTTCTTTCTTTCTTTCTTTACAAGTCTTTGCTTATGACTCTTTCTTTCATTCTTTCTTTACAAGTCTTTGTTTATGACTCTTTCTTTCTTTCTTTCTTTACAAGTCTTTGTTTATGACTCTTTCTTTCTTTCTTTACAAGTCTTTGTTTATGACTCTTTCTTTCTTTCTTTCTTTACAAGTCTTTGTTTATGACTCTTTCTTTCTTTCCTCCTTTCTTTACAAGTCTTTGTTTATGACTCTTTCTTTCTTTCTTTCTTTCTTTACATGTCTTTGTTTATGACTCTTTCTTTCTTTCTTTCTTTACAAGTCTTTGTTTATGACTCTTTCTTTCTTTCTTTCTTTCTTTACAAGTCTTTGTTTATGACTCTTTCTTTCTTTCTTTCTTTACAAGTCTTTGTTTATGACTCTTTCTTTCTTTCTTTCTTTCTTTACAAGTCTTTGTTTATGACACTTTCTTTCTTTCTTTGAAAGTCTTTGTTTATGACTCATTCTTTCTTTCTTTCTTTCTTTACAAGTCTTTGTTTATGACTCTTTCTTTCTTTCTTTCTTTCTTTACAAGTCTTTGTTTATGAATCTTTCTTTCTTTCTTTCTTTCTTTACAAGTCTTTGTTTATGACTCTTTCTTTCTTTCTTTCTTTCTTTACAAGTCTTTGTTTATGACTCTTTCTTTCTTTCTTTCTTTACAAGTCTTTGTTTATGACTCTTTCTTTCTTTCTTTCTTTCTTTCTTTCTTTACAAGTCTTTGTTTGTGACTCTTTCTTTCTTTCTTTCTTTCTTTACAAGTCTTTGTTTATGACTCTTTCTTTCTTTCTTTCTTTACAAGTCTTTGTTTATGATTCTTTCTTTCTTTCTTTCTTTCTTTCTTTCTTTACAAGTCTTTGTTTATGACTCTTTCTTTCTTTCTTTCTTTACAAGTCTTTGTTTATAACTCATTCTTTCTTTCTTTCTTTCTTTCTTTACAAGTCTTTGTTTATGACTCTTTCTTTCTTTCTTTCTTTCTTTACAAGTCTTTGTTTATGACTCTTTCTTTCTTTCTTTCTTTCTTTACAAGTCTTTGTTTATTACTCTTTCTTTCTTTCTTTCTTTCTTTCTTTACAAGTCTTTGTTTATGACTCTTTCTTTCTTTCTTTCTTTACAAGTCTTTGTTTATGACTCTTTATTTCTTTCTATCTTTCTTTCTTTCTTTCTTTACAAGTCTTTGTTTATGACTCTTTTCTTTCTTTCTTTCTTTCTTTACAAGTCTTTGTTTATGACTCTTTCTTTCTTTCTTTCTTTACAAGTCTTTGTTTATGACTCTTTCTTTCTTTCTTTCTTTCTTTACAAGTCTTTGTTTATGACTCTTTCTTTCTTTCTTTCTTTCTTTACAAGTCTTTGTTTATGACTCTTTCTTTCTTTCTTTCTTTACAAGTCTTTGTTTATGACTCTTTCTTTCTTTCTTTCTTTACAAGTCTTTGTTTATAAATCTTTCTTTCTTTCTTTCTTTCTTTCTTTACAAGTCTTTGTTTATGACTCTTTCTTTCTTTCTTTCTTTCTTTCTTTACAAGTCTTTGTTTATGACTCTTTCGTTCTTTCTTTCTTTCTTTACAAGTCTTTGTTTATGACTCTTTCTTTCTTTCTTTCTTTACAAGTCTTTGTTTATGACTCTTTCTTTCTTTCTTTCTTTACAAGTCTTTGTTTATGACTCTTTCTTTCTTTCTTTCTTTCTTTACAAGTCTTTGTTTATGACTCTTTCTTTCTTTCTTTCTTCAAAAGTCTTTGTTTATGATTCTTTCTTTCTTTCTTTCTTTCTTTACAAGTCTTTGTTTATGACTCTTTCTTTCTTTCTTTCTGTCTTTACAAGTCTTTGTTTATGACTCTTTCTTTCTTTCTTTCTTTCTTTACAAGTCTTTGTTTATGACACTTTCTTTCTTTCTTTCTTTCTTTCTTTAAAAGACTTTGTTTATGACTCTTTCTTTCTTTCTTTCTTTCTTTACAAGTCTTTGTTTATGACTCTTTTTTTCTTTCTTTCTTTCTTTACAAGTCTTTGTTTATGACTCTTTCTTTCTTTCTTTCTTTCTTTCTTTACAAGTCTTTGTTTATGACACTTTCTTTCTTTCTTTCTTTCTTTCTTTACAAGTCTTTGCTTATGACTCTTTCTTTCATTCTTTCTTTACAAGTCTTTGTTTATGACTCTTTCTTTCTTTCTTTCTTTCTTTACAAGTCTTTGTTTATGACTCTTTCTTTCTTTCTTTCTTTACAAGTCTTTGTTTATGACTCTTTCTTTCTTTCTTTCTTTACAAGTCTTTGTTTATGACTCTTTCTTTCTTTCCTCCTTTCTTTACAAGTCTTTGTTTATGACTCTTTCTTTCTTTCTTTCTTTCTTTACAAGTCTTTGTTTATGACTCTTTCTTTCTTTCTTTCTTTACAAGTCTTTGTTTATGACTCTTTCTTTCTTTCTTTCTTTCTTTACAAGTCTTTGTTTATGACTCTTTCTTTCTTTCTTTCTTTACAAGTCTTTGTTTATGACTCTTTCTTTCTTTCTTTCTTTCTTTACAAGTCTTTGTTTATGACTCTTTCTTTCTTTCTTTGCAAGTCTTTGTTTATGACTCATTCTTTCTTTCTTTCTTTCTTTACAAGTCTTTGTTTATGACTCTTTCTTTCTTTCTTTCTTTCTTTACAAGTCTTTGTTTATGAATCTTTCTTTCTTTCTTTCTTTCTTTACAAGTCTTTGTTTATGACTCTTTCTTTCTTTCTTTCTTTCTTTACAAGTCTTTGTTTATGACTCTTTCTTTCTTTCTTTCTTTACATGTCTTTGTTTATGACTCTTTCTTTCTTTCTTTCTTTACAAGTCTTTGTTTATGACTCTTTCTTTCTTTCTTTCTTTCTTTCTTTCTTTCTTTACAAGTCTTTGTTTGTGACTCTTTCTTTCTTTCTTTCTTTCTTTACAAGTCTTTGTTTATGACTCTTTCTTTCTTTCTTTCTTTACAAGTCTTTGTTTATGACTTTTTCTTTCTTTCTTTCTTTCTTTACAAGTCTTTGTTTATGATTCTTTCTTTCTTTCCTCCTTTCTTTACAAGTCTTTGTTTATGACTCTTTCTTTCTTTCTTTCTTTCTTTACAAGTCTTGGTTTATGACTCTTTCTTTCTGTCTATCTTTCTTTCTTTACAAGTCTTTGTTTATTAGTCTTTCTTTCTTTCTTTACAAGTCTTTTTTATGACTCTTTCTTTCTTTCTTTCCGGATCTTTATGTTTTACTCTTCATATATTTCTTTCTTTCATACTTTGCCGGACATTATTCCTTACACATCGTATATATTTTTCTTTCTTTTTTCTTTTTCTTCCTGTTTCTATATTTCTTTTTTTGCAAATCTTTGTTTCTTAATCTATATATCTTTCTTTCTTTCTTTCTTTCTTTCTTCCTTTTTTACAGGTACTTGGTTCTTAATCGTCGTATATTCTTTCTTTTTTCTTTCTTTCTTTCTTTCTTTTTTCTTTCTTTCCGTCTTTCTTTCTTTAAATGTCTTTGTTTATTACTCTTTCTTTCTTTCTTTCTTTCTTCCTTTCTTACTTTCTTTCTTTGTTCGTTACTCGTCGTATAAAACAAAGATCTGTAAAGAAAGAAAGAAATAAAGAGTCATAAACAAAGACTTTTAAAGAAAGAAAGAAAGATAAAAAGAATATATTTCCTTCTTTCTTTAAAACTCTTTGTTTATGACTCTTTCTTTCTTTCTTTCTTTTTTTCTTTCTTTACAAGTCTTTGTTTATGACTCTTTCTTTCTTTCTTTCTTTCTTTACAAGTCTTTGTTTATGACTCTTTCTTTCTTTCTTTCTTTCTTTACAAGTCTTTGTTTATGACTCTTTCTTTCTTTCTTTCTTTCTTTACAAGTCTTTGTTTATGACACTTTCTTTCTTTCTTTCTTTCTTTCTTTAAAAGACTTTGTTTATGACTCTTTCTTTCTTTCTTTCTTTCTTTACAAGTCTTTGTTTATGACTCTTTTTTTCTTTCTTTCTTTCTTTACAAGTCTTTGTTTATGACTCTTTCTTTCTTTCTTTCTTTCTTTCTTTACAAGTCTTTGTTTATGACACTTTCTTTCTTTCTTTCTTTCTTTCTTTACAAGTCTTTGCTTATGACTCTTTCTTTCATTCTTTCTTTACAAATCTTTGTTTATGACTCTTTCTTTCTTTCTTTCTTTCTTTACAAGTCTTTGTTTATGACTCTTTCTTTCTTTCTTTCTTTACAAGTCTTTGTTTATGACTCTTTCTTTCTTTCTTTCTTTACAAGTCTTTGTTTATGACTCTTTCTTTCTTTCCTCCTTTCTTTACAAGTCTTTGTTTATGACTCTTTCTTTCTTTCTTTCTTTCTTTACAAGTCTTTGTTTATGACTCTTTCTTTCTTTCTTTCTTTACAAGTCTTTGTTTATGACTCTTTCTTTCTTTCTTTCTTTCTTTACAAGTCTTTGTTTATGACTCTTTCTTTCTTTCTTTCTTTACAAGTCTTTGTTTATGACTCTTTCTTTCTTTCTTTCTTTCTTTCTTTACAAGTCTTTGTTTATGACTCTTTCTTTCTTTCTTTGCAAGTCTTTGTTTATGACTCATTCTTTCTTTCTTTCTTTCTTTACAAGTCTTTGTTTATGACTCTTTCTTTCTTTCTTTCTTTCTTTACAAGTCTTTGTTTATGAATCTTTCTTTCTTTCTTTCTTTCTTTACAAGTCTTTGTTTATGACTCTTTCTTTCTTTCTTTCTTTCTTTCTTTACAAGTCTTTGTTTATGACTCTTTCTTTCTTTCTTTCTTTACAAGTCTTTGTTTATGACTCTTTCTTTCTTTCTTTCTTTCTTTCTTTACAAGTCTTTGTTTGTGACTCTTTCTTTCTTTCTTTCTTTCTTTACAAGTCTTTGTTTATGACTCTTTCTTTCTTTCTTTCTTTACAAGTCTTTGTTTATGATTCTTTCTTTCTTTCTTTCTTTCTTTCTTTCTTTACAAGTCTTTGTTTATGACTCTTTCTTTCTTTCTTTCTTTCTTTACAAGTCTTTGTTTATGACTCATTCTTTCTTTCTTTCTTTCTTTCTTTCTTTACAAGTCTTTGTTTATGACTCTTTCTTTCTTTCTTTCTTTCTTTACAAGTCTTTGTTTATGACTCTTTCTTTCTTTCTTTCTTTCTTTACAAATCTTTGTTTATTACTCTTTCTTTCTTTCTTTCTTTCTTTCTTTACAAGTCTTTGTTTATGACTCTTTCTTTCTTTCTTTCTTTACAAGTCTTTGTTTATGACTCTTTCTTTCTTTCTATCTTTCTTTCTTTCTTTCTTTACAAGTCTTTGTTTATGACTCTTTTCTTTCTTTCTTTCTTTCTTTACAAGTCTTTGTTTATGACTCTTTCTTTCTTTCTTTCTTTACAAGTCTTTGTTTATGACTCTTTCTTTCTTTCTTTCTTTCTTTACAAGTCTTTGTTTATGACTCTTTCTTTCTTTCTTTCTTTCTTTACAAGTCTTTGTTTATGACTCTTTCTTTCTTTCTTTCTTTACAAGTCTTTGTTTATGACTCTTTCTTTCTTTCTTTCTTTACAAGTCTTTGTTTATAAATCTTTCTTTCTTTCTTTCTTTCTTTCTTTACAAGTCTTTGTTTATGACTCTTTCTTTCTTTCTTTCTTTCTTTCTTTACAAGTCTTTGTTTATGACTCTTTCGTTCTTTCTTTCTTTCTTTACAAGTCTTTGTTTATGACTCTTTCTTTCTTTCTTTCTTTACAAGTCTTTGTTTATGACTCTTTCTTTCTTTCTTTCTTTACAAGTCTTTGTTTATGACTCTTTCTTTCTTTCTTTCTTTCTTTACAAGTCTTTGTTTATGACTCTTTCTTTCTTTCTTTCTTCAAAAGTCTTTGTTTATGATTCTTTCTTTCTTTCTTTCTTTACAAGTCTTTGTTTATGACTCTTTCTTTCTTTCTTTCTTTCTTTACAAGTCTTTGTTTATGACTCTTTCTTTCTTTCTTTCTTTCTTTCTTTACAAGTCTTTGTTTATGACACTTTCTTTCTTTCTTTCTTTCTTTCTTTAAAAGACTTTGTTTATGACTCTTTCTTTCTTTCTTTCTTTCTTTACAAGTCTTTGTTTATGACTCTTTTTTTCTTTCTTTCTTTCTTTACATGTCTTTGTTTATGACTCTTTCTTTCTTTCTTTCTTTCTTTCTTTCTTTACAAGTCTTTGTTTATGACACTTTCTTTCTTTCTTTCTTTCTTTCTTTACAAGTCTTTGCTTATGACTCTTTCTTTCATTCTTTCTTTACAAGTCTTTGTTTATGACTCTTTCTTTCTTTCTTTCTTTCTTTACAAGTCTTTGTTTATGACTCTTTCTTTCTTTCTTTCTTTACAAGTCTTTGTTTATGACTCTTTCTTTCTTTCTTTCTTTACAAGTCTTTGTTTATGACTCTTTCTTTCTTTCTTTCTTTCTTTCTTTACAAGTCTTTGTTTATAAATCTTTCTTTCTTTCTTTCTTTCTTTCTTTACAAGTCTTTGTTTATGACTCTTTCTTTCTTTCTTTCTTTCTTTCTTTACAAGTCTTTGTTTATGACTCTTTCGTTCTTTCTTTCTTTCTTTACAAGTCTTTGTTTATGACTCTTTCTTTCTTTCTTTCTTTACAAGTCTTTGTTTATGACTCTTTCTTTCTTTCTTTCTTTACAAGTCTTTGTTTATGACTCTTTCTTTCTTTCTTTCTTTCTTTACAAGTCTTTGTTTATGACTCTTTCTTTCTTTCTTTCTTCAAAAGTCTTTGTTTATGATTCTTTCTTTCTTTCTTTCTTTACAAGTCTTTGTTTATGACTCTTTCTTTCTTTCTTTCTTTCTTTACAAGTCTTTGTTTATGACTCTTTCTTTCTTTCTTTCTTTCTTTACAAGTCTTTGTTTATGACTCTTTCTTTCTTTCTTTCTTTCTTTACAAGTCTTTGTTTATGACTCTTTCTTTCTTTCTTTCTTTCTTTCTTTACAAGTCTTTGTTTATGACACTTTCTTTCTTTCTTTCTTTCTTTCTTTACAAGTCTTTGCTTATGACTCTTTCTTTCATTCTTTCTTTACAAATCTTTGTTTATGACTCTTTCTTTCTTTCTTTCTTTCTTTACAAGTCTTTGTTTATGACTCTTTCTTTCTTTCTTTCTTTACAAGTCTTTGTTTATGACTCTTTCTTTCTTTCTTTCTTTACAAGTCTTTGTTTATGACTCTTTCTTTCTTTCCTCCTTTCTTTACAAGTCTTTGTTTATGACTCTTTCTTTCTTTCTTTCTTTCTTTACAAGTCTTTGTTTATGACTCTTTCTTTCTTTCTTTCTTTACAAGTCTTTGTTTATGACTCTTTCTTTCTTTCTTTCTTTCTTTACAAGTCTTTGTTTATGACTCTTTCTTTCTTTCTTTCTTTACAAGTCTTTGTTTATGACTCTTTCTTTCTTTCTTTCTTTCTTTCTTTACAAGTCTTTGTTTATGACTCTTTCTTTCTTTCTTTGCAAGTCTTTGTTTATGACTCATTCTTTCTTTCTTTCTTTCTTTACAAGTCTTTGTTTATGACTCTTTCTTTCTTTCTTTCTTTCTTTACAAGTCTTTGTTTATGAATCTTTCTTTCTTTCTTTCTTTCTTTACAAGTCTTTGTTTATGACTCTTTCTTTCTTTCTTTCTTTCTTTCTTTACAAGTCTTTGTTTATGACTCTTTCTTTCTTTCTTTCTTTACAAGTCTTTGTTTATGACTCTTTCTTTCTTTCTTTCTTTCTTTCTTTACAAGTCTTTGTTTGTGACTCTTTCTTTCTTTCTTTCTTTCTTTACAAGTCTTTGTTTATGACTCTTTCTTTCTTTCTTTCTTTACAAGTCTTTGTTTATGATTCTTTCTTTCTTTCTTTCTTTCTTTCTTTCTTTACAAGTCTTTGTTTATGACTCTTTCTTTCTTTCTTTCTTTCTTTACAAGTCTTTGTTTATGACTCATTCTTTCTTTCTTTCTTTCTTTCTTTCTTTACAAGTCTTTGTTTATGACTCTTTCTTTCTTTCTTTCTTTCTTTACAAGTCTTTGTTTATGACTCTTTCTTTCTTTCTTTCTTTCTTTACAAATCTTTGTTTATTACTCTTTCTTTCTTTCTTTCTTTCTTTCTTTACAAGTCTTTGTTTATGACTCTTTCTTTCTTTCTTTCTTTACAAGTCTTTGTTTATGACTCTTTCTTTCTTTCTATCTTTCTTTCTTTCTTTCTTTACAAGTCTTTGTTTATGACTCTTTTCTTTCTTTCTTTCTTTCTTTACAAGTCTTTGTTTATGACTCTTTCTTTCTTTCTTTCTTTACAAGTCTTTGTTTATGACTCTTTCTTTCTTTCTTTCTTTCTTTACAAGTCTTTGTTTATGACTCTTTCTTTCTTTCTTTCTTTCTTTACAAGTCTTTGTTTATGACTCTTTCTTTCTTTCTTTCTTTACAAGTCTTTGTTTATGACTCTTTCTTTCTTTCTTTCTTTACAAGTCTTTGTTTATAAATCTTTCTTTCTTTCTTTCTTTCTTTCTTTACAAGTCTTTGTTTATGACTCTTTCTTTCTTTCTTTCTTTCTTTCTTTACAAGTCTTTGTTTATGACTCTTTCGTTCTTTCTTTCTTTCTTTACAAGTCTTTGTTTATGACTCTTTCTTTCTTTCTTTCTTTACAAGTCTTTGTTTATGACTCTTTCTTTCTTTCTTTCTTTACAAGTCTTTGTTTATGACTCTTTCTTTCTTTCTTTCTTTCTTTACAAGTCTTTGTTTATGACTCTTTCTTTCTTTCTTTCTTCAAAAGTCTTTGTTTATGATTCTTTCTTTCTTTCTTTCTTTACAAGTCTTTGTTTATGACTCTTTCTTTCTTTCTTTCTTTCTTTACAAGTCTTTGTTTATGACTCTTTCTTTCTTTCTTTCTTTCTTTCTTTACAAGTCTTTGTTTATGACACTTTCTTTCTTTCTTTCTTTCTTTCTTTAAAAGACTTTGTTTATGACTCTTTCTTTCTTTCTTTCTTTCTTTACAAGTCTTTGTTTATGACTCTTTTTTTCTTTCTTTCTTTCTTTACATGTCTTTGTTTATGACTCTTTCTTTCTTTCTTTCTTTCTTTCTTTCTTTACAAGTCTTTGTTTATGACACTTTCTTTCTTTCTTTCTTTCTTTCTTTACAAGTCTTTGCTTATGACTCTTTCTTTCATTCTTTCTTTACAAGTCTTTGTTTATGACTCTTTCTTTCTTTCTTTCTTTCTTTACAAGTCTTTGTTTATGACTCTTTCTTTCTTTCTTTCTTTACAAGTCTTTGTTTATGACTCTTTCTTTCTTTCTTTCTTTACAAGTCTTTGTTTATGACTCTTTCTTTCTTTCTTTCTTTCTTTCTTTACAAGTCTTTGTTTATAAATCTTTCTTTCTTTCTTTCTTTCTTTCTTTACAAGTCTTTGTTTATGACTCTTTCTTTCTTTCTTTCTTTCTTTCTTTACAAGTCTTTGTTTATGACTCTTTCGTTCTTTCTTTCTTTCTTTACAAGTCTTTGTTTATGACTCTTTCTTTCTTTCTTTCTTTACAAGTCTTTGTTTATGACTCTTTCTTTCTTTCTTTCTTTACAAGTCTTTGTTTATGACTCTTTCTTTCTTTCTTTCTTTCTTTACAAGTCTTTGTTTATGACTCTTTCTTTCTTTCTTTCTTCAAAAGTCTTTGTTTATGATTCTTTCTTTCTTTCTTTCTTTACAAGTCTTTGTTTATGACTCTTTCTTTCTTTCTTTCTTTCTTTACAAGTCTTTGTTTATGACTCTTTCTTTCTTTCTTTCTTTCTTTACAAGTCTTTGTTTATGACACTTTCTTTCTTTCTTTCTTTCTTTCTTTAAAAGTCTTTGTTTATGACTCTTTCTTTCTTTCTTTCTTTCTTTACAAGTCTTTGTTTATGACTCTTTTTTTCTTTCTTTCTTTCTTTACATGTCTTTGTTTATGACTCTTTCTTTCTTTCTTTCTTTCTTTCTTTCTTTACAAGTCTTTGTTTATGACACTTTCTTTCTTTCTTTCTTTCTTTCTTTACAAGTCTTTGCTTATGACTCTTTCTTTCATTCTTTCTTTACAAGTCTTTGTTTATGACTCTTTCTTTCTTTCTTTCTTTCTTTACAAGTCTTTGTTTATGACTCTTTCTTTCTTTCTTTCTTTACAAGTCTTTGTTTATGACTCTTTCTTTCTTTCTTTCTTTACAAGTCTTTGTTTATGACTCTTTCTTTCTTTCTTTCTTTACAAGTCTTTGTTTATGACTCTTTCTTTCTTTCTTTCTTTACAAGTCTTTGTTTATGACTCTTTCTTTCTTTCCTCCTTTCTTTACAAGTTTTTGTTTATGACTCTTTCTTTCTTTCTTTCTTTCTTTACAAGTCTTTGTTTATGACTCTTTCTTTCTTTCTTTCTTTACAAGTCTTTGTTTATGACTCTTTCTTTCTTTCTTTCTTTCTTTACAAGTCTTTGTTTATGACTCTTTCTTTCTTTCTTTCTTTACAAGTCTTTGTTTATGACTCTTTCTTTCTTTCTTTCTTTCTTTACAAGTCTTTGTTTATGACTCTTTCTTTCTTTCTTTGCAAGTCTTTGTTTATGACTCATTCTTTCTTTCTTTCTTTCTTTACAAGTCTTTGTTTATGACTCTTTCTTTCTTTCTTTCTTTCTTTACAAGTCTTTGTTTATGAATCTTTCTTTCTTTCTTTCTTTCTTTACAAGTCTTTGTTTATGACTCTTTCTTTCTTTCTTTCTTTACAAGTCTTTGTTTATGACTCTTTCTTTCTTTCTTTCTTTACAAGTCTTTGTTTATGACTCTTTCTTTCTTTCTTTCTTTCTTTCTTTCTTTACAATCTTTGTTTGTGACTCTTTCTTTCTTTCTTTCTTTCTTTACAAGTCTTTGTTTATGACTCTTTCTTTTTTTCTTTCTTTACAAGTCTTTGTTTATGATTCTTTCTTTCTTTCTTTCTTTCTTTCTTTCTTTACAAGTCTTTGTTTATGACTCTTTCTTTCTTTCTTTCTTTACAAGTCTTTGTTTATGGCTCATTCTTTCTTTCTTTCTTTCTTTCTTTACAAGTCTTTGTTTATGACTCTTTCTTTCTTTCTTTCTTTCTTTACAAGTCTTTTTTTATGACTCTTTCTTTCTTTCTTTCTTTCTTTACAAGTCTTTGTTTATTACTCTTTCTTTCTTTCTTTCTTTCTTTCTTTACAAGTCTTTGTTTATGACTCTTTCTTTCTTTCTTTCTTTCTTTACAAGTCTTTGTTTATGACTCTTTCTGTCTTTCTATCTTTCTTTCTTTCTTTCTTTACAAGTCTTTGTTTATGACTCTTTTCTTTCTTTCTTTCTTTCTTTACAAGTCTTTGTTTATGACTCTTTCTTTCTTTCTTTCTTTACAAGTCTTTGTTTATGACTCTTTCTTTCTTTCTTTCTTTCTTTACAAGTCTTTGTTTATGACTCTTTCTTTCTTTCTTTCTTTCTTTACAAGTCTTTGTTTATGACTCTTTCTTTCTTTCTTTCTTTACAAGTCTTTGTTTATGACTCTTTCTTTCTTTCTTTCTTTACAAGTCTTTGTTTATAAATCTTTCTTTCTTTCTTTCTTTCTTTCTTTACAAGTCTTTGTTTATGACTCTTTCTTTCTTTCTTTCTTTCTTTCTTTACAAGTCTCTGTTTATGACTCTTTCGTTCTTTCTTTCTTTCTTTACAAGTCTTTGTTTAAGACTCTTTCTTTCTTTCTTTCTTTACAAGTCTTTGTTTATGACTCTTTCTTTCTTTCTTTCTTTCTTTACAAGTCTTTGTTTATGACTCTTTCTTTCTTTCTTTCTTCAAAAGTCTTTGTTTATGACTTTCTTTCTTTCTTTCTTTCTATACAAGTCTTTGTTTATGACTCTTTCTTTCTTTCTTTCTTTCTTTACAAGTCTTTGTTTATGAATCTTTCTTTCTTTCTTTCTTTCTTTACAAGTCTTTATTTATGACTCTTTCTTTCTTTCTTTCTTTCTTTACAAGTCTTTGTTTATGACTCTTTCTTTCTTTCTTTCTTTACAAGTCTTTGTTTATGACTCTTTCTTTCTTTCTTTCTTTCTTTCTTTACAAGTCTTTGTTTGTGACTCTTTCTTTCTTTCTTTCTTTCTTTACAAGTCTTTGTTTATGACTCTTTCTTTCTTTCTTTCTTTACAAGTCTTTGTTTATGATTCTTTCTTTCTTTCTTTCTTTCTTTCTTTCTTTACAAGTCTTTGTTTATGACTCTTTCTTTCTTTCTTTCTTTCTTTACAAGTCTTTGTTTATGACTCATTCTTTCTTTCTTTCTTTCTTTCTTTACAAGTCTTTGTTTATGGCTCTTTCTTTCTTTCTTTCTTTCTTTACAAGTCTTTGTTTATGACTCTTTCTTTCTTTCTTTCTTTCTTTACAAGTCTTTGTTTATTACTCTTTCTTTCTTTATTTCTTTCTTTCTTTACAAGTCTTTGTTTATGACTCTTTCTTTCTTTCTTTCTATCTTTACAAGTCTTTGTTTATGACTCTTTCTTTCTTTCTATCTTTCTTTCTTTCTTTCTTTACAAGTCTTTGTTTATGACTCTTTTCTTTCTTTCTTTCTTTCTTTACAAGTCTTTGTTTATGACTCTTTCTTTCTTTCTTTCTTTACAAGTCTTTGTTTATGACTCTTTCTTTCTTTCTTTCTTTCTTTACAAGTCTTTGTTTATGACTCTTTCTTTCTTTCTTTCTTTCTTTACAAGTCTTTGTTTATGACTCTTTCTTTCTTTCTTTCTTTACAAGTCTTTGTTTATGACTCTTTCTTTCTTTCTTTCTTTACAAGTCTTTGTTTATAAATCTTTCTATCTTTCTTTCTTTCTTTCTTTACAAGTCTTTGTTTATGACTCTTTCTTTCTTTCTTTCTTTCTTTCTTTACATGTCTTTGTTTATGACTCTTTCGTTTATTTTCTTTCTTTCTTTACAAGTCTTTGTTTAAGACTCTTTCTTTCTTTCTTTCTTTACAAGTCTTTGTTTATGACTCTTTCTTTCTTTCTTTCTTTACAAGTCTTTGTTTATGACTCTTTCTTTCTTTCTTTCTTTCTTTACAAGTCTTTGTTTATGACTCTTTCTTTCTTTCTTTCTTCAAAAGTCTTTGTTTATGACTTTCTTTCTTTCTTTCTTTCTATACAAGTCTTTGTTTATGACTCTTTCTTTCTTTCTTTCTTTCTTTACAAGTCTTTGTTTATGAATCTTTCTTTCTTTCTTTCTTTCTTTACAAGTCTTTATTTATGACTCTTTCTTTCTTTCTTTCTTTCTTTACAAGTCTTTGTTTATGACTCTTTCTTTCTTTCTTTCTTTACAAGTCTTTGTTTATGACTCTTTCTTTCTTTCTTTCTTTCTTTCTTTACAAGTCTTTGTTTGTGACTCTTTCTTTCTTTCTTTCTTTCTTTACAAGTCTTTGTTTATGACTCTTTCTTTCTTTCTTTCTTTACAAGTCTTTGTTTATGATTCTTTCTTTCTTTCTTTCTTTCTTTCTTTCTTTACAAGTCTTTGTTTATGACTCTTTCTTTCTTTCTTTCTTTCTTTACAAGTCTTTGTTTATGACTCATTCTTTCTTTCTTTCTTTCTTTCTTTACAAGTCTTTGTTTATGACTCTTTCTTTCTTTCTTTCTTTCTTTACAAGTCTTTGTTTATGACTCTTTCTTTCTTTCTTTCTGTCTTTACAAGTTTTTGTTTATTACTCTTTCTTTCTTTATTTCTTTCTTTCTTTACAAGTCTTTGTTTATGACTCTTTCTTTCTTTCTTTCTATCTTTACAAGTCTTTGTTTATGACTCTTTCTTTCTTTCTATCTTTCTTTCTTTCTTTCTTTACAAGTCTTTGTTTATGACTCTTTTCTTTCTTTCTTTCTTTCTTTACAAGTCTTTGTTTATGACTCTTTCTTTCTTTCTTTCTTTACAAGTCTTTGTTTATGACTCTTTCTTTCTTTCTTTCTTTCTTTACAAGTCTTTGTTTATGACTCTTTCTTTCTTTCTTTCTTTCTTTACAAGTCTTTGTTTATGACTCTTTCTTTCTTTCTTTCTTTACAAGTCTTTGTTTATGACTCTTTCTTTCTTTCTTTCTTTACAAGTCTTTGTTTATAAATCTTTCTTTCTTTCTTTCTTTCTTTCTTTACAAGTCTTTGTTTATGACTCTTTCTTACTTTCTTTCTTTCTTTCTTTACAAGTCTTTGTTTATGACTCTTTCGTTCTTTCTTTCTTTCTTTACAAGTCTTTGTTTATGACTCTTTCTTTCTTTCTTTCTTTACAAGTCTTTGTTTATGACTCTTTCTTTCTTTCTTTCTTTACAAGTCTTTGTTTATGACTCTTTCTTTCTTTCTTTCTTTCTTTACAAGTCTTTGTTTATGACTCTTTCTTTCTTTCTTTCTTCAAAAGTCTTTGTTTATGACTTTCTTTCTTTCTTTCTTTCTTTACAAGTCTTTGTTTATGACTCTTTCTTTCTTTCTTTCTTTACAAGTCTTTGTTTATGACTCTTTCTTTCTTTCTTTCTTTACAAGTCTTTGTTTATGACTCTTTCTTTCTTTCTTTCTTTACAAGTCTTTGTTTATGGCTCTTTCTTTCTTTCTTTCTTTCTTTCTTTACAAGTCTTTGTTTGTGACTCTTTCTTTCTTTCTTTCTTTCTTTCTTTACAAGTCTTGTTTATGACTCTTTCTTTCTTTCTTTACAAGTCTTTGTTTATGACTCTTTCTTTCTTTCTTTCTTTCTTTCTTTCTTTCTTTACAAGTCTTTGTTTATGACTCTTTCTTTCTTTCTTTCTTTCTTTCTTTACAAGTCTTTGTTTATTACTCTTTCTTTCTTTCTTCTTTCTTTCTTTACAAGTCTTTTTTATGACTCTTTCTTTCTTTCTTTCTTTCTTTACAAGTCTTTGTTTATGACTCTTTCTTTCTTTCTTTCTTTATTTCTGTACAAGTCTTTGTTTATGACTCTTTCTTTCTTTCTTTCTTTCTTTACAAGTCTTTGTTTATGACTCTTTCTTTCTTTCTTTCTTTCTTTACAAGTCTTTGTTTATGACTCTTTCTTTCTTTCTTTCTTTCTTTACAAGTCTTTGTTTATGACTCTTTCTTTCTTTCTTTCTTTACAAGTCTTTGTTTATGACTCTTTCTTTCTCTCCTCCTTTCTTTACAAGTCTTTGTTTATGACTCTTTCTTTCTTTCTTTCTTTCTTTACAAGTCTTTGTTTATGACTCTTTCTTTCTTTCTTTCTTTCTTTACAAGTCTGTGTTTATGACTCTTTCTTTCTTTCTTTACAAGTCTTTGTTTATGACTCTTTCTTTCTTTCTTTCTTTACAAGTCTTTGTTTATGACTCTTTCTTTCTTTCTTTCTTTCTTTACAAGTCTTTGTTTATGACTCTTTCTTTCTTTCATTACAAGTCTTTGTTTATGACTCTTTCTTTCTTTTTTTCTTTCTTTACAAGTCTTTGTTTATGAATCTTTCTTTCTTTCTTTCTTTCTTTACAAGTCTTTGTTTATGACTTTTTCTTTCTTTCTTTCTTTCTTTACAAGTCTTTGTTTATGATTCTTTCTTTCTTTCCTCCTTTCTTTACAAGTCTTTGTTTATGACTCTTTCTTTCTTTCTTTCTTTCTTTACAAGTCTTTGTTTATGACTCTTTCTTTCTTTCTTTCTTTCTTTACAAGTCTTTGTTTATGACTCTTTCTTTCTTTCTTTCTATCTTTCTTTCTTTACAAGTCTTTGTTTATTAGTCATTCTTTCTTTCTTTACAAGTCTTTTTTATGACTCTTTCTTTCTTTCTTTCCGGATCTTTATGTTTTACTCTTCATATATTTCTTTCTTTCATACTTTGCCGGACATTATTCCTTACACATCGTATATATTTTTCTTTCTTTTTTCTTTTTCTTCCTGTTTCTATATTTCTTTTTTTGCAAATCTTTGTTTCTTAATCTATATATCTTTCTTTCTTTCTTTCTTTCTTCCTTTTTTTACAGGTACTTGGTTCTTAATCGTCGTATATTCTTACTTTTTTCTTTCTTTCTTTCTTTCTTTTTTCTTTCTTTCCGTCTTTCTTTCTTTAAATGTCTTTGTTTATTACTCTTTCTTTCTTTCTTTCTTTCTTCCTTTCTTACTTTCTTTCTTTGTTCGTTACTCGTCGTATAAAACAAAGATCTGTAAAGAAAGAAAGAAATAAAGAGTCATAAACAAAGACTTTTAAAGAAAGAAAGAAAGATAAAAAGAATATATTTCCTTCTTTCTTTAAAACTCTTTGTTTATGACTCTTTCTTTCTTTCTTTCTTTTTTTCTTTCTTTACAAGTCTTTGTTTATGACTCTTTCTTTCTTTCTTTCTTTCTTTACAAGTCTTTGT
Organism: Acanthosepion esculentum; assembly: GCA_964036315.1. Taxonomy (NCBI): domain Eukaryota; kingdom Metazoa; phylum Mollusca; class Cephalopoda; order Sepiida; family Sepiidae; genus Acanthosepion; species Acanthosepion esculentum. Next base: position 16,423,629 of record OZ038490.1, on the reverse strand, counting down.
TTATGACTCTTTCTTTCTTTCTTTCTTTCTTTACAAGTCTTTGTTTATGACTCTTTCTTTCTTTCTTTCTTTCTTTACAAGTCTTTGTTTATGACACTTTCTTTCTTTCTTTCTTTCTTTAAAAGACTTTGTTTATGACTCTTTCTTTCTTTCTTTCTTTCTTTACAAGTCTTTGTTTATGACTCTTTTTTTCTTTCTTTCTTTCTTTACAAGTCTTTGTTTATGACTCTTTCTTTCTTTCTTTCTTTCTTTCTTTACAAGTCTTTGTTTATGACACTTTCTTTCTTTCTTTCTTTCTTTCTTTACAAGTCTTTGCTTATGACTCTTTCTTTCATTCTTTCTTTACAAGTCTTTGTTTATGACTCTTTCTTTCTTTCTTTCTTTCTTTACAAGTCTTTGTTTATGACTCTTTCTTTCTTTCTTTCTTTACAAGTCTTTGTTTATGACTCTTTCTTTCTTTCTTTCTTTACAAGTCTTTGTTTATGACTCTTTCTTTCTTTCCTCCTTTCTTTACAAGTCTTTGTTTATGACTCTTTCTTTCTTTCTTTCTTTCTTTACAAGTCTTTGTTTATGACTCTTTCTTTCTTTCTTTCTTTACAAGTCTTTGTTTATGACTCTTTCTTTCTTTCTTTCTTTCTTTACAAGTCTTTGTTTATGACTCTTTCTTTCTTTCTTTCTTTACAAGTCTTTGTTTATGACTCTTTCTTTCTTTCTTTCTTTCTTTACAAGTCTTTGTTTATGACTCTTTCTTTCTTTCTTTGCAAGTCTTTGTTTATGACTCATTCTTTCTTTCTTTCTTTCTTTACAAGTCTTTGTTTATGACTCTTTCTTTCTTTCTTTCTTTCTTTACAAGTCTTTGTTTATGAATCTTTCTTTCTTTCTTTCTTTCTTTACAAGTCTTTGTTTATGACTCTTTCTTTCTTTCTTTCTTTCTTTACAAGTCTTTGTTTATGACTCTTTCTTTTTTTCTTTCTTTACAAGTCTTTGTTTATGACTCTTTCTTTCTTTCTTTCTTTCTTTCTTTCTTTACAAGTCTTTGTTTGTGACTCTTTCTTTCTTTCTTTCTTTCTTTACAAGTCTTTGTTTATGACTCTTTCTTTCTTTCTGTCTTTACAAGTCTTTGTTTATGATTCTTTCTTTCTTTCTTTCTTTCTTTCTTTACAAGTCTTTGTTTATGACTCTTTCTTTCTTTCTTTCTTTCTTCACAAGTTTTTGTTTATGACTCTTTCTTTCTTTCTTTCTTTACAAGTCTTTGTTTATGACTCTTTCTTTCTTTCTTTCTTTACAAGTCTTTGTTTATAAATCTTTCTTTCTTTCTTTCTTTCTTTCTTTCTTTACAAGTCTTTGTTTATGACTCTTTCTTTCTTTCTTTCTTTCTTTCTTTACAAGTCTTTGTTTATGACTCTTTCGTTCTTTCTTTCTTTCTTTACAAGTCTTTGTTTATGACTCTTTCTTTCTTTCTTTCTTTACAAGTCTTTGTTTATGACTCTTTCTTTCTTTCTTTCTTTACAAGTCTTTGTTTATGACTCTTTCTTTCTTTCTTTCTTTCTTTACAAGTCTTTGTTTATGACTCTTTCTTTCTTTCTTTCTTCAAAAGTCTTTGTTTATGATTCTTTCTTTCTTTCTTTCTTTCTTTACAAGTCTTTGTTTATGACTCTTTCTTTCTTTCTTTCTTTCTTTACAAGTCTTTGTTTATGACTCTTTCTTTCTTTCTTTCTTTCTTTACAAGTCTCTGTTTATGACACTTTCTTTCTTTCTTTCTTTCTTTAAAAGACTTTGTTTATGACTCTTTCTTTCTTTCTTTCTTTCTTTACAAGTCTTTGTTTATGACTCTTTTTTTCTTTCTTTCTTTCTTTACAAGTCTTTGTTTATGACTCTTTCTTTCTTTCTTTCTTTCTTTCTTTACAAGTCTTTGTTTATGACACTTTCTTTCTTTCTTTCTTTCTTTCTTTACAAGTCTTTGCTTATGACTCTTTCTTTCATTCTTTCTTTACAAGTCTTTGTTTATGACTCTTTCTTTCTTTCTTTCTTTCTTTACAAGTCTTTGTTTATGACTCTTTCTTTCTTTCTTTCTTTACAAGTCTTTGTTTATGACTCTTTCTTTCTTTCTTTCTTTACAAGTCTTTGTTTATGACTCTTTCTTTCTTTCCTCCTTTCTTTACAAGTCTTTGTTTATGACTCTTTCTTTCTTTCTTTCTTTCTTTACAAGTCTTTGTTTATGACTCTTTCTTTCTTTCTTTCTTTACAAGTCTTTGTTTATGACTCTTTCTTTCTTTCTTTCTTTCTTTACAAGTCTTTGTTTATGACTCTTTCTTTCTTTCTTTCTTTACAAGTCTTTGTTTATGACTCTTTCTTTCTTTCTTTCTTTCTTTACAAGTCTTTGTTTATGACTCTTTCTTTCTTTCTTTCTTTACAAGTCTTTGTTTATAAATCTTTCTTTCTTTCTTTCTTTCTTTCTTTACAAGTCTTTGTTTATGACTCTTTCTTTCTTTCTTTCTTTCTTTACAAGTCTTTGTTTATGAATCTTTCTTTCTTTCTTTCTTTCTTTACAAGTCTTTGTTTATGACTCTTTCTTTCTTTCTTTCTTTCTTTACAAGTCTTTGTTTATGACTCTTTCTTTCTTTCTTTCTTTACAAGTCTTTGTTTATGACTCTTTCTTTCTTTCTTTCTTTCTTTACAAGTCTTTGTTTGTGACTCTTTCTTTCTTTCTTTCTTTCTTTACAAGTCTTTGTTTATGACTCTTTCTTTCTTTCTTTCTTCAAAAGTCTTTGTTTATGACTTTCTTTCTTTCTTTCTTTCTTTACAAGTCTTTGTTTATGACTCTTTCTTTCTTTCTTTCTTTACAAGTCTTTGTTTATGACTCTTTCTTTCTTTCTTTCTTTACAAGTCTTTGTTTATGACTCTTTCTTTCTTTCTTTCTTTACAAATCTTTGTTTATGGCTCTTTCTTTCTTTCTTTCTTTCTTTACAAGTCTTTGTTTGTGACTCTTTCTTTCTTTCTTTCTTTCTTTCTTTACAAGTCTTGTTTATGACTCTTTCTTTCTTTCTTTACAAGTCTTTGTTTATGACTCTTTCTTTCTTTCTTTCTTTCTTTCTTTCTTTACAAGTCTTTTTTTATGACTCTTTCTTTCTTTCTTTCTTTCTTTCTTTACAATTCTTTGTTTATTACTCTTTCTTTCTTTCTTTCTTCTTTCTTTCTTTACAAGTCTTTTTTATGACTCTTTCTTTCTTTCTTTCTTTCTTTACAAGTCTTTGTTTATGACTCTTTCTTTCTTTCTTTCTTTATTTCTGTACAAGTCTTTGTTTATGACTCTTTCTTTCTTTCTTTCTTTCTTTACAAGTCTTTGTTTATGACTCTTTCTTTCTTTCTTTCTTTCTTTACAAGTCTTTGTTTATGACTCTTTCTTTCTTTCTTTCTTTCTTTACAAGTCTTTGTTTATGACTCTTTCTTTCTTTCTTTCTTTCATTACAAGTCTTTGTTTATGACTCTTTCTTTCTTTCTTTCTTTACAAGTCTTTGTTTATGACTCTTTCTTTCTCTCCTCCTTTCTTTACAAGTCTTTGTTTATGACTCTTTCTTTCTTTCTTTCTTTACAAGTCTTTGTTTATGACTCTTTCTTTCTTTCTTTCTTTCTTTACAAGTCTGTGTTCATGACTCTTTCTTTCTTTCTTTACAAGTCTTTGTTTATGACTCTTTCTTTCTTTCTTTCTTTACAAGTCTTTGTTTATGACTCTTTCTTTCTTTCTTTCTTTCTTTACAAGTCTTTGTTTATGACTCTTTCTTTCTTTCATTACAAGTCTTTGTTTATGACTCTTTCTTTCTTTTTTTCTTTCTTTACAAGTCTTTGTTTATGAATCTTTCTTTCTTTCTTTCTTTCTTTACAAGTCTTTGTTTATGACTTTTTCTTTCTTTCTTTCTTTCTTTACAAGTCTTTGTTTATGATTCTTTCTTTCTTTCCTCCTTTCTTTACAAGTCTTTGTTTATGACTCTTTCTTTCTTTCTTTCTTTCTTTACAAGTCTTTGTTTATGACTCTTTCTTTCTTTCTTTCTTTCTTTACAAGTCTTTGTTTATGACTCTTTCTTTCTTTCTTTCTATCTTTCATTCTTTACAAGTCTTTGTTTATTAGTCTTTCTTTCTTTCTTTACAAGTCTTTTTTATGACTCTTTCTTTCTTTCTTTCCGGATCTTTATGTTTTAATCTTCATATATTTCTTTCTTTCATACTTTGCCGGACATTATTCCTTACACATCGTATATATTTTTCTTTCTTTTTTCTTTTTCTTCCTGTTTCTATATTTCTTTTTTTGCAAATCTTTGTTTCTTAATCTATATATCTTTCTTTCTTTCTTTCTTTCTTCCTTTTTTTACAGGTACTTGGTTCTTAATCGTCGTATATTCTTACTTTTTTCTTTCTTTCTTTCTTTCTTTTTTCTTTCTTTCCGTCTTTCTTTCTTTAAATGTCTTTGTTTATTACTCTTTCTTTCTTTCTTTCTTTCTTCCTCTCTTACTTTCTTTCTTTGTTCGTTACTCGTCGTATAAAACAAAGATCTGTAAAGAAAGAAAGAAATAAAGAGTCATAAACAAAGACTTTTAAAGAAAGAAAGAAAGATAAAAAGAATATATTTCCTTCTTTCTTTAAAACTCTTTGTTTATGACTCTTTCTTTCTTTCTTTCTTTTTTTCTTTCTTTACAAGTCTTTGTTTATGACTCTTTCTTTCTTTCTTTCTTTCTTTACAAGTCTTTGTTTATGACTCTTTCTTTCTTTCTTTCTTTCTTTCTTTACAAGTCTTTGTTTATGACTCTTTCTTTCTTTCTTTCTTTACAAGTCTTTGTTTATGACACTTTCTTTCTTTCTTTCTTTCTTTCTTTAAAAGACTTTGTTTATGACTCTTTCTTTCTTTCTTTCTTTCTTTACAAGTCTTTGTTTATGACTCTTTTTTTCTTTCTTTCTTTCTTTACAAGTCTTTGTTTATGACTCTTTCTTTCTTTCTTTCTTTCTTTCTTTACAAGTCTTTGTTTATGACACTTTCTTTCTTTCTTTCTTTCTTTACAAGTCTTTGTTTATGACTCTTTCTTTCTTTCATTACAAGTCTTTGTTTATGACTCTTTCTTTCTTTTTTTCTTTCTTTACAAGTCTTTGTTTATGAATCTTTCTTTCTTTCTTTCTTTACAAGTCTTTGTTTATGACTTTTTCTTTCTTTCTTTCTTTCTTTACAAGTCTTTGTTTATGATTCTTTCTTTCTTTCCTCCTTTCTTTACAAGTCTTTGTTTATGACTCTTTCTTTCTTTCTTTCTTTCTTTACAAGTCTTTGTTTATGACTCTTTCTTTCTTTCTTTCTTTCTTTACAAGTCTTTGTTTATGACTCTTTCTTTCTTTCTTTCTATCTTTCTTTCTTTACAAGTCTTTGTTTATTAGTCATTCTTTCTTTCTTTACAAGTCTTTTTTATGACTCTTTCTTTCTTTCTTTCCGGATCTTTATGTTTTACTCTTCATATATTTCTTTCTTTCATACTTTGCCGGACATTATTCCTTACACATCGTATATATTTTTCTTTCTTTTTTCTTTTTCTTCCTGTTTCTATATTTCTTTTTTTGCAAATCTTTGTTTCTTAATCTATATATCTTTCTTTCTTTCTTTCTTTCTTCCTTTTTTTACAGGTACTTGGTTCTTAATCGTCGTATATTCTTTCTTTTTTCTTTCTTTCTTTCTTTCTTTTTTCTTTCTTTCCGTCTTTCTTTCTTTAAATGTCTTTGTTTATTACTCTTTCTTTCTTTCTTTCTTTCTTCCTTTCTTACTTTCTTTCTTTGTTCGTTACTCGTCGTATAAAACAAAGATCTGTAAAGAAAGAAAGAAATAAAGAGTCATAAACAAAGACTTTTAAAGAAAGAAAGAAAGATAAAAAGAATATATTTCCTTCTTTCTTTAAAACTCTTTGTTTATGACTCTTTCTTTCTTTCTTTGTTTTTTCTTTCTTTACAAGTCTTTGTTTATGACTCTTTCTTTCTTTCTTTCTTTCTTTACAAGTCTTTGTTTATGACTCTTTCTTTCTTTCTTTCTTTCTTTACAAGTCTTTGTTTATGACTCTTTCTTTCTTTCTTTCTTTCTTTACAAGTCTCTGTTTATGACACTTTCTTTCTTTCTTTCTTTCTTTAAAAGACTTTGTTTATGACTCTTTCTTTCTTTCTTTCTTTCTTTACAAGTCTTTGTTTATGACTCTTTTTTTCTTTCTTTCTTTCTTTACAAGTCTTTGTTTATGACTCTTTCTTTCTTTCTTTCTTTCTTTCTTTACAAGTCTTTGTTTATGACACTTTCTTTCTTTCTTTCTTTCTTTCTTTACAAGTCTTTGCTTATGACTCTTTCTTTCATTCTTTCTTTACAAGTCTTTGTTTATGACTCTTTCTTTCTTTCTTTCTTTCTTTACAAGTCTTTGTTTATGACTCTTTCTTTCTTTCTTTCTTTACAAGTCTTTGTTTATGACTCTTTCTTTCTTTCTTTCTTTACAAGTCTTTGTTTATGACTCTTTCTTTCTTTCCTCCTTTCTTTACAAGTCTTTGTTTATGACTCTTTCTTTCTTTCTTTCTTTCTTTACAAGTCTTTGTTTATGACTCTTTCTTTCTTTCTTTCTTTACAAGTCTTTGTTTATGACTCTTTCTTTCTTTCTTTCTTTCTTTACAAGTCTTTGTTTATGACTCTTTCTTTCTTTCTTTCTTTACAAGTCTTTGTTTATGACTCTTTCTTTCTTTCTTTCTTTCTTTACAAGTCTTTGTTTATGACTCTTTCTTTCTTTCTTTGCAAGTCTTTGTTTATGACTCATTCTTTCTTTCTTTCTTTCTTTACAAGTCTTTGTTTATGATTCTTTCTTTCTTTCTTTCTTTCTTTACAAGTCTTTGTTTATGAATCTTTCTTTCTTTCTTTCTTTCTTTACAAGTCTTTGTTTATGACTCTTTCTTTCTTTCTTTCTTTCTTTACAAGTCTTTGTTTATGACTCTTTCTTTCTTTCTTTCTTTACAAGTCTTTGTTTATGACTCTTTCTTTCTTTCTTTCTTTCTTTCTTTACAAGTCTTTGTTTGTGACTCTTTCTTTCTTTCTTTCTTTCTTTACAAGTCTTTGTTTATGACTCTTTCTTTCTTTCTTTCTTTACAAGTCTTTGTTTATGATTCTTTCTTTCTTTCTTTCTTTCTTTACAAGTCTTTGTTTATGACTCTTTCTTTCTTTCTTTCTTTCTTTACAAGTCTTTGTTTATGACTCTTTCTTTCTTTCTTTCTTTACAAGTCTTTGTTTATGACTCTTTCTTTCTTTCTTTCTTTACAAGTCTTTGTTTATAAATCTTTCTTTCTTTCTTTCTTTCTTTCTTTCTTTACAAGTCTTTGTTTATGACTCTTTCTTTCTTTCTTTCTTTCTTTACAAGTCTTTATTTATGACACTTTCTTTCTTTCTTTCTTTCTTTAAAAGACTTTGTTTATGACTCTTTCTTTCTTTCTTTCTTTCTTTACAAGTCTTTGTTTATGACTCTTTTTTTCTTTCTTTCTTTCTTTACAAGTCTTTGTTTATGACTCTTTCTTTCTTTCTTTCTTTCTTTCTTTACAAGTCTTTGTTTATGACACTTTCTTTCTTTCTTTCTTTCTTTCTTTACAAGTCTTTGCTTATGACTCTTTCTTTCATTCTTTCTTTACAAGTCTTTGTTTATGACTCTTTCTTTCTTTCTTTCTTTCTTTACAAGTCTTTGTTTATGACTCTTTCTTTCTTTCTTTCTTTACAAGTCTTTGTTTATGACTCTTTCTTTCTTTCTTTCTTTACAAGTCTTTGTTTATGACTCTTTCTTTCTTTCCTCCTTTCTTTACAAGTCTTTGTTTATGACTCTTTCTTTCTTTCTTTCTTTCTTTACAAGTCTTTGTTTATGACTCTTTCTTTCTTTCTTTCTTTACAAGTCTTTGTTTATGACTCTTTCTTTCTTTCTTTCTTTCTTTACAAGTCTTTGTTTATGACTCTTTCTTTCTTTCTTTCTTTACAAGTCTTTGTTTATGACTCTTTCTTTCTTTCTTTCTTTCTTTACAAGTCTTTGTTTATGACTCTTTCTTTCTTTCTTTGCAAGTCTTTGTTTATGACTCATTCTTTCTTTCTTTCTTTCTTTACAAGTCTTTGTTTATGACTCTTTCTTTCTTTCTTTCTTTCTTTACAAGTCTTTGTTTATGAATCTTTCTTTCTTTCTTTCTTTCTTTACAAGTCTTTGTTTATGACTCTTTCTTTCTTTCTTTCTTTCTTTACAAGTCTTTGTTTATGACTCTTTCTTTTTTTCTTTCTTTACAAGTCTTTGTTTATGACTCTTTCTTTCTTTCTTTCTTTCTTTCTTTCTTTACAAGTCTTTGTTTGTGACTCTTTCTTTCTTTCTTTCTTTCTTTACAAGTCTTTGTTTATGACTCTTTCTTTCTTTCTTTCTTTACAAGTCTTTGTTTATGATTCTTTCTTTCTTTCTTTCTTCCTTTCTTTACAAGTCTTTGTTTATGACTCTTTCTTTCTTTCTTTCTTTCTTCACAAGTTTTTGTTTATGACTCTTTCTTTCTTTCTTTCTTTACAAGTCTTTGTTTATGACTCTTTCTTTCTTTCTTTCTTTACAAGTCTTTGTTTATAAATCTTTCTTTCTTTCTTTCTTTCTTTCTTTCTTTACAAGTCTTTGTTTATGACTCTTTCTTTCTTTCTTTCTTTCTTTCTTTACAAGTCTTTGTTTATGACTCTTTCGTTCTTTCTTTCTTTCTTTACAAGTCTTTGTTTATGACTCTTTCTTTCTTTCTTTCTTTACAAGTCTTTGTTTATGACTCTTTCTTTCTTTCTTTCTTTACAAGTCTTTGTTTATGACTCTTTCTTTCTTTCTTTCTTTCTTTACAAGTCTTTGTTTATGACTCTTTCTTTCTTTCTTTCTTCAAAAGTCTTTGTTTATGATTCTTTCTTTCTTTCTTTCTTTCTTTACAAGTCTTTGTTTATGACTCTTTCTTTCTTTCTTTCTTTCTTTACAAGTCTTTGTTTATGACTCTTTCTTTCTTTCTTTCTTTCTTTACAAGTCTTTGTTTATGACACTTTCTTTCTTTCTTTCTTTCTTTAAAAGACTTTGTTTATGACTCTTTCTTTCTTTCTTTCTTTCTTTACAAGTCTTTGTTTATGACTCTTTTTTTCTTTCTTTCTTTCTTTACAAGTCGTTGTTTATGACTCTTTCTTTCTTTCTTTCTTTCTTTCTTTACAAGTCTTTGTTTATGACACTTTCTTTCTTTCTTTCTTTACAAGTCTTTGCTTATGACTCTTTCTTTCATTCTTTCTTTACAAGTCTTTGTTTATGACTCTTTCTTTCTTTCTTTCTTTCTTTACAAGTCTTTGTTTATGACTCTTTCTTTCTTTCTTTCTTTACAAGTCTTTGTTTATGACTCTTTCTTTCTTTCTTTCTTTCTTTCTTTACAAGTCTTTGTTTATGACTCTTTCTTTCTTTCTTTCTTTACAAGTCTTTGTTTATGACTCTTTCTTTCTTTCTTTCTTTCTTTACAAGTCTTTGTTTATGACTCTTTCTTTCTTTCTTTGCAAGTCTTTGTTTATGACTCATTCTTTCTTTCTTTCTTTCTTTACAAGTCTTTGTTTATGATTCTTTCTTTCTTTCTTTCTTTCTTTACAAGTCTTTGTTTATGAATCTTTCTTTCTTTCTTTCTTTCTTTACAAGTCTTTGTTTATGACTCTTTCTTTCTTTCTTTCTTTCTTTCTTTACAAGTCTTTGTTTGTGACTCTTTCTTTCTTTCTTTCTTTCTTTACAAGTCTTTGTTTATGACTCTTTCTTTCTTTCTTTCTTTACAAGTCTTTGTTTATGATTCTTTCTTTCTTTCTTTCTTTCTTTACAAGTCTTTGTTTATGACTCTTTCTTTCTTTCTTTCTTTCTTTACAAGTCTTTGTTTATGACTCTTTCTTTCTTTCTTTCTTTACAAGTCTTTGTTTATGACTCTTTCTTTCTTTCTTTCTTTACAAGTCTTTGTTTATAAATCTTTCTTTCTTTCTTTCTTTCTTTCTTTCTTTACAAGTCTTTGTTTATGACTCTTTCTTTCTTTCTTTCTTTCTTTACAAGTCTTTGTTTATGACACTTTCTTTCTTTCTTTCTTTCTTTAAAAGACTTTGTTTATGATTCTTTCTTTCTTTCTTTCTTTCTTTACAAGTCTTTGTTTATGACTCTTTTTTTCTTTCTTTCTTTCTTTACAAGTCTTTGTTTATGACTCTTTCTTTCTTTCTTTCTTTCTTTCTTTCTTTACAAGTCTTTGTTTATGACACTTTCTTTCTTTCTTTCTTTCTTTCTTTACAAGTCTTTGCTTATGACTCTTTCTTTCATTCTTTCTTTACAAGTCTTTGTTTATGACTCTTTCTTTCTTTCTTTCTTTCTTTACAAGTCTTTGTTTATGACTCTTTCTTTCTTTCTTTCTTTACAAGTCTTTGTTTATGACTCTTTCTTTCTTTCTTTCTTTACAAGTCTTTGTTTATGACTCTTTCTTTCTTTCCTCCTTTCTTTACAAGTCTTTGTTTATGACTCTTTCTTTCTTTCTTTCTTTCTTTACAAGTCTTTGTTTATGACTCTTTCTTTCTTTCTTTCTTTACAAGTCTTTGTTTATGACTCTTTCTTTCTTTCTTTCTTTCTTTACAAGTCTTTGTTTATGACTCTTTCTTTCTTTCTTTCTTTACAAGTCTTTGTTTATGACTCTTTCTTTCTTTCTTTCTTTCTTTACAAGTCTTTGTTTATGACTCTTTCTTTCTTTCTTTGCAAGTCTTTGTTTATGACTCATTCTTTCTTTCTTTCTTTCTTTACAAGTCTTTGTTTATGACTCTTTCTTTCTTTCTTTCTTTCTTTACAAGTCTTTGTTTATGAATCTTTCTTTCTTTCTTTCTTTCTTTACAAGTCTTTGTTTATGACTCTTTCTTTCTTTCTTTCTTTCTTTACAAGTCTTTGTTTATGACTCTTTCTTTTTTTCTTTCTTTACAAGTCTTTGTTTATGACTCTTTCTTTCTTTCTTTCTTTCTTTCTTTCTTTACAAGTCTTTGTTTGTGACTCTTTCTTTCTTTCTTTCTTTCTTTACAAGTCTTTGTTTATGACTCTTTCTTTCTTTCTTTCTTTACAAGTCTTTGTTTATGATTCTTTCTTTCTTTCTTTCTTTCTTTCTTTACAAGTCTTTGTTTATGACTCTTTCTTTCTTTCTTTCTTTCTTCACAAGTTTTTGTTTATGACTCTTTCTTTCTTTCTTTCTTTACAAGTCTTTGTTTATGACTCTTTCTTTCTTTCTTTCTTTACAAGTCTTTGTTTATAAATCTTTCTTTCTTTCTTTCTTTCTTTCTTTACAAGTCTTTGTTTATGACTCTTTCTTTCTTTCTTTCTTTCTTTCTTTACAAGTCTTTGTTTATGACTCTTTCGTTCTTTCTTTCTTTCTTTACAAGTCTTTGTTTATGACTCTTTCTTTCTTTCTTTCTTTACAAGTCTTTGTTTATGACTCTTTCTTTCTTTCTTTCTTTCTTTACAAGTCTTTGTTTATGACTCTTTCTTTCTTTCTTTCTTCAAAAGTCTTTGTTTATGATTCTTTCTTTCTTTCTTTCTTTCTTTACAAGTCTTTGTTTATGACTCTTTCTTTCTTTCTTTCTTTCTTTACAAGTCTTTGTTTATGACTCTTTCTTTCTTTCTTTCTTTCTTTACAAGTCTTTGTTTATGACACTTTCTTTCTTTCTTTCTTTCTTTAAAAGACTTTGTTTATGACTCTTTCTTTCTTTCTTTCTTTCTTTACAAGTCTTTGTTTATGACTCTTTTTTTCTTTCTTTCTTTCTTTACAAGTCGTTGTTTATGACTCTTTCTTTCTTTCTTTCTTTCTTTCTTTACAAGTCTTTGTTTATGACACTTTCTTTCTTTCTTTCTTTACAAGTCTTTGCTTATGACTCTTTCTTTCATTCTTTCTTTACAAGTCTTTGTTTATGACTCTTTCTTTCTTTCTTTCTTTCTTTACAAGTCTTTGTTTATGACTCTTTCTTTCTTTCTTTCTTTACAAGTCTTTGTTTATGACTCTTTCTTTCTTTCTTTCTTTACAAGTCTTTGTTTATGACTCTTTCTTTCTTTCCTCCTTTCTTTACAAGTCTTTGTTTATGACTCTTTCTTTCTTTCTTTCTTTCTTTACAAGTCTTTGTTTATGACTCTTTCTTTCTTTCTTTCTTTCTTTACAAGTCTTTGTTTATGACTCTTTCTTTCTTTCTTTCTTTACAAGTCTTTGTTTATGACTCTTTCTTTCTTTCTTTCTTTCTTTACAAGTCTTTGTTTATGACTCTTTCTTTCTTTCTTTCTTTACAAGTCTTTGTTTATAAATCTTTCTTTCTTTCTTTCTTTCTTTCTTTACAAGTCTTTGTTTATGACTCTTTCTTTCTTTCTTTCTTTCTTTACAAGTCTTTGTTTATGAATCTTTCTTTCTTTCTTTCTTTCTTTACAAGTCTTTGTTTATGACTCTTTCTTTCTTTCTTTCTTTCTTTACAAGTCTTTGTTTATGACTCTTTCTTTCTTTCTTTCTTTACAAGTCTTTGTTTATGACTCTTTCTTTCTTTCTTTCTTTCTTTACAAGTCTTTGTTTGTGACTCTTTCTTTCTTTCTTTCTTTCTTTACAAGTCTTTGTTTATGACTCTTTCTTTCTTTCTTTCTTCAAAAGTCTTTGTTTATGACTTTCTTTCTTTCTTTCTTTCTTTACAAGTCTTTGTTTATGACTCTTTCTTTCTTTCTTTCTTTACAAGTCTTTGTTTATGAGTCTTTCTTTCTTTCTTTCTTTACAAGTCTTTGTTTATGACTCTTTCTTTCTTTCTTTCTTTACAAGTCTTTGTTTATGGCTCTTTCTTTCTTTCTTTCTTTCTTTACAAGTCTTTGTTTGTGACTCTTTCTTTCTTTCTTTCTTTCTTTCTTTACAAGTCTTGTTTATGACTCTTTCTTTCTTTCTTTACAAGTCTTTGTTTATGACTCTTTCTTTCTTTCTTTCTTTCTTTCTTTACAAGTCTTTTTTTATGACTCTTTCTTTCTTTCTTTCTTTCTTTCTTTACAAGTCTTTGTTTATTACTCTTTCTTTCTTTCTTTCTTCTTTCTTTCTTTACAAGTCTTTTTTATGACTCTTTCTTTCTTTCTTTCTTTCTTTACAAGTCTTTGTTTATGACTCTTTCTTTCTTTCTTTCTTTATTTCTGTACAAGTCTTTGTTTATGACTCTTTCTTTCTTTCTTTCTTTCTTTACAAGTCTTTGTTTATGACTCTTTCTTTCTTTCTTTCTTTACAAGTCTTTGTTTATGACTCTTTCTTTCTTTCTTTCTTTCTTTACAAGTCTTTGTTTATGACTCTTTCTTTCTTTCTTTCTTTACAAGTCTTTGTTTATGACTCTTTCTTTCTTTCTTTCTTTCTTTACAAGTCTTTGTTTATGACTCTTTCTTTCTTTCTTTGCAAGTCTTTGTTTATGACTCATTCTTTCTTTCTTTCTTTCTTTACAAGTCTTTGTTTATGACTCTTTCTTTCTTTCTTTCTTTCTTTACAAGTCTTTGTTTATGAATCTTTCTTTCTTTCTTTCTTTCTTTACAAGTCTTTGTTTATGACTCTTTCTTTCTTTCTTTCTTTCTTTACAAGTCTTTGTTTATGACTCTTTCTTTTTTTCTTTCTTTACAAGTCTTTGTTTATGACTCTTTCTTTCTTTCTTTCTTTCTTTCTTTACAAGTCTTTGTTTGTGACTCTTTCTTTCTTTCTTTCTTTCTTTACAAGTCTTTGTTTATGACTCTTTCTTTCTTTCTTTCTTTACAAGTCTTTGTTTATGATTCTTTCTTTCTTTCTTTCTTTCTTTCTTTACAAGTCTTTGTTTATGACTCTTTCTTTCTTTCTTTCTTTCTTCACAAGTTTTTGTTTATGACTCTTTCTTTCTTTCTTTCTTTACAAGTCTTTGTTTATGACTCTTTCTTTCTTTCTTTCTTTACAAGTCTTTGTTTATAAATCTTTCTTTCTTTCTTTCTTTCTTTCTTTCTTTACAAGTCTTTGTTTATGACTCTTTCTTTCTTTCTTTCTTTCTTTCTTTACAAGTCTTTGTTTATGACTCTTTCGTTCTTTCTTTCTTTCTTTACAAGTCTTTGTTTATGACTCTTTCTTTCTTTCTTTCTTTACAAGTTTTTGTTTATGACTCTTTCTTTCTTTCTTTCTTTACAAGTCTTTGTTTATGACTCTTTCTTTCTTTCTTTCTTTCTTTACAAGTCTTTGTTTATGACTCTTTCTTTCTTTCTTTCTTCAAAAGTCTTTGTTTATGATTCTTTCTTTCTTTCTTTCTTTCTTTACAAGTCTTTGTTTATGACTCTTTCTTTCTTTCTTTCTTTCTTTACAAGTCTTTGTTTATGACTCTTTCTTTCTTTCTTTCTTTCTTTACAAGTCTTTGTTTATGACACTTTCTTTCTTTCTTTCTTTCTTTAAAAGACTTTGTATATGACTCTTTCTTTCTTTCTTTCTTTCTTTACAAGTCTTTGTTTATGACTCTTTTTTTCTTTCTTTCTTTCTTTACAAGTCGTTGTTTATGACTCTTTCTTTCTTTCTTTCTTTCTTTCTTTACAAGTCTTTGTTTATGACACTTTCTTTCTTTCTTTCTTTACAAGTCTTTGCTTATGACTCTTTCTTTCATTCTTTCTTTACAAGTCTTTGTTTATGACTCTTTCTTTCTTTCTTTCTTTCTTTACAAGTCTTTGTTTATGACTCTTTCTTTCTTTCTTTCTTTACAAGTCTTTGTTTATGACTCTTTCTTTCTTTCTTTCTTTACAAGTCTTTGTTTATGACTCTTTCTTTCTTTCCTCCTTTCTTTACAAGTCTTTGTTTATGACTCTTTCTTTCTTTCTTTCTTTCTTTACAAGTCTTTGTTTATGACTCTTTCTTTCTTTCTTTCTTTCTTTACAAGTCTTTGTTTATGACTCTTTCTTTCTTTCTTTCTTTACAAGTCTTTGTTTATGACTCTTTCTTTCTTTCTTTCTTTCTTTACAAGTCTTTGTTTATGACTCTTTCTTTCTTTCTTTCTTTACAAGTCTTTGTTTATAAATCTTTCTTTCTTTCTTTCTTTCTTTCTTTACAAGTCTTTGTTTATGACTCTTTCTTTCTTTCTTTCTTTCTTTACAAGTCTTTGTTTATGAATCTTTCTTTCTTTCTTTCTTTCTTTACAAGTCTTTGTTTATGACTCTTTCTTTCTTTCTTTCTTTACAAGTCTTTGTTTATGACTCTTTCTTTCTTTCTTTCTTTACAAGTCTTTGTTTATGACTCTTTCTTTCTTTCTTTCTTTCTTTACAAGTCTTTGTTTGTGACTCTTTCTTTCTTTCTTTCTTTCTTTACAAGTCTTTGTTTATGACTCTTTCTTTCTTTCTTTCTTCAAAAGTCTTTGTTTATGACTTTCTTTCTTTCTTTCTTTCTTTACAAGTCTTTGTTTATGACTCTTTCTTTCTTTCATTACAAGTCTTTGTTTATGACTCTTTCTTTCTTTTTTTCTTTCTTTACAAGTCTTTGTTTATGAATCTTTCTTTCTTTCTTTCTTTCTTTACAAGTCTTTGTTTATGACTTTTTCTTTCTTTCTTTCTTTCTTTACAAGTCTTTGTTTATGATTCTTTCTTTCTTTCCTCCTTTCTTTACAAGTCTTTGTTTATGACTCTTTCTTTCTTTCTTTCTTTCTTTACAAGTCTTTGTTTATGACTCTTTCTTTCTTTCTTTCTTTCTTTACAAGTCTTTGTTTATGACTCTTTCTTTCTTTCTTTCTATCTTTCTTTCTTTACAAGTCTTTGTTTATTAGTCTTTCTTTCTTTCTTTACAAGTCTTTTTTATGACTCTTTCTTTCTTTCTTTCCGGATCTTTATGTTTTACTCTTCATATATTTCTTTCTTTCATTTGCCGGACATTATTCCTTACACATCGTATATATTTTTCTTTCTTTTTTCTTTTTCTTCCTGTTTCTATATTTCTTTTTTTGCAAATCTTTGTTTCTTAATCTATATATCTTTCTTTCTTTCTTTCTTTCTTCCTTTTTTTACAGGTACTTGGTTCTTAATCGTCGTATATTCTTACTTTTTTCTTTCTTTCTTTCTTTCTTTTTTCTTTCTTTCCGTCTTTCTTTCTTTAAATGTCTTTGTTTATTACTCTTTCTTTCTTTCTTTCTTTCTTCCTTTCTTACTTTCTTTCTTTGTTCGTTACTCGTCGTATAAAACAAAGATCTGTAAAGAAAGAAAGAAATAAAGAGTCATAAACAAAGACTTTTAAAGAAAGAAAGAAAGATAAAAAGAATATATTTCCTTCTTTCTTTAAAACTCTTTGTTTATGACTCTTTCTTTCTTTCTTTGTTTTTTCTTTCTTTACAAGTCTTTGTTTATGACTCTTTCTTTCTTTCTTTCTTTCTTTACAAGTCTTTGTTTATGACTCTTTCTTTCTTTCTTTCTTTCTTTCTTTACAAGTCTTTGTTTATGACTCTTTCTTTCTTTCTTTCTTTATTTACAAGTCTTTGTTTATGACACTTTCTTTCTTTCTTTCTTTCTTTCTTTAAAAGACTTTGTTTATGACTCTTTCTTTCTTTCTTTCTTTCTTTACAAGTCTTTGTTTATGACTCTTTTTTTCTTTCTTTCTTTCTTTACAAGTCTTTGTTTATGACTCTTTCTTTCTTTCTTTCTTTCTTTCTTTCTTTACAAGTCTTTGTTTATGACACTTTCTTTCTTTCTTTCTTTCTTTCTTTACAAGTCTTTGCTTATGACTCTTTCTTTCATTCTTTCTTTACAAGTCTTTGTTTATGACTCTTTCTTTCTTTCTTTCTTTCTTTACAAGTCTTTGTTTATGACTCTTTCTTTCTTTCTTTCTTTACAAGTCTTTGTTTATGACTCTTTCTTTCTTTCTTTCTTTACAAGTCTTTGTTTATGACTCTTTCTTTCTTTCCTCCTTTCTTTACAAGTCTTTGTTTATGACTCTTTCTTTCTTTCTTTCTTTCTTTACAAGTCTTTGTTTATGACTCTTTCTTTCTTTCTTTCTTTACAAGTCTTTGTTTATGACTCTTTCTTTCTTTCTTTCTTTCTTTACAAGTCTTTGTTTATGACTCTTTCTTTCTTTCTTTCTTTACAAGTCTTTGTTTATGACTCTTTCTTTCTTTCTTTCTTTCTTTACAAGTCTTTGTTTATGACTCTTTCTTTCTTTCTTTGCAAGTCTTTGTTTATGACTCATTCTTTCTTTCTTTCTTTCTTTACAAGTCTTTGTTTATGATTCTTTCTTTCTTTCTTTCTTTCTTTACAAGTCTTTGTTTATGAATCTTTCTTTCTTTCTTTCTTTCTTTACAAGTCTTTGTTTATGACTCTTTCTTTCTTTCTTTCTTTCTTTACAAGTCTTTGTTTATGACTCTTTCTTTCTTTCTTTCTTTACAAGTCTTTGTTTATGACTCTTTCTTTCTTTCTTTCTTTCTTTCTTTACAAGTCTTTGTTTGTGACTCTTTCTTTCTTTCTTTCTTTCTTTACAAGTCTTTGTTTATGACTCTTTCTTTCTTTCTTTCTTTACAAGTCTTTGTTTATGATTCTTTCTTTCTTTCTTTCTTTCTTTACAAGTCTTTGTTTATGACTCTTTCTTTCTTTCTTTCTTTCTTTACAAGTCTTTGTTTATGACTCTTTCTTTCTTTCTTTCTTTACAAGTCTTTGTTTATGACTCTTTCTTTCTTTCTTTCTTTACAAGTCTTTGTTTATAAATCTTTCTTTCTTTCTTTCTTTCTTTCTTTCTTTACAAGTCTTTGTTTATGACTCTTTCTTTCTTTCTTTCTTTCTTTCTTTCTTTACAAGTCTTTGTTTATGACTCTTTCGTTCTTTCTTTCTTTCTTTACAAGTCTTTGTTTATGACTCTTTCTTTCTTTCTTTCTTTACAAGTCTTTGTTTATGACTCTTTCTTTCTTTCTTTCTTTACAAGTCTTTGTTTATGACTCTTTCTTTCTTTCTTTCTTTCTTTACAAGTCTTTGTTTATGACTCTTTCTTTCTTTCTTTCTTCAAAAGTCTTTGTTTATGATTCTTTCTTTCTTTCTTTCTTTCTTTACAAGTCTTTGTTTATGACTCTTTCTTTCTTTCTTTCTTTCTTTACAAGTCTTTGTTTAT
This sequence comes from Acanthosepion esculentum, assembly GCA_964036315.1. Classification (NCBI taxonomy): domain Eukaryota; kingdom Metazoa; phylum Mollusca; class Cephalopoda; order Sepiida; family Sepiidae; genus Acanthosepion; species Acanthosepion esculentum. Next base: position 16,405,491 of record OZ038490.1, on the reverse strand, counting down.
GACACTTTCTTTCTTTCTTTCTTTCTTTCTTTAAAAGACTTTGTTTATGACTCTTTCTTTCTTTCTTTCTTTCTTTACAAGTCTTTGTTTATGACTCTTTTTTTCTTTCTTTCTTTCTTTACAAGTCTTTGTTTATGACTCTTTCTTTCTTTCTTTCTTTCTTTACAAGTCTTTGTTTATGACACTTTCTTTCTTTCTTTCTTTCTTTCTTTACAAGTCTTTGCGTATGACTCTTTCTTTCATTCTTTCTTTACAAGTCTTTGTTTATGACTCTTTCTTTCTTTCTTTCTTTCTTTACAAGTCTTTGTTTATGACTCTTTCTTTCTTTCTTTCTTTACAAGTCTTTGTTTATGACTCTTTCTTTCTTTCTTTCTTTACAAGTCTTTGTTTATGACTCTTTCTTTCTTTCCTCCTTTCTTTACAAGTCTTTGTTTATGACTCTTTCTTTCTTTCTTTCTTTCTTTACAAGTCTTTGTTTATGACTCTTTCTTTCTTTCTTTCTTTACAAGTCTTTGTTTATGACTCTTTCTTTCTTTCTTTCTTTCTTTACAAGTCTTTGTTTATGACTCTTTCTTTCTTTCTTTCTTTACAAGTCTTTGTTTATGACTCTTTCTTTCTTTCTTTCTTTCTTTCTTTACAAGTCTTTGTTTATGACTCTTTCTTTCTTTCTTTGCAAGTCTTTGTTTATCACTCATTCTTTCTTTCTTTCTTTCTTTACAAGTCTTTGTTTATGACTCTTTCTTTCTTTCTTTCTTTCTTTACAAGTCTTTGTTTATGAATCTTTCTTTCTTTCTTTCTTTCTTTACAAGTCTTTGTTTATGACTCTTTCTTTCTTTCTTTCTTTCTTTACAAGTCTTTGTTTATGACTCTTTCTTTCTTTCTTTCTTTACAAGTCTTTGTTTATGACTCTTTCTTTCTTTCTTTCTTTCTTTCTTTCTTTACAAGTCTTTGTTTGTGACTCTTTCTTTCTTTCTTTCTTTCTTTACAAGTCTTTGTTTATGACTCTTTCTTTCTTTCTTTCTTTACAAGTCTTTGTTTATGATTCTTTCTTTCTTTCTTTCTTTCTTTCTTTCTTTACAAGTCTTTGTTTATGACACTTTCTTTCTTTCTTTCTTTCTTTACAAGTCTTTGTTTATGACTCATTCTTTCTTTCTTTCTTTCTTTCTTTACAAGTCTTTGTTTATGACTCTTTCTTTCTTTCTTTCTTTCTTTACAAGTCTTTGTTTATGACTCTTTCTTTCTTTCTTTCTTTCTTTACAAGTCTTTGTTTATTACTCTTTCTTTCTTTCTTTCTTTCTTTCTTTACAAGTCTTTGTTTATGACTCTTTCTTTCTTTCTTTCTTTCTTTACAAGTCTTTGTTTATGACTCTTTCTTTCTTTCTATCTTTCTTTCTTTCTTTCTTTACAAGTCTTTGTTTATGACTCTTTTCTTTCTTTCTTTCTTTCTTTACAAGTCTTTGTTTATGACTCTTTCTTTCTTTCATTCTTTACAAGTCTTTGTTTATGACTCTTTCTTTATTTCTTTCTTTCTTTACAAGTCTTTGTTTATGACTCTTTCTTTCTTTCTTTCTTTCTTTACAAGTCTTTGTTTATGACTCTTTCTTTCTTTCTTTCTTTACAAGTCTTTGTTTATGACTCTTTCTTTCTTTCTTTCTTTACAAGTCTTTGTTTATAAATCTTTCTTTCTTTCTTTCTTTCTTTCTTTACAAGTCTTTGTTTATGACTCTTTCTTTCTTTCTTTCTTTCTTTACAAGTCTTTGTTTATGACTCTTTCGTTCTTTCTTTCTTTCTTTACAAGTCTTTGTTTATGACTCTTTCTTTCTTTCTTTCTTTACAAGTCTTTGTTTATGACTCTTTCTTTCTTTCTTTCTTTACAAGTCTTTGTTTATGACTCTTTCTTTCTTTCTTTCTTTCTTTACAAGTCTTTGTTTATGACTCTTTCTTTCTTTCTTTCTTCAAAAGTCTTTGTTTATGACTTTCTTTCTTTCTTTCTTTCTTTACAAGTCTTTGTTTATGACTCTTTCTTTCTTTCTTTCTTTACAAGTCTTTGTTTATGACTCTTTCTTTCTTTCTTTCTTTAAAAGTCTTTGTTTATGACTCTTTCTTTCTTTCTTTCTTTACAAGTCTTTGTTTATGGCTCTTTCTTTCTTTCTTTCTTTCTTTCTTTACAAGTCTTTGTTTGTGACTCTTTCTTTCTTTCTTTCTTTCTTTCTTTACAAGTCTTGTTTATGACTCTTTCTTTCTTTCTTTACAAGTCTTTGTTTATGACTCTTTCTTTCTTTCTTTCTTTCTTTCTTTCTTTCTTTACAAGTCTTTGTTTATGACTCTTTCTTTCTTTCTTTCTTTCTTTCTTTACAAGTCTTTGTTTATTACTTTTTCTTTCTTTCTTTCTTCTTTCTTTCTTTACAAGTCTTTTTTTATGACTCTTTCTTTCTTTCTTTCTTTCTTTACAAGTCTTTGTTTATGACTCTTTCTTTCTTTCTTTATTTCTGTACAAGTCTTTGTTTATGACTCTTTCTTTCTTTCTTTCTTTCTTTACAAGTCTTTGTTTATGACTCTTTCTTTCTTTCTTTCTTTCTTTACAAGTCTTTGTTTATGACTCTTTCTTTCTTTCTTTCTTTCTTTACAAGTCTTTGTTTATGACTCTTTCTTTCTTTCTTTCTTTACAAGTCTTTGTTTATAACTCTTTCTTTCTTTCCTCCTTTCTTTACAAGTCTTTGTTTATGACTCTTTCTTTCTTTCTTTCTTTCTTTACAAGTCTTTGTTTATGACTCTTTCTTTCTTTCTTTCTTTCTTTACAAGTCTGTGTTTATGACTCTTTCTTTCTTTCTTTACAAGTCTTTGTTTATGACTCTTTCTTTCTTTCTTTCTTTCTTTACAATTCTTTGTTTATGACTCTTTCTTTCTTTCTTTCTTTCTTTACAAGTCTTTGTTTATGACTCTTTCTTTCTTTCTTTCTTTACAAGTCTTTGTTTATGACTCTTTCTTTCTTTCTTTCTTTCTTTACAAGTCTTTGTTTATGACTCTTTCTTTCTTTCATTACAAGTCTTTGTTTATGACTCTTTCTTTCTTTTTTTCTTTCTTTACAAGTCTTTGTTTATGAATCTTTCTTTCTTTCTTTCTTTCTTTACAAGTCTTTGTTTATGACTTTTTCTTTCTTTCTTTCTTTCTTTACAAGTCTTTGTTTATGATTCTTTCTTTCTTTCCTCTTTTCTTTACAAGTCTTTGTTTATGACTCTTTCTTTCTTTCTTTCTTTCTTTACAAGTCTTTGTTTATGACTCTTTCTTTCTTTCTTTCTTTCTTTACAAGTCTTTGTTTATGACTCTTTCTTTCTTTCTTTCTATCTTTCTTTCTTTACAAGTCTTTGTTTATTAGTCTTTCTTTTTTCTTTACAAGTCTTTTTTATGACTCTTTCTTTCTTTCTTTCCGGATCTTTATGTTTTACTCTTCATATATTTCTTTCTTTCATACTTTGCCGGACATTATTCCTTACACATCGTATATATTTTTCTTTCTTTTTTCTTTTTCTTCCTGTTTCTATATTTCTTTTTTTTGCAAATCTTTGTTTCTTAATCTATATATCTTTCTTTCTTTCTTTCTTTCTTCCTTTTTTTACAGGTACTTGGTTCTTAATCGTCGTATATTCTTTCTTTTTTCTTTCTTTCTTTCTTTCTTTTTTCTTTCTTTCCGTCTTTCTTTCTTTAAATGTCTTTGTTTATTACTCTTTCTTTCTTTCTTTCTTTCTTCCTTTCTTACTTTCTTTCTTTGTTCGTTACTCGTCGTATAAAACAAAGATCTGTAAAGAAAGAAAGAAATAAAGAGTCATAAACAAAGACTTTTAAAGAATGAAAGAAAGATAAAAAGAATATATTTCCTTCTTTCTTTAAAACTCTTTGTTTATGACTCTTTCTTTCTTTCTTTCTTTTTTTCTTTCTTTACAAGTCTTTGTTTATGACTCTTTCTTTCTTTCTTTCTTTACAAGTCTTTGTTTATGACTCTTTCTTTCTTTCTTTCTTTCTTTACAAGTCTTTGTTTATGACTCTTTCTTTCTTTCTTTGCAAGTCTTTGTTTATGACTCATTCTTTCTTTCTTTCTTTCTTTACAAGTCTTTGTTTATGACTCTTTCTTTCTTTCTTTCTTTCTTTACAAGTCTTTGTTTATGAATCTTTCTTTCTTTCTTTCTTTCTTTACAAGTCTTTGTTTATGACTCTTTCTTTCTTTCTTTCTTTCTTTACAAGTCTTTGTTTATGACTCTTTCTTTCTTTCTTTCTTTACAAGTCTTTGTTTATGACTCTTTCTTTCTTTCTTTCTTTCTTTCTTTCTTTACAAGTCTTTGTTTGTGACTCTTTCTTTCTTTCTTTCTTTCTTTACAAGTCTTTGTTTATGACTCTTTCTTTCTTTCTTTCTTTACAAGTCTTTGTTTATGATTCTTTCCTTCTTTCTTTCTTTCTTTCTTTCTTTACAAGTCTTTGTTTATGACTCTTTCTTTCTTTCTTTCTTTCTTTCTTTACAAGTCTTTGTTTATGACTCATTCTTTCTTTCTTTCTTTCTTTCTTTACAAGTCTTTGCTTATGACTCTTTCTTTCTTTCTTTCTTTCTTTACAAGTCTTTGTTTATGACTCTTTCTTTCTTTCTTTCTTTCTTTACAAGTCTTTGTTTATTACTCTTTCTTTCTTTCTTTCTTTCTTTCTTTACAAGTCTTTGTTTATGACTCTTTCTTTCTTTCTTTCTTTCTTTACAAGTCTTTGTTTATGACTCTTTCTTTCTTTCTATCTTTCTTTCTTTCTTTCTTTACAAGTCTTTGTTTATGACTCTTTTCTTTCTTTCTTTCTTTCTTTACAAGTCTTTGTTTATGACTCTTTCTTTCTTTCATTCTTTACAAGTCTTTGTTTATGACTCTTTCTTTATTTCTTTCTTTCTTTACAAGTCTTTGTTTATGACTCTTTCTTTCTTTCTTTCTTTCTTTACAAGTCTTTGTTTATGACTCTTTCTTTCTTTCTTTCTTTACAAGTCTTTGTTTATGACTCTTTCTTTCTTTCTTTCTTTACAAGTCTTTGTTTATAAATCTTTCTTTCTTTCTTTCTTTCTTTCTTTACAAGTCTTTGTTTATGACTCTTTCTTTCTTTCTTTCTTTCTTTACAAGTCTTTGTTTATGACTCTTTCGTTCTTTCTTTCTTTCTTTACAAGTCTTTGTTTATGACTCTTTCTTTCTTTCTTTCTTTACAAGTCTTTGTTTATGACTCTTTCTTTCTTTCTTTCTTTACAAGTCTTTGTTTATGACTCTTTCTTTCTTTCTTTCTTTCTTTACAAGTCTTTGTTTATGACTCTTTCTTTCTTTCTTTCTTCAAAAGTCTTTGTTTATGACTTTCTTTCTTTCTTTCTTTCTTTACAAGTCTTTGTTTATGACTCTTTCTTTCTTTCTTTCTTTACAAGTCTTTGTTTATGACTCTTTCTTTCTTTCTTTCTTTAAAAGTCTTTGTTTATGACTCTTTCTTTCTTTCTTTCTTTACAAGTCTTTGTTTATGGCTCTTTCTTTCTTTCTTTCTTTCTTTCTTTACAAGTCTTTGTTTGTGACTCTTTCTTTCTTTCTTTCTTTCTTTCTTTACAAGTCTTGTTTATGACTCTTTCTTTCTTTCTTTACAAGTCTTTGTTTATGACTCTTTCTTTCTTTCTTTCTTTCTTTCTTTCTTTCTTTACAAGTCTTTGTTTATGACTCTTTCTTTCTTTCTTTCTTTCTTTCTTTACAAGTCTTTGTTTATTACTTTTTCTTTCTTTCTTTCTTCTTTCTTTCTTTACAAGTCTTTTTTATGACTCTTTCTTTCTTTCTTTCTTTCTTTACAAGTCTTTGTTTATGACTCTTTCTTTCTTTCTTTCTTTATTTCTGTACAAGTCTTTGTTTATGACTCTTTCTTTCTTTCTTTCTTTCTTTACAAGTCTTTGTTTATGACTCTTTCTTTCTTTCTTTCTTTCTTTACAAGTCTTTGTTTATGACTCTTTCTTTCTTTCTTTCTTTCTTTACAAGTCTTTGTTTATGACTCTTTCTTTCTTTCTTTCTTTACAAGTCTTTGTTTATAACTCTTTCTTTCTTTCCTCCTTTCTTTACAAGTCTTTGTTTATGACTCTTTCTTTCTTTCTTTCTTTCTTTACAAGTCTTTGTTTATGACTCTTTCTTTCTTTCTTTCTTTCTTTACATGTCTGTGTTTATGACTCTTTCTTTCTTTCTTTACAAGTCTTTGTTTATGACTCTTTCTTTCTTTCTTTCTTTCTTTACAATTCTTTGTTTATGACTCTTTCTTTCTTTCTTTCTTTCTTTACAAGTCTTTGTTTATGACTCTTTCTTTCTTTCTTTCTTTACAAGTCTTTGTTTATGACTCTTTCTTTCTTTCTTTCTTTCTTTACAAGTCTTTGTTTATGACTCTTTCTTTCTTTCTATCTTTCTTTCTTTCTTTCTTTACAAGTCTTTGTTTATGACTCTTTTCTTTCTTTCTTTCTTTCTTTACAAGTCTTTGTTTATGACTCTTTCTTTCTTTCATTCTTTACAAGTCTTTGTTTATGACTCTTTCTTTATTTCTTTCTTTCTTTACAAGTCTTTGTTTATGACTCTTTCTTTCTTTCTTTCTTTCTTTACAAGTCTTTGTTTATGACTCTTTCTTTCTTTCTTTCTTTACAAGTCTTTGTTTATGACTCTTTCTTTCTTTCTTTCTTTACAAGTCTTTGTTTATAAATCTTTCTTTCTTTCTTTCTTTCTTTCTTTACAAGTCTTTGTTTATGACTCTTTCTTTCTTTCTTTCTTTCTTTACAAGTCTTTGTTTATGACTCTTTCGTTCTTTCTTTCTTTCTTTACAAGTCTTTGTTTATGACTCTTTCTTTCTTTCTTTCTTTACAAGTCTTTGTTTATGACTCTTTCTTTCTTTCTTTCTTTACAAGTCTTTGTTTATGACTCTTTCTTTCTTTCTTTCTTTCTTTACAAGTCTTTGTTTATGACTCTTTCTTTCTTTCTTTCTTCAAAAGTCTTTGTTTATGACTTTCTTTCTTTCTTTCTTTCTTTACAAGTCTTTGTTTATGACTCTTTCTTTCTTTCTTTCTTTACAAGTCTTTGTTTATGACTCTTTCTTTCTTTCTTTCTTTAAAAGTCTTTGTTTATGACTCTTTCTTTCTTTCTTTCTTTACAAGTCTTTGTTTATGGCTCTTTCTTTCTTTCTTTCTTTCTTTCTTTACAAGTCTTTGTTTGTGACTCTTTCTTTCTTTCTTTCTTTCTTTCTTTACAAGTCTTGTTTATGACTCTTTCTTTCTTTCTTTACAAGTCTTTGTTTATGACTCTTTCTTTCTTTCTTTCTTTCTTTCTTTCTTTCTTTACAAGTCTTTGTTTATGACTCTTTCTTTCTTTCTTTCTTTCTTTCTTTACAAGTCTTTGTTTATTACTTTTTCTTTCTTTCTTTCTTCTTTCTTTCTTTACAAGTCTTTTTTATGACTCTTTCTTTCTTTCTTTCTTTCTTTACAAGTCTTTGTTTATGACTCTTTCTTTCTTTCTTTCTTTATTTCTGTACAAGTCTTTGTTTATGACTCTTTCTTTCTTTCTTTCTTTCTTTACAAGTCTTTGTTTATGACTCTTTCTTTCTTTCTTTCTTTCTTTACAAGTCTTTGTTTATGACTCTTTCTTTCTTTCTTTCTTTCTTTACAAGTCTTTGTTTATGACTCTTTCTTTCTTTCTTTCTTTACAAGTCTTTGTTTATAACTCTTTCTTTCTTTCCTCCTTTCTTTACAAGTCTTTGTTTATGACTCTTTCTTTCTTTCTTTCTTTCTTTACAAGTCTTTGTTTATGACTCTTTCTTTCTTTCTTTCTTTCTTTACATGTCTGTGTTTATGACTCTTTCTTTCTTTCTTTACAAGTCTTTGTTTATGACTCTTTCTTTCTTTCTTTCTTTCTTTACAATTCTTTGTTTATGACTCTTTCTTTCTTTCTTTCTTTCTTTACAAGTCTTTGTTTATGACTCTTTCTTTCTTTCTTTCTTTACAAGTCTTTGTTTATGACTCTTTCTTTCTTTCTTTCTTTCTTTACAAGTCTTTGTTTATGACTCTTTCTTTCTTTCATTACAAGTCTTTGTTTATGACTCTTTCTTTCTTTTTTTCTTTCTTTACAAGTCTTTGTTTATGAATCTTTCTTTCTTTCTTTCTTTCTTTACAAGTCTTTGTTTATGACTTTTTCTTTCTTTCTTTCTTTCTTTACAAGTCTTTGTTTATGATTCTTTCTTTCTTTCCTCCTTTCTTTACAAGTCTTTGTTTATGACTCTTTCTTTCTTTCTTTCTTTCTTTACAAGTCTTTGTTTATGACTCTTTCTTTCTTTCTTTCTTTCTTTACAAGTCTTTGTTTATGACTCTTTCTTTCTTTCTTTCTATCTTTCTTTCTTTACAAGTCTTTGTTTATTAGTCTTTCTTTCTTTCTTTACAAGTCTTTTTTATGACTCTTTCTTTCTTTCTTTCCGGATCTTTATGTTTTACTCTTCATATATTTCTTTCTTTCATACTTTGCCGGACATTATTCCTTACACATCGTATATATTTTTCTTTCTTTTTTCTTTTTCTTCCTGTTTCTATATTTCTTTTTTTGCAAATCTTTGTTTCTTAATCTATATATCTTTCTTTCTTTCTTTCTTTCTTCCTTTTTTTACAGGTACTTGGTTCTTAATCGTCGTATATTCTTTCTTTTTTCTTTCTTTCTTTCTTTCTTTTTTCTTTCTTTCCGTCTTTCTTTCTTTAAATGTCTTTGTTTATTACTCTTTCTTTCTTTCTTTCTTTCTTCCTTTCTTACTTTCTTTCTTTGTTCGTTACTCGTCGTATAAAACAAAGATCTGTAAAGAAAGAAAGAAATAAAGAGTCATAAACAAAGACTTTTAAAGAAAGAAAGAAAGATAAAAAGAATATATTTCCTTCTTTCTTTAAAACTCTTTGTTTATGACTCTTTCTTTCTTTCTTTCTTTTTTTCTTTCTTTACAAGTCTTTGTTTATGACTCTTTCTTTCTTTCTTTCTTTCTTTACAAGTCTTTGTTTATGACTCTTTCTTTCTTTCTTTCTTTCTTTACAAGTCTTTGTTTATGACTCTTTCTTTCTTTCTTTCTTTCTTTACAAGTCTTTGTTTATGACACTTTCTTTCTTTCTTTCTTTCTTTCTTTAAAAGACTTTGTTTATGACTCTTTCTTTCTTTCTTTCTTTCTTTACAAGTCTTTGTTTATGACTCTTTCTTTCTTTCTTTCTTTACAAGTCTTTGTTTATGACTCTTTCTTTCTTTCCTCCTTTCTTTACAAGTCTTTGTTTATGACTCTTTCTTTCTTTCTTTCTTTCTTTACAAGTCTTTGTTTATGACTCTTTCTTTCTTTCTTTCTTTCTTTCTTTACAAGTCTTTGTTTATGACTCTTTCTTTCTTTCTTTCTTTCTTTACAAGTCTTTGTTTATGACTCTTTCTTTCTTTCTTTCTTTACAAGTCTTTGTTTATGACTCTTTCTTTCTTTCTTTCTTTCTTTACAAGTCTTTGTTTATGACTCTTTCTTTCTTTCTTTGCAAGTCTTTGTTTATGACTCATTCTTTCTTTCTTTCTTTCTTTACAAGTCTTTGTTTATGACTCTTTCTTTCTTTCTTTCTTTCTTTACAAGTCTTTGTTTATGACTCTTTCTTTCTTTCTTTCTTTCTTTACAAGTCTTTGTTTATGACTCTTTCTTTCTTTCTTTCTTTACAAGTCTTTGTTTATGACTCTTTCTTTCTGTCTTTCTTTACAAGTCTTTGTTTATAAATCTTTCTTTCTTTCTTTCTTTCTTTCTTTACAAGTCTTTGTTTATGACTCTTTCTTTCTTTCTTTCTTTCTTTACAAGTCTTTGTTTATGACTCTTTCGTTCTTTCTTTCTTTCTTTACAAGTCTTTGTTTATGACTCTTTCTTTCTTTCTTTCTTTACAAGTCTTTGTTTATGACTCTTTCTTTCTTTCTTTCTTTACAAGTCTTTGTTTATGACTCTTTCTTTCTTTCTTTCTTTACAAGTCTTTGTTTATGACTCTTTCTTTCTTTCTTTCTTTCTTTACAAGTCTTTGTTTATGACTCTTTCTTTCTTTCTTTCTTCAAAAGTCTTTGTTTATGACTTTCTTTCTTTCTTTCTTTCTTTACAAGTCTTTGTTTATGACTCTTTCTTTCTTTCTTTCTTTACAAGTCTTTGTTTATGACTCTTTCTTTCTTTCTTTCTTTAAAAGTCTTTGTTTATGACTCTTTCTTTCTTTCTTTCTTTACAAGTCTTTGTTTATGGCTCTTTCTTTCTTTCTTTCTTTCTTTACAAGTCTTTGTTTGTGACTCTTTCTTTCTTTCTTTCTTTCTTTCTTTCTTTACAAGTCTTGTTTATGACTCTTTCTTTCTTTCTTTACAAGTCTTTGTTTATGACTCTTTCTTTCTTTCTTTCTTTCTTTCTTTCTTTACAAGTCTTTGTTTATGACTCTTTCTTTCTTTCTTTCTTTCTTTCTTTACAAGTCTTTGTTTATTACTTTTTCTTTCTTTCTTTCTTCTTTCTTTCTTTACAAGTCTTTTTTTATGACTCTTTCTTTCTTTCTTTCTTTCTTTACAAGTCTTTGTTTATGACTCTTTCTTTCTTTCTTTCTTTATTTCTGTACAAGTCTTTGTTTATGACTCTTTCTTTCTTTCTTTCTTTCTTTACAAGTCTTTGTTTATGACTCTTTCTTTCTTTCTTTCTTTCTTTACAAGTCTTTGTTTATGACTCTTTCTTTCTTTCTTTCTTTCTTTACAAGTCTTTGTTTATGACTCTTTCTTTCTTTCTTTCTTTACAAGTCTTTGTTTATAACTCTTTCTTTCTTTCCTCCTTTCTTTACAAGTCTTTGTTTATGACTCTTTCTTTCTTTCTTTCTTTCTTTACAAGTCTTTGTTTATGACTCTTTCTTTCTTTCTTTCTTACTTTACAAGTCTGTGTTTATGACTCTTTCTTTCTTTCTTTACAAGTCTTTGTTTATGACTCTTTCTTTCTTTCTTTCTTTCTTTACAATTCTTTGTTTATGACTCTTTCTTTCTTTCTTTCTTTCTTTACAAGTCTTTGTTTATGACTCTTTCTTTCTTTCTTTCTTTACAAGTCTTTGTTTATGACTCTTTCTTTCTTTCTTTCTTTCTTTACAAGTCTTTGTTTATGACTCTTTCTTTCTTTCTATCTTTCTTTCTTTCTTTCTTTACAAGTCTTTGTTTATGACTCTTTTCTTTCTTTCTTTCTTTCTTTACAAGTCTTTGTTTATGACTCTTTCTTTCTTTCATTCTTTACAAGTCTTTGTTTATGACTCTTTCTTTATTTCTTTCTTTCTTTACAAGTCTTTGTTTATGACTCTTTCTTTCTTTCTTTCTTTCTTTACAAGTCTTTGTTTATGACTCTTTCTTTCTTTCTTTCTTTACAAGTCTTTGTTTATGACTCTTTCTTTCTTTCTTTCTTTACAAGTCTTTGTTTATAAATCTTTCTTTCTTTCTTTCTTTCTTTCTTTACAAGTCTTTGTTTATGACTCTTTCTTTCTTTCTTTCTTTCTTTACAAGTCTTTGTTTATGACTCTTTCGTTCTTTCTTTCTTTCTTTACAAGTCTTTGTTTATGACTCTTTCTTTCTTTCTTTCTTTACAAGTCTTTGTTTATGACTCTTTCTTTCTTTCTTTCTTTACAAGTCTTTGTTTATGACTCTTTCTTTCTTTCTTTCTTTCTTTACAAGTCTTTGTTTATGACTCTTTCTTTCTTTCTTTCTTCAAAAGTCTTTGTTTATGACTTTCTTTCTTTCTTTCTTTCTTTACAAGTCTTTGTTTATGACTCTTTCTTTCTTTCTTTCTTTACAAGTCTTTGTTTATGACTCTTTCTTTCTTTCTTTCTTTAAAAGTCTTTGTTTATGACTCTTTCTTTCTTTCTTTCTTTACAAGTCTTTGTTTATGGCTCTTTCTTTCTTTCTTTCTTTCTTTCTTTACAAGTCTTTGTTTGTGACTCTTTCTTTCTTTCTTTCTTTCTTTCTTTACAAGTCTTGTTTATGACTCTTTCTTTCTTTCTTTACAAGTCTTTGTTTATGACTCTTTCTTTCTTTCTTTCTTTCTTTCTTTCTTTCTTTACAAGTCTTTGTTTATGACTCTTTCTTTCTTTCTTTCTTTCTTTCTTTACAAGTCTTTGTTTATTACTTTTTCTTTCTTTCTTTCTTCTTTCTTTCTTTACAAGTCTTTTTTATGACTCTTTCTTTCTTTCTTTCTTTCTTTACAAGTCTTTGTTTATGACTCTTTCTTTCTTTCTTTCTTTATTTCTGTACAAGTCTTTGTTTATGACTCTTTCTTTCTTTCTTTCTTTCTTTACAAGTCTTTGTTTATGACTCTTTCTTTCTTTCTTTCTTTCTTTACAAGTCTTTGTTTATGACTCTTTCTTTCTTTCTTTCTTTCTTTACAAGTCTTTGTTTATGACTCTTTCTTTCTTTCTTTCTTTACAAGTCTTTGTTTATAACTCTTTCTTTCTTTCCTCCTTTCTTTACAAGTCTTTGTTTATGACTCTTTCTTTCTTTCTTTCTTTCTTTACAAGTCTTTGTTTATGACTCTTTCTTTCTTTCTTTCTTTCTTTACATGTCTGTGTTTATGACTCTTTCTTTCTTTCTTTCTATCTTTCTTTCTTTACAAGTCTTTGTTTATGACTCTTTCTTTCTTTCTTTCTTTCTTTCTTTCTTTCTTTACAAGTCTTTGTTTATGACTCTTTCTTTCTTTCTTTCTTTCTTTCTTTACAAGTCTTTGTTTATTACTTTTTCTTTCTTTCTTTCTTCTTTCTTTCTTTACAAGTCTTTTTTATGACTCTTTCTTTCTTTCTTTCTTTCTTTACAAGTCTTTGTTTATGACTCTTTCTTTCTTTCTTTCTTTATTTCTGTACAAGTCTTTGTTTATGACTCTTTCTTTCTTTCTTTCTTTACAATTCTTTGTTTATGACTCTTTCTTTCTTTCTTTCTTTCTTTACAAGTCTTTGTTTATGACTCTTTCTTTCTTTCTTTACAAGTCTTTGTTTATGACTCTTTCTTTCTTTCTTTCTTTCTTTACAAGTCTTTGTTTATGACTCTTTCTTTCTTTCATTACAAGTCTTTGTTTATGACTCTTTCTTTCTTTTTTTCTTTCTTTACAAGTCTTTGTTTATGAATCTTTCTTTCTTTCTTTCTTTCTTTACAAGTCTTTGTTTATGACTTTTTCTTTCTTTCTTTCTTTCTTTACAAGTCTTTGTTTATGATTCTTTCTTTCTTTCCTCCTTTCTTTACAAGTCTTTGTTTATGACTCTTTCTTTCTTTCTTTCTTTCTTTACAAGTCTTTGTTTATGACTCTTTCTTTCTTTCTTTCTTTCTTTACAAGTCTTTGTTTATGACTCTTTCTTTCTTTCTTTCTATCTTTCTTTCTTTACAAGTCTTTGTTTATTAGTCTTTCTTTCTTTCTTTACAAGTCTTTTTTATGACTCTTTCTTTCTTTCTTTCCGGATCTTTATGTTTTACTCTTCATATATTTCTTTCTTTCATACTTTGCCGGACATTATTCCTTACACATCGTATATATTTTTCTTTCTTTTTTCTTTTTCTTCCTGTTTCTATATTTCTTTTTTTTGCAAATCTTTGTTTCTTAATCTATATATCTTTCTTTCTTTCTTTCTTTCTTCCTTTTTTTACAGGTACTTGGTTCTTAATCGTCGTATATTCTTTCTTTTTTCTTTCTTTCTTTCTTTCTTTTTTCTTTCTTTCCGTCTTTCTTTCTTTAAATGTCTTTGTTTATTACTCTTTCTTTCTTTCTTTCTTTCTTCCTTTCTTACTTTCTTTCTTTGTTCGTTACTCGTCGTATAAAACAAAGATCTGTAAAGAAAGAAAGAAATAAAGAGTCATAAACAAAGACTTTTAAAGAAAGAAAGAAAGATAAAAAGAATATATTTCCTTCTTTCTTTAAAACTCTTTGTTTATGACTCTTTCTTTCTTTCTTTCTTTTTTTCTTTCTTTACAAGTCTTTGTTTATGACTCTTTCTTTCTTTCTTTCTTTCTTTACAAGTCTTTGTTTATGACTCTTTCTTTCTTTCTTTCTTTCTTTACAAGTCTTTGTTTATGACTCTTTCTTTCTTTCTTTCTTTCTTTACAAGTCTTTGTTTATGACACTTTCTTTCTTTCTTTCTTTCTTTCTTTAAAAGACTTTGTTTATGACTCTTTCTTTCTTTCTTTCTTTCTTTACAAGTCTTTGTTTATGACTCTTTCTTTCTTTCTTTCTTTACAAGTCTTTGTTTATGACTCTTTCTTTCTTTCCTCCTTTCTTTACAAGTCTTTGTTTATGACTCTTTCTTTCTTTCTTTCTTTCTTTACAAGTCTTTGTTTATGACTCTTTCTTTCTTTCTTTCTTTCTTTCTTTACAAGTCTTTGTTTATGACTCTTTCTTTCTTTCTTTCTTTCTATACAAGTCTTTGTTTATGACTCTTTCTTTCTTTCTTTCTTTACAAGTCTTTGTTTATGACTCTTTCTTTCTTTCTTTCTTTCTTTACAAGTCTTTGTTTATGACTCTTTCTTTCTTTCTTTGCAAGTGTTTGTTTATGACTCATTCTTTCTTTCTTTCTTTCTTTACAAGTCTTTGTTTATGACTCTTTCTTTCTTTCTTTCTTTCTTTCTTTACAAGTCTTTGTTTATGACTCTTTCTTTCTTTCTTTCTTTCTTTACAAGTCTTTGTTTATGACTCTTTCTTTCTTTCTTTCTTTACAAGTCTTTGTTTATGACTCTTTCTTTCTGTCTTTCTTTACAAGTCTTTGTTTATAAATCTTTCTTTCTTTCTTTCTTTCTTTCTTTACAAGTCTTTGTTTATGACTCTTTCTTTCTTTCTTTCTTTCTTTACAAGTCTTTGTTTATGACTCTTTCGTTCTTTCTTTCTTTCTTTACAAGTCTTTGTTTATGACTCTTTCTTTCTTTCTTTCTTTACAAGTCTTTGTTTATGACTCTTTCTTTCTTTCTTTCTTTACAAGTCTTTGTTTATGACTCTTTCTTTCTTTCTTTCTTTACAAGTCTTTGTTTATGACTCTTTCTTTCTTTCTTTCTTTCTTTACAAGTCTTTGTTTATGACTCTTTCTTTCTTTCTTTCTTCAAAAGTCTTTGTTTATGACTTTCTTTCTTTCTTTCTTTCTTTACAAGTCTTTGTTTATGACTCTTTCTTTCTTTCTTTCTTTACAAGTCTTTGTTTATGACTCTTTCTTTCTTTCTTTCTTTAAAAGTCTTTGTTTATGACTCTTTCTTTCTTTCTTTCTTTACAAGTCTTTGTTTATGGCTCTTTCTTTCTTTCTTTCTTTCTTTACAAGTCTTTGTTTGTGACTCTTTCTTTCTTTCTTTCTTTCTTTCTTTCTTTACAAGTCTTGTTTATGACTCTTTCTTTCTTTCTTTACAAGTCTTTGTTTATGACTCTTTCTTTCTTTCTTTCTTTCTTTCTTTCTTTACAAGTCTTTGTTTATGACTCTTTCTTTCTTTCTTTCTTTCTTTCTTTACAAGTCTTTGTTTATTACTTTTTCTTTCTTTCTTTCTTCTTTCTTTCTTTACAAGTCTTTTTTTATGACTCTTTCTTTCTTTCTTTCTTTCTTTACAAGTCTTTGTTTATGACTCTTTCTTTCTTTCTTTCTTTATTTCTGTACAAGTCTTTGTTTATGATTCTTTCTTTCTTTCTTTCTTTCTTTACAAGTCTTTGTTTATGACTCTTTCTTTCTTTCTTTCTTTCTTTACAAGTCTTTGTTTATGACTCTTTCTTTCTTTCTTTCTTTCTTTACAAGTCTTTGTTTATGACTCTTTCTTTCTTTCTTTCTTTACAAGTCTTTGTTTATAACTCTTTCTTTCTTTCCTCCTTTCTTTACAAGTCTTTGTTTATGACTCTTTCTTTCTTTCTTTCTTTCTTTACAAGTCTTTGTTTATGACTCTTTCTTTCTTTCTTTCTTACTTTACAAGTCTGTGTTTATGACTCTTTCTTTCTTTCTTTACAAGTCTTTGTTTATGACTCTTTCTTTCTTTCTTTCTTTCTTTACAATTCTTTGTTTATGACTCTTTCTTTCTTTCTTTCTTTCTTTACAAGTCTTTGTTTATGACTCTTTCTTTCTTTCTTTCTTTACAAGTCTTTGTTTATGACTCTTTCTTTCTTTCTTTCTTTACAAGTCTTTGTTTATGACTCTTTCTTTCTTTCATTACAAGTCTTTGTTTATGACTCTTTCTTTCTTTTTTTCTTTCTTTACAAGTCTTTGTTTATGAATCTTTCTTTCTTTCTTTCTTTCTTTACAAGTCTTTGTTTATGACTTTTTCTTTCTTTCTTTCTTTCTTTACAAGTCTTTGTTTATGATTCTTTCTTTCTTTCCTCCTTTCTTTACAAGTCTTTGTTTATGACTCTTTCTTTCTTTCTTTCTTTCTTTACAAGTCTTTGTTTATGACTCTTTCTTTCTTTCTTTCTTTCTTTACAAGTCTTTGTTTATGACTCTTTCTTTCTTTCTTTCTATCTTTCTTTCTTTACAAGTCTTTGTTTATTAGTCTTTCTTTCTTTCTTTACAAGTCTTTTTTATGACTCTTTCTTTCTTTCTTTCTTTCTTTACAAGTCTTTGTTTATTAGTCTTTCTTTCTTTCTTTACAAGTCTTTTTTATGACTCTTTCTTTCTTTCTTTCCGGATCTTTATGTTTTACTCTTCATATATTTCTTTCTTTCATACTTTGCCGGACATTATTCCTTACACATCGTATATATTTTTCTTTCTTTTTTCTTTTTCTTCCTGTTTCTATATTTCTTTTTTTGCAAATCTTTGTTTCTTAATCTATATATCTTTCTTTCTTTCTTTCTTTCTTCCTTTTTTTACAGGTACTTGGTTCTTAATCGTCGTATATTCTTTCTTTTTTCTTTCTTTCTTTCTTTCTTTTTTCTTTCTTTCCGTCTTTCTTTCTTTAAATGTCTTTGTTTATTACTCTTTCTTTCTTTCTTTCTTTCTTCCTTTCTTACTTTCTTTCTTTGTTCGTTACTCGTCGTATAAAACAAAGATCTGTAAAGAAAGAAAGAAATAAAGAGTCATAAACAAAGACTTTTAAAGAAAGAAAGAAAGATAAAAAGAATATATTTCCTTCTTTCTTTAAAACTCTTTGTTTATGACTCTTTCTTTCTTTCTTTCTTTTTTTCTTTCTTTACAAGTCTTTGTTTATGACTCTTTCTTTCTTTCTTTCTTTCTTTACAAGTCTTTGTTTATGACTCTTTCTTTCTTTCTTTCTTTCTTTACAAGTCTTTGTTTATGACTCTTTCTTTCTTTCTTTCTTTCTTTACAAGTCTTTGTTTATGACACTTTCTTTCTTTCTTTCTTTCTTTCTTTAAAAGACTTTGTTTATGACTCTTTCTTTCTTTCTTTCTTTCTTTACAAGTCTTTGTTTATGACTCTTTTTTTCTTTCTTTCTTTCTTGACAAGTCTTTGTTTATGACTCTTTCTTTCTTTCTTTCTTTCTTTCTTTACAAGTCTTTGTTTATGACACTTTCTTTCTTTCTTTCTTTCTTTCTTTACAAGTCTTTGCTTATGACTCTTTCTTTCATTCTTTCTTTACAAGTCTTTGTTTATGACTCTTTCTTTCTTTCTTTCTTTCTTTACAAGTCTTTGTTTATGACTCTTTCTTTCTTTCTTTCTTTACAAGTCTTTGTTTATGACTCTTTCTTTCTTTCTTTCTTTCTTTACAAGTCTTTGTTTATGACACTTTCTTTCTTTCTTTCCTCCTTTCTTTACAAGTCTTTGTTTATGACTCTTTCTTTCTTTCTTTCTTTCTTTACAAGTCTTTGTTTATGACTCTTTCTTTCTTTCTTTCTTTACAAGTCTTTGTTTATGACTCTTTCTTTCTTTCTTTCTTTCTTTACAAGTCTTTGTTTATGACTCTTTCTTTCTTTCTTTCTTTACAAGTCTTTGTTTATGACTCTTTCTTTCTTTCTTTCTTTCTTTACAAGTCTTTGTTTATGACTCTTTCTTTCTTTCTTTGCAAGTCTTTGTTTATGACTCATTCTTTCTTTCTTTCTTCCTTTACAAGTCTTTGTTTATGACTCTTTCTTTCTTTCTTTCTTTCTTTACAAGTCTTTGTTTATGAATCTTTCTTTCTTTCTTTCTTTCTTTACAAGTCTTTGTTTATGACTCTTTCTTTCTTTCTTTCTTTCTTTACAAGACTTTGTTTATGACTCTTTCTTTCTTTCTTTCTTTACAAGTCTTTGTTTATGACTCTTTCTTTCTTTCTTTCTTTCTTTCTTTACAAGTCTTTGTTTGTGACTCTTTCTTTCTTTCTTTCTTTCTTTACAAGTCTTTGTTTATGACTCTTTCTTTCTTTCTTTCTTTACAAGTCTTTGTTTATGATTCTTTCTTTCTTTCTTTCTTTCTTTTTTTACAAGTCTTTGTTTATGACTCTTTCTTTCTTTCTTTCTTTCTTTACAAGTCTTTGTTTATGACTCATTCTTTCTTTCTTTCTTTCTTTCTTTACAAGTCTTTGTTTATGACTCTTTCTTTCTTTCTTTCTTTCTTTACAAGTCTTTGTTTATGACTCTTTCTTTCTTTCTTTCTTTCTTTACAAGTCTTTGTTTATTACTCTTTCTTTCTTTCTTTCTTTCTTTCTTTACAAGTCTTTGTTTATGACTCTTTCTTTCTTTCTTTCTTTCTTTACAAGTCTTTGTTTATGACTCTTTCTTTCTTTCTATCTTTCTTTCTTTCTTTCTTTACAAGTCTTTGTTTATGACTCTTTTCTTTCTTTCTTTCTTTCTTTACAAGTCTTTGTTTATGACTCTTTCTTTCTTTCTTTCTTTACAAGTCTTTGTTTATGACTCTTTCTTTCTTTCTTTCTTTCTTTACAAGTCTTTGTTTATGACTCTTTCTTTCTTTCTTTCTTTCTTTACAAGTCTTTGTTTATGACTCTTTCTTTCTTTCTTTCTTTACAAGTCTTTGTTTATGACTCTTTCTTTCTTTCTTTCTTTACAAGTCTTTGTTTATAAATCTTTCTTTCTTTCTTTCTTTCTTTCTTTACAAGTCTTTGTTTATGACTCTTTCTTTCTTTCTTTCTTTCTTTCTTTACAAGTCTTTGTTTATGACTCTTTCGTTCTTTCTTTCTTTCTTTACAAGTCTTTGTTTATGACTCTTTCTTTCTTTCTTTCTTTACAAGTCTTTGTTTATGACTCTTTCTTTCTTTCTTTCTTTACCAGTCTTTGTTTATGACTCTTTCTTTCTTTCTTTCTTTCTTTCTTTACAAGTCTTTGTTTATGACTCTTTCTTTCTTTCTTTCTTCAAAAGTCTTTGTTTATGACTCTTTCTTTCTTTCTTTCTTTACAAGTCTTTGTTTATGACTCTTTCTTTCTTTACAAGTCTTTGTTTATGACTCTTTCTTTCTTTCTTTCTTTACAAGTCTTTGTTTATGACTCTTTCTTTCTTTCTTTCTGTCTTTACAAGTCTTTGTTTATGACTCTTTCTTTCTTTCTTTCTTTACACGTCTTTGTTTATGACTCTTTCTTTCTTTCTTTCTTTCTGTACAAGTCTTTGTTTATGACTCTTTCTTTCTTTCTTTCTTTCTTTACAAGTCTTTGTTTATGACTCTTTCTTTCTTTCTTTCTTTACAAGTCTTTGTTTATGATTCTTTCTTTCTTTCTTTCTTTCTTTACAAGTCTTTGTTTATGACTCTTTCTTTCTTTCTTTCTTTCTTTACAAGTCTTTGTTTATGACTCTTTCTTTCTTTCTTTCTATCTTTCTTTCTTTACAAGTCTTTGTTTATTAGTCTTTCTTTCTTTCTTTACAAGTCTTTTTTATGACTCTTTCTTTCTTTCTTTCCGGATCTTTATGTTTTACTCTTCATATATTTCTTTCTTTCATACTTTGCCGGACATTATTCCTTACACATCGTATATATTTTTCTTTCTTTTTTCTTTTTCTTCTTGTTTCTATATTTCTTTTTTTGCAAATCTTTGTTTCTTAATCTATATATCTTTCTTTCTTTCTTTCTTTCTTCCTTTTTTTACAGGTACTTGGTTCTTAATCGTCGTATATTCTTTCTTTTTTCTTTCTTTCTTTCTTTCTTTTTTCTTTCTTTCCGTCTTTCTTTCTTTAAATGTCTTTGTTTATTACTCTTTCTTTCTTTCTTTCTTTCTTCCTTTCTTACTTTCTTTCTTTGTTCGTTACTCGTCGTATAAAACAAAGATCTGTAAAGAAAGAAAGAAATAAAGTGTCATAAACAAAGACTTTTAAAGAAAGAAAGAAAGATAAAAAGAATATATTTGTTCTTTCTTTAAAACTCTTTGTTTATGACTCTTTCTTTCTTTCTTTCTTTTTTTCTTTCTTTACAAGTCTTTGTTTATGATTCTTTCTTTCTTTCTTTCTTTCTTTACAAGTCTTTGTTTATGACTCTTTCTTTCTTTCTTTCTTTACAAGTCTTTGTTTATGACTCTTTCTTTCTTTCTTTCTTTCTTTACAAGTCTTTGTTTATGACACTTTCTTTCTTTCTTTCTTTCTTTCTTTAAAAGACTTTGTTTATGACTCTTTCTTTCTTTCTTTCTTTCTTTACAAGTCTTTGTTTATGACTCTTTTTTTCTTTCTTTCTTTCTTTACAAGTCTTTGTTTATGACTCTTTCTTTCTTTCTTTCTTTCTTTCTGTACAAGTCTTTGTTTATGACTCTTTCTTTCTTTCTTTCTTTCTTTACAAGTCTTTGTTTATGACTCTTTCTTTCTTTCTTTCTTTACAAGTCTTTGTTTATGATTCTTTCTTTCTTTCTTTCTTTCTTTACAAGTCTTTGTTTATGACTCTTTCTTTCTTTCTTTCTTTCTTTACAAGTCTTTGTTTATGACTCTTTCTTTCTTTCTTTCTATCTTTCTTTCTTTACAAGTCTTTGTTTATTAGTCTTTCTTTCTTTCTTTACAAGTCTTTTTTATGACTCTTTCTTTCTTTCTTTCCGGATCTTTATGTTTTACTCTTCATATATTTCTTTCTTTCATACTTTGCCGGACATTATTCCTTACACATCGTATATATTTTTCTTTCTTTTTTCTTTTTCTTCCTGTTTCTATATTTCTTTTTTTGCAAATCTTTGTTTCTTAATCTATATATCTTTCTTTCTTTCTTTCTTTCTTCCTTTTTTTACAGGTACTTGGTTCTTAATCGTCGTATATTCTTTCTTTTTTCTTTCTTTCTTTCTTTCTTTTTTCTTTCTTTCCGTCTTTCTTTCTTTAAATGTCTTTGTTTATTACTCTTTCTTTCTTTCTTTCTTTCTTCCTTTCTTACTTTCTTTCTTTGTTCGTTACTCGTCGTATAAAACAAAGATCTGTAAAGAAAGAAAGAAATAAAGTGTCATAAACAAAGACTTTTAAAGAAAGAAAGAAAGATAAAAAGAATATATTTCCTTCTTTCTTTAAAACTCTTTGTTTATGACTCTTTCTTTCTTTCTTTCTTTCTTTACAAGTCTTTGTTTATGACTCTTTCTTTCTTTCTTTCTTTCTTTACAAGTCTTTGTTTATGACTCTTTCTTTCTTTCTTTCTTTCTTTACAAGTCTTTGTTTATGACACTTTCTTTCTTTCTTTCTTTCTTTCTTTAAAAGACTTTGTTTATGACTCTTTCTTTCTTTCTTTCTTTCTTTACAAGTCTTTGTTTATGACTCTTTTTTTCTTTCTTTCTTTCTTTACAAGTCTTTGTTTATGACTCTTTCTTTCTTTCTTTCTTTCTTTCTTTACAAGTCTTTGTTTATGACACTTTCTTTCTTTCTTTCTTTCTTTCTTTACAAGTCTTTGCTTATGACTCTTTCTTTCATTCTTTCTTTACAAGTCTTTGTTTATGACTCTTTCTTTCTTTCTTTCTTTCTTTACAAGTCTTTGTTTATGACTCTTTCTTTCTTTCTTTCTTTACAAGTCTTTGTTTATGACTCTTTCTTTCTTTCCTCCTTTCTTTACAAGTCTTTGTTTATGACTCTTTCTTTCTTTCTTTCTTTCTTTACAAGTCTTTGTTTATGACTCTTTCTTTCTTTCTTTCTTTACAAGTCTTTGTTTATGACTCTTTCTTTCTTTCTTTCTTTCTTTACAAGTCTTTGTTTATGACTCTTTCTTTCTTTCTTTCTTTACAAGTCTTTGTTTATGACTCTTTCTTTCTTTCTTTCTTTCTTTACAAGTCTTTGTTTATGACTCTTTCTTTCTTTCTTTCTTTACAAGTCTTTGTTTATGACTCTTTCTTTCTTTCTTTCTTTCTTTCTTTACAAGTCTTTGTTTGTGACTCTTTCTTTCTTTCTTTCTTTCTTTACAAGTCTTTGTTTATGACTCTTTCTTTCTTTCTTTCTTTCTTTACAAGTCTTTGTTTATGACTCATTCTTTCTTTCTTTCTTTCTTTCTTTACAAGTCTTTGTTTATGACTCTTTCTTTCTTTCTTTCTTTCTTTACAAGTCTTTGTTTATGACTCTTTCTTTCTTTCTTTCTTTCTTTACAAGTCTTTGTTTATTACTCTTTCTTTCTTTCTTTCTTTCTTTCTTTACAAGTCTTTGTTTATGACTCTTTCTTTCTTTCTTTCTTTCTTTACAAGTCTTTGTTTATGACTCTTTCTTTCTTTCTTTCTTTACAAGTCTTTGTTTATGACTCTTTCTTTCTTTCTTTCTTTCTTTACAAGTCTTTGTTTATGACTCTTTCTTTCTTTCTTTCTTTCTTTACAAGTCTTTGTTTATGACTCTTTCTTTCTTTCTTTCTTTACAAGTCTTTGTTTATGACTCTTTCTTTCTTTCTTTCTTTACAAGTCTTTGTTTATAAATCTTTCTTTCTTTCTTTCTTTCTTTCTTTACAAGTCTTTGTTTATGACTCTTTCTTTCTTTCTTTCTTTCTTTCTTTACAAGTCTTTGTTTATGACTCTTTCGTTCTTTCTTTCTTTCTTTACAAGTCTTTGTTTATGACTCTTTCTTTCTTTCTTTCTTTACAAGTCTTTGTTTATGACTCTTTCTTTCTTTCTTTCTTTACAAGTCTTTGTTTATGACTCTTTCTTTCTTTCTTTCTTTCTTTACAAGTCTTTGTTTATGACTCTTTCTTTCTTTCTTTCTTCAAAGTCTTTGTTTATGACTTTCTTTCTTTCTTTCTTTCTTTACAAGTCTTTGTTTATGACTCTTTCTTTCTTTCTTTCTTTACAAGTCTTTGTTTATGACTCTTTCTTTCTTTCTTTCTTTAAAAGTCTTTGTTTATGACTCTTTCTTTCTTTCTTTCTTTACAAGTCTTTGTTTATGGCTCTTTCTTTCTTTCTTTCTTTCTTTACAAGTCTTTGTTTGTGACTCTTTCTTTCTTTCTTTCTTTCTTTCTTTACAAGTCTTGTTTATGACTCTTTCTTTCTTTCTTTACAAGTCTTTGTTTATGACTCTTTCTTTCTTTCTTTCTTTCTTTACAAGTCTTTGTTTATGACTCTTTCTTTCTTTCTTTCTTTACAAGTCTTTGTTTATGACTCTTTCTTTCTTTCTTTCTTTCTTTCTTTACAAGTCTTTGTTTATGACTCTTTCTTTCTTTCTTTACAAGTCTTTGTTTATGACTCTTTCTTTCTTTCTTTCTTTACAAGTCTTTTTTTATGACTCTTTCTTTCTTTCTTTCTTTACAAGTCTTTGTTTATGACTCTTTCTTTCTTTCTTTCTTTCTTTACAAGTCTTTGTTTATGACTCTTTCTTTCTTTCTTTCTTTCTTTACAAGTCTTTGTTTATGGCTCTTTCGTTCTTTCTTTCTTTCTTTACAAGTCTTTGTTTATGACTCTTTCTTTCTTTCTTTCTTTCTTTACAAGTCTTTGTTTATGACTCTTTCTTTCTTTCTTTCTTTCTTTACAAGTCTTTGTTTATGACTCATTCTTTCTTTCTTTCTTTCTTTCTTTACAAGTCTTTGTTTATGACTCTTTCTTTCTTTCTTTCTTTCTTTACAAGTCTTTGTTTATGACTCTTTCTTTCTTTCTTTCTTTCTTTACAAGTCTTTGTTTATGACTCTTTCTTTCTTTCTTTCTTTCTTTACAAGTCTTTGTTTATGACTCTTTCTTTCTTTCTTTCTTTACAAGTCTTTGTTTATGACTCTTTCTTTCTTTCCTCCTTTCTTTACAAGTCTTTGTTTATGACTCTTTCTTTCTTTCTTTCTTTCTTTACAAGTCTTTGTTTATGACTCTTTCTTTCTTTCTTTCTTTACAAGTCTTTGTTTATGACTCTTTCTTTCTTTCTTTCTTTCTTTACAAGTCTTTGTTTATGACTCTTTCTTTCTTTCTTTCTTTACAAGTCTTTGTTTATGACTCTTTCTTTCTTTCTTTCTTTCTTTACAAGTCTTTGTTTATGACTCTTTCTTTCTTTCTTTCTTTACAAGTCTTTGTTTATGACTCTTTCTTTCTTTCTTTCTTTCTTTCTTTACAAGTCTTTGTTTGTGACTCTTTCTTTCTTTCTTTCTTTCTTTACAAGTCTTTGTTTATGACTCTTTCTTTCTTTCTTTCTTTCTTTACAAGTCTTTGTTTATGACTCATTCTTTCTTTCTTTCTTTCTTTCTTTACAAGTCTTTGTTTATGACTCTTTCTTTCTTTCTTTCTTTCTTTACAAGTCTTTGTTTATGACTCTTTCTTTCTTTCTTTCTTTCTTTACAAGTCTTTGTTTATTACTCTTTCTTTCTTTCTTTCTTTCTTTCTTTACAAGTCTTTGTTTATGACTCTTTCTTTCTTTCTTTCTTTCTTTACAAGTCTTTGTTTATGACTCTTTCTTTCTTTCTTTCTTTACAAGTCTTTGTTTATGACTCTTTCTTTCTTTCTTTCTTTCTTTACAAGTCTTTGTTTATGACTCTTTCTTTCTTTCTTTCTTTCTTTACAAGTCTTTGTTTATGACTCTTTCTTTCTTTCTTTCTTTACAAGTCTTTGTTTATGACTCTTTCTTTCTTTCTTTCTTTACAAGTCTTTGTTTATAAATCTTTCTTTCTTTCTTTCTTTCTTTCTTTACAAGTCTTTGTTTATGACTCTTTCTTTCTTTCTTTCTTTCTTTCTTTACAAGTCTTTGTTTATGACTCTTTCGTTCTTTCTTTCTTTCTTTACAAGTCTTTGTTTATGACTCTTTCTTTCTTTCTTTCTTTACAAGTCTTTGTTTATGACTCTTTCTTTCTTTCTTTCTTTACAAGTCTTTGTTTATGACTCTTTCTTTCTTTCTTTCTTTCTTTACAAGTCTTTGTTTATGACTCTTTCTTTCTTTCTTTCTTCAAAGTCTTTGTTTATGACTTTCTTTCTTTCTTTCTTTCTTTACAAGTCTTTGTTTATGACTCTTTCTTTCTTTCTTTCTTTACAAGTCTTTGTTTATGACTCTTTCTTTCTTTCTTTCTTTAAAAGTCTTTGTTTATGACTCTTTCTTTCTTTCTTTCTTTACAAGTCTTTGTTTATGGCTCTTTCTTTCTTTCTTTCTTTCTTTACAAGTCTTTGTTTGTGACTCTTTCTTTCTTTCTTTCTTTCTTTCTTTACAAGTCTTGTTTATGACTCTTTCTTTCTTTCTTTACAAGTCTTTGTTTATGACTCTTTCTTTCTTTCTTTCTTTCTTTACAAGTCTTTGTTTATGACTCTTTCTTTCTTTCTTTCTTTACAAGTCTTTGTTTATGACTCTTTCTTTCTTTCTTTCTTTCTTTCTTTACAAGTCTTTGTTTATGACTCTTTCTTTCTTTCTTTACAAGTCTTTGTTTATGACTCTTTCTTTCTTTCTTTCTTTACAAGTCTTTTTTTATGACTCTTTCTTTCTTTCTTTCTTTACAAGTCTTTGTTTATGACTCTTTCTTTCTTTCTTTCTTTCTTTACAAGTCTTTGTTTATGACTCTTTCTTTCTTTCTTTCTTTCTTTACAAGTCTTTGTTTATGGCTCTTTCGTTCTTTCTTTCTTTCTTTACAAGTCTTTGTTTATGACTCTTTCTTTCTTTCTTTTTTTACAAGTCTTTGTTTATGACTCTTTCTTTCTTTCTCTCTTTCTTTACAAGTCTTTGTTTATGACTGTTTCTTTCTTTCTTACTTTCTTTCTTTACAAGTCTTTGTTTATGACTCTTTCTTTCTTTCTTTCTTTCTTTCTTTACAATTCTTTCTTTATGACTCTTTCTTTCTTTCTTTCTTTACAAGTCTTTGTTTAGGACTCTTTCTTTCTTTCTCTCTTTACAAGTCTTTGTTTATGACTCTTTCTTTCTTTCTTTCTTTACAAGTCTTTGTTTATGACTCTTTCTTTCTTTACAAGTCTTTGTTTATGACTCTTTCTTTCTTTCTTTCTTTCTTTCTTTACAAGTCTTTGTTTATGACTCTTTCTTTCTTTCTTTCTGTCTTTACAAGTCTTTGTTTATGACTCTTTCTTTCTTTCTTTCTTTACACGTCTTTGTTTATGACTCTTTCTTTCTTTCTTTCTTTCTGTACAAGTCTTTGTTTATGACTCTTTCTTTCTTTCTTTCTTTCTTTCTTTCTTTACAAGTCTTTGTTTATGACTCTTTCTTTCTTTCTTTCTTTCTTTACAAGTCTTTGTTTATGACTTTCTTTCTTTCTTTCTTTCTTTACAAGTCTTTGTTTATGACTCTTTCTTTCTTTACAAGTCTTTGTTTATGACTCTTTCTTTCTTTCTTTCTTTACAAGTCTTTGTTTATGACTCTTTCTTTCTTTCTTTCTTTCTTTACAAGTCTTTGTTTATGACTCTTTCTTTCTTTCTTTCTTTCTTTACAAGTCTTTGTTTATGACTCTTTCTTTCTTTCTTTCTTTCTTTCTTTACAAGTCTTGTTCATGACTCTTTCTTTCTTTCTTTCTTTCTTTACAAGTCTTTGTTTATGACTCTTTCTTTCTTTCTTTCTTTCTTTCTTTCTTTACAAGTCTTTGTTTATGACTCTTTCTTTCTTTCTTTCTTTAGAAGTCTTTGTTTATGACTCTTTCTTTCTTTCTTTCTTTACAAGTCTTTGTTTATGACTCTTTCTTTCTTTCTTTCTTTCTTTCTTTCTTTACAAGTCTTTGTTTATGACTCTTTCTTTCTTTCTTTCTTTACAAGTCTTTGTTTATGACTCTTTCTTTCTTTCTTTCTTTCTTTACAAGTCTTTGTTTATGACTCTTTCTTTCTTTCTTTCTTTCTTTACAAGTCTTTGTTTATGACTCTTTCTTTCTTTCTTTCTTTACAAGTCTTTGTTTATTACTCTTTCTTTCTTTCTTTCTTTCTTTCTTTACAAGTTTTTGTTTATGACTCTTTCTTTCTTTTTTCTTTCTTTACAAGTCTTTGTTTATGACTCTTTCTTTCTTTCTTTCTTTACAAGTCTTTGTTTATGACTCTTTCTTTCTTTCTTTCTTTACAAGTCTTTGTTTATGACTCTTTCTTTCTTTCTTTCTTTCTTTACAAGTCTTTGTTTATGACTCTTTCTTTCTTTCTTTCTTTCTTTACAAGTCTTTGTTTATGACTCTTTCTTTCTTTCTTTCTTTCTTTCTTTACAAGTCTTTGTTTATGACTCTTTCTTTCTTTCTTTCTTTCTTTCTTTACAAGTCTTTGTTTATGACTCTTTCTTTCTTTCTTTCTTTCTTTCTTTCTTTACAAGTCTTTGTTTATGACTCTTTCTTTCTTTCTTTCTTTCTTTCTTTCTTTACAAGTCGTTGTTTATGACTCTTTCTTTCTTTCTTTCTTTCTTTACAAGTCTTTGTTTATGACTCTTTCTTTCTTTCTTTCTTTCTTTCTTTCTTTACAAGTCTTTGTTTATGACTCTTTCTTTCTTTACAAGTCTTTGTTTATGACTCTTTCTTTCTTTCTTTCTTTACAAGTCTTTGTTTATGACTCTTTCTTACTTTCTTTCTTTCTCTCTTTACAAGTCTTTGTTTATGACACTTTCTTTCTTTCTTTCTTTCTTTCTTTCTTTACAAGTCTTTGTTTATGACTCTTTCTTTCTTTCTTTCTTTCTTTCTTTCTTTCTTTACAAGTCTTTGTTTATGACTCTTTCTTTCTTTCTTTCTTTCTTTACAAGTCTTTGTTTATGACTCTTTCTTTCTTTCTTTCTTTACAAGTCTTTGTTTATGACTCTTTCTTTCTTTCTTTACAAGTCTTTGTTTATGACTCTTTCTTTCTTTCTTTCTTTCTTTCTTTACAAGTCTTTGTTTATGACTCTTTCTTTCTTTCTTTCTTTCTTTCTTTACAAGTCTTTGTTTATGACTCTTTCTTTCTTTCTTTACAAGTCTTTGTTTATGACTCTTTCTTTCTTTCTTTCTTTCTTTCTTTACAAGTCTTTGTTTATGACTCTTTCTTTCTTTCTTTCTTTCTTTCTTTCTTTACAAGTCTTTGTTTATGACTCTTTCTTTCTTTCTTTCTTTCTTTACAAGTCTTTTTTTATGACTCTTTCTTTCTATCTTTCTTTACAAGTCTTTGTTTATGACTCTTTCTTTCTTTCTTTCTTTCTTTACAAGTCTTTGTTTATGACTCTTTCTTTCCTTCTTTCTTTCTTTACAAGTCTTTGTTTATGACTCTTTCTTTCTTTCTTTACAAGTCTTTGTTTATGACTCTTTCTTTCTTTCTTTCTTTACAAGTCTTTGTTTATGACTCTTTCTTTCTTTCTTTCTTTCTTTACAAGTCTTTGTTTATGACTCTTTCTTTCTTTCTTTCTTTCTTTACAAGTCTTTGTTTATGACTCTTTCTTTCTTTCTTTCTTTACAAGTCTTTGTTTATTACTCTTTCTTTCTTTCTTTCTTTCTTTCTTTACAAGTTTTTGTTTATGACTCTTTCTTTCTTTTTTCTTTCTTTACAAGTCTTTGTTTATGACTCTTTCTTTCTTTCTTTCTTTACAAGTCTTTGTTTATGACTCTTTCTTTCTTTCTTTCTTTACAAGTCTTTGTTTATGACTCTTTCTTTCTTTCTTTCTTTCTTTACAAGTCTTTGTTTATGACTCTTTCTTTCTTTCTTTACAAGTCTTTGTTTATGACTCTTTCTTTCTTTCTTTCTTTCTTTACAAGTCTTTGTTTATGACTCTTTCTTTCTTTCTTTCTTTCTTTCTTTACAAGTCTTTGTTTATGACTCTTTCTTTCTTTCTTTCTTTCTTTCTTTACAAGTCTTTGTTTATGACTCTTTCTTTCTTTCTTTCTTTCTTTCTTTACAAGTCTTTGTTTATGACTCTTTCTTTCTTTCTTTCTTTCTTTCTTTCTTTACAAGTCTTTGTTTATGACTCTTTCTTTCTTTCTTTCTTTCTTTACAAGTCTTTGTTTATGACTCTTTCTTTCTTTCTTTCTTTCTTTCTTTCTTTACAAGTCTTTGTTTATGACTCTTTCTTTCTTTACAAGTCTTTGTTTATGACTCTTTCTTTCTTTCTTTCTTTACAAGTCTTTGTTTATGACTTTTTCTTTCTTTCTTTCTTTCTTTCTTTCTTTCTTTCCAGATCTTTATGTTTTACTCTTCATATATTTCTTTCTTTTTCGTATATTTCTTTCTTTTTTTAAAATTTCTTTCTTTTTTGCTCTTCGTATCCTCCTTTCTTTCTTTCTTTCTTTATTACAAGTCTTTGTTTATTACTCTTTTTTTCTTTCTTTCTTTTCTTTCTTTCTCTTTCTTTCTTTACAGTGGATTTCAAGATGGCTGTCGTGTATTCCTTTATGTTCCCTGTCGGACACCATTAATCCACTGGTCATGTTTACATATATTTTTTACTAATATTGAATAATATTTATTGTTGAGTCTTGACTCATTGTTGAATCTCGCCTATTGCATGGAATAATAATGCAACACAAAATGTACTTAGAACAATAATGTATTATAACAAGAAGATGTACACACTAAGTACATATAGTATTTCTGTATATTTCTGGGAAGACGTTCCTGGAGAATGTGTTGACTAGTCGCAGTCGATCAGAGTCTCTAGTTGGATCTCGTGATTCCTCTCCTCGTCTTCCGGTACCAACCACTATTTGTATAGTTGGTAGTCACCTATGCAGATTTGGTGGATCCTACCACAACATTTATAAAGATTCGAACTACGTGTTCCTTCTTATTTGACGAAAATAAGGACAACCATGGACACAACAGATAGACATGAAGCTGGTGAATCGAGTTTCGGTGTTGTGGTGGGGTGAGGGATTCGGAACCATTGAGGTGAGTTCTAATAACTACAGCTCGGAATAAATTGCTTCTTTTTTTTTTAATTCCAATGATATTCCACAGCCGATATTAAGTCATTTTAAATGATAAAATTGTCCTTCGAAAAGATTTCTTCAGACTAATAACAATTAGATCATGCCTTTTTCAGATATTACGCCCCACGTTGGGAATCATTGCTCTAGTCTGATAGCGTTTGTGTCTCTTTCTTCCACTGAACCAGATACTTTTATTCACTATCCGACCTTGGTATGAACTCACAACTGACAAGGAGCCAGGGACTTAATCTGTTGTATTAAAGCGTCGGTTGAAACATAACCGAAGTTAATCTACTTATGCCTTTTCTCTGGGGATTATTTCTCATCTGGATTTTTTATGCGAGATTGTCTACGAGTTTATCAATATTCAAATGTCAAACAATAGAGTTTATATTTGTTGTTCTTACTTATTTCGCGTCTAGACAACTTTCCCTGTGACACGATTCGATAAACTTCTCTTTAGGCTGTATTTTTTTTTTTTTTCTAAGGACAAGTTTCAGGTTGAGATGATGTATTATGTACATTATTTACATTATTCTGACTATTGTCCTCATCATTGTCGCCATATTTATTACAACGTTTCGGCCTTTCAGTATCTGTCTATAGTTCTGAGATGAGGTATAAGGTACATTATTTACATTATTCTGACTATTGTCCTCATCTTTGTCGCCATATTTATTACAACGTTTCGGCCTTTCAGTATCTATCTATATTTCTTAGATGAGGCATTATTTACATTATTCGGACTATTGTCCTCATCTTTGTCACCATATTTATGAGCACTGGTAAAAATTGTGGCTGAAGAT
The DNA here is from genome assembly GCA_964036315.1 of Acanthosepion esculentum. NCBI lineage: Eukaryota > Metazoa > Mollusca > Cephalopoda > Sepiida > Sepiidae > Acanthosepion > Acanthosepion esculentum. Next base: position 16,374,578 of record OZ038490.1, on the reverse strand, counting down.
ATTAGGTTTAAAATACCCAGAAATTCATACACAGATGTCCTCAATGCGTTAGTTAGATCCAGTGACAGCACCCAGAGTGTGAGTTCAATACTCGGTTAAGGTAGTGGAGAACTTTCAGAGAGAAATGAACAGGGGATAACTGATAACTGATATCCATTAAACATGGCACGTGGAACTAGAACGATCTACCCCAGTGAGCGAAATAAAGGGTTCAGTTCGACATTCCAACCAGCTGAAGAAGGCCGAAATGTTGTAATAAATATGGCGACAAAGATGAGGACAATAGTCCTAATAATGTAAATAATGTACTTAAAATAAGGAACAATATTCAATATAGGTGCACAATTCAACTAGAAAAAATGAAAATAACTACAATGTATCTACAACCTTGTGCAAATTAATTGAAACAGGACGAATAATTCCGTTATTGTTTACTTTTTTCGTATTTGTCCAATGAAACATGATCTAGTGTACATGTTAGTACTTCGTATGTCCATTCCACGAAGTCGTCCCTTGCAGACTGGCCACAGATACTCGATTGGATTTAAATCAGGAGAGTTTCAGGGCCAGTCTATAGTACTTTGATTTGCTCACTGGAAAAGTTTGCCTGTGTGTTCGTGCAGCGTTACAATTTTCGTATGCTTCCTTGGAGTAACGTCCATCGCAGACAATGGCCATGGGACAACTAATCGACAGTCAAGACAATAGTGCCTGGGCGTGATGAAAATCTGATGCAATGACGGATGATGTAATATTTTTTCAGTGCCAAACAAATTTCATCATACACTCCGAAAATAGATTCCTATTACTGCTCACCACTGCAAATGACCTAATCTGAGGAAAAATAGAAATCGATTTCACCCTGTCACTCTAGTGGGTCTAAAACTGACCGTATGGTGAAATCAAGGAAACTAAAGCGGTTGTTTCAATTCATTTGCACAAGGGTATAAATGAAAATTAGAGATATGCCATAACAAATAATTCCATCTGAAATAAATTAACAATGTTTTGCGACAATTTTTAACATCAACTTGTAATTTTTCTTGTTGGGAAGTTGAAGAATTTTAACACATTCAACATTTTATTGTAACCTAGAACGGGTTACTGTATGAGGAATAACCAAAACGAAGGTGGGAAATGAAATGGTAATCTTTATAACATCAACAAAACTCAATACTCGCCAGCGACGTGAAGTAGGTAAACCACTGCTAGTGGTGGACTACTTAGACAACATATTAACCCCACTTACAACAGTATCCAACGTATGTATGAGGATTAGGGCATACGCATTAGTGTTCATAGATACGGTACATAACACTACATCAGTCTGTTCACATCTATCTCGTTCTGTTTCTATCCATTTATCTATGTATCTGTTCTGTTCATATCTATCTAGCTAGCTAGCTAGCTAGCTAGCTATCTATTGTAATCTAGAAAGGCTTACTGAAGGATGAATAACCAAAACGTAGGTTGGAAATAAAATGGTAATCTTTATAACATCAACAAAATACAATACTCGCCAGCGGCTTGAAGTAGATAAACCACTGCTAGTAGTGGACTACTACAGTATATTACCCCCACTTACAATAGTGTCCAACGTATTTATGAGGATTGGGACATACACATTAGTGTTCACTGGTACAGTATATAACAGAGAGAGAGAGAGAGAACAAAAGGGTAGAAAGAGAGAGAGAGAGAGAACGAAAAGGTAGAGAGAGTGTGAGAGAGAACGAAAGAGTAGAGAGAGTGTTGTATCCTAGAAAAAATTACTGCAACAGGAATAACCAAAACGGAGGTTGGAAATGAAATGGCAATCTTTATAATATCAACAAAATTCAATACTCGCCAGCGGCGTGAAGTAGGTAAACCACTGCTAATGGCGGACTACTTAGACAATATATTACCCCGCTCCCCATTACAATAGTGCCCAACGTATTCATGAGGATTGGGACATACACATTAGTGTTCATAGGTATGGTATATAACACATTTATCGATACAAATTGTGAATTTTTTATCTATTTTTTTAAGACTTAGTATCAGCAAACAAAACAAATTCACAGAGTTGGAAATAAAGACCCTAGAATGCCGTCACAATGGGTGGAAATTTTCATCCTTAAATAGTCATTTATGCTTAGTTTAATTTATACTTATATAAACGTGAGTAGGAGAAAGCAAATGTTGATAAGAGCGTCCCAAAGCACTGCTTTCTCCCCGATGCATGCGTGTGCGTGTGAAGGTAATGAGATAAATTCGAAAAGCCAATCAGACTACGCGTTTCGCTTCCTTATATTAGATGTCGTCATGAGTGAGGAAAGTTCCTTGTAATATGGGGAAGAGTTAATAATGATACTTATCAGATGCTGAGATCAGAAACTTCTTCTTCATTGAAGCCGTTAACGTCTGCTGGATTTGAAGTTAACTGGCTCCGAGTAAATTTCTCTATTTTGTTTCGTATACCGCATTGTGCTACCGTGACATTGCAATTATTGAAGATTTCATACAAGAAGAAGAAGAAGCGTCAGATAAGTGCCTTTATTACCTGTTCCGTATATTCCATCAATCGTTAATCACACACTGTTTTTCCCTCATTTCGGCCTGAAGACGCCTCCTATAAATAGGCGAAACGCGTAGTCTGAATAACTTTTCCACTTTGTCTCATAATCTTTAATTTTTTCCTCTATTACTCGAAATCTACTTACAGTCATATTTATATATATTGTATATTCAGCAGCAGTCCTTCCTTTATGAAAGTTTCTTTTCTGTTTTTATACGAGATTAATTTTTACGAGTTTATCTTTATTTAAATGTCAAAACGGAATCAAGCAAATGCCCTTTTGTCACATTTCGTGTCGAGACATCGTTTCCTTTGCCACAATTCGTTAAACTTCTGTTCGCGTTGAGTTTGTTTTTTTTAATTTCTAAAGACAAGTTTGTGTTGAAAATAACATATTTACACATAACACTCAAATACAAATACTCATATATGTGTGTGTGTGTGTGTGTGTGTGTGTGTGTGTGTGTGTGTGTGTGTGTGTGTGTGCGCGCGCGCGCGCGGTCATGTGGCTGAGTGTATATCTGTGAGTGTGTGTGGTGGGGAGGTCATAAGACAAAGTGAAAAAGCTATTCAGACGACGCGTTTAACCTCTTTGTAGCGGGAAACGAAAAAGCAAGATTTTCTAAGTTTTCCTCTGTTTTTCTAGTGTTTTTGATTTTCTTTTATGAGGGTTAATAGTGCATAGAAACGATACAAATAACTGATTATTCGTCCGAAATACATGGATACATATATATATATATATATATATATATATATATATTTGCGTCTAGCATGAAACAGCCTATCGCCTCTAAGTGTTGACTTCAATATTCATTTTATATTTACACAAGCTCTATCTCTGATATTGAGCACATTATCCTATAAATATAGCACACTTCAAGAGTATATTTCTTCATAATAAATAATTAAATAATTGTCGGACTTTGTCCATTTCATAATGTGTGACGTCATTTGTTTACATTTGATACGCCATGAGCAGTTATGAATGTACGTGAGAGATTCATGGAAGATTGAAGTTTATAAACAGTAAATTCGACCTTACCAACCGAACGATCCTTAGTGGCCGAAACGGTTAAGCCACGTCAGGCTATATGACGGTTCCGTATAGAATACAGGATCGAATCCTGTCGAGGACTATTACTTTCTATGTAAACTTCTCGGACATTTAGACCAGTAAATGTTATTTCATACTGTTTATTATTTTTAAAAAAACAGAGCATTTACTTAAATACTTGTATCTATAAAAAGAATGTTAAACATAAACATGTCTTCTTTTTTATATATATATATATATATATATATATATATATATATATATATATATATATATATATATATATATATATATATATATATATATATATATATATATATATATATATATAAAGAAAATGATCTCATGCTTGCTGTCAACTTTAGGGGACATTTTTCATTTCCTTCAACAAAGCAGAAAATATAACAACAGTCCGTATCCCGGATACAACAGTTTTAAACGTATTTTAAACGCTATGCCATTTCTTCCTTCGACATTCCGTTCCTGCTTCGCCATTCGTGGTACGCGCATGTGTGTGTGTTTTAGTGTTGGTGCATTTAGGGACTCTAGTTCAATTTCAGTGTGCCTTTCACAGTGACACGAAGAAGAAATAAATAAATATACACTCAAGATGAATCCATCATACAAAGTCTTTCTGACTATATCTTTATTTTATTTTTCCTAATTTCTAATAAGATGTTTTATATCAGGATCGAAGTTGTGGATAATGCAATTTCGACAGTTTCAGTCATTTTCAAGAACCGTGTGGTTTCTGTGTGCTAGGCAAAATTCCGTTGACATACTGATATTTATCCAAACGTTTTTTTATTCAATTCAACTGACAAGGCCTGTCTGCTAATTTTTTATTACATTTTTCCTATTACCTAATAAGATGTTTTATATCACGATGGAAATTCTGGATAATGCAATTTCGACAGTTTCAGTCATTTTCAAGAACCGTGTGGTTTCTGTGTGCTAGGCAAAATTCCGTTGACATACTGATATTCATCCAAACGTGTTTCATTCAATTCAACCGACAAAGCCTGTCTGTTAAATTTTTATTACATTTTTCCTATTTTCTAATAAGATGTTTTATATCAGGATCGAAATTGTGAATAATGTAATTTCGACAGTCTCAATCAGTTTCAAGAAGCATTTACTTGGTTTTCCTCTATAAATCCAAATTGTAAGACTATTTATAGTATCGTTAACTATTACCTTTAGATTTTGGGGGTTTTGTTTTGTGTTGTTTTTTATTTATTATGTTAGTTTCTTCGTTTGCAGATATCGCGTTTTCGCGTTCCAACGTCGCTGTTCCTGTCATCGTTTTCTTTGTTTCTATTTTTTATTATTGAAATATATTTTGTATGTTCATTTCTAAACTTGACATCCTTTCATTGATCTGAGTTGTTTGTTTACACGCCAATTTTTATGCTTCTAATATTCGTAATCGTTCTTCAGTCTATGTGATATAACACCTTTGTACAATTGTTACGCCCGGGGTTTCGTTGGGACTACAATAGCCGGGATGCAACGAGAAAATAAAAAAAATAAACAAAAGTATTCAATGTACGATTGATGAAAAGAACGATGGGAGGGGAATTCTCCAATTCCGGACGTCGGTGAACGCAGTGAGAACACGAACAATATGCAGACACAGTACAACAGAAGGCGACACGAGAATATATAATAAAAATACTTTATTTATAAAAATATACAGTGTATTAAATTAAAGAAAACAAAACAAAACTATATAGTAAAGGGATGAGGGGACAGTTGGTTGGTCAAACATATATCAATGCGACGAAATGCAGACTAGAATAGTGACAGCAGATTATAGAATTTATATATAAACATGTAAAGACTTACAAATTATAGGGGTCGACGTCGATCGATTGTTATCATAAATAAAGTTCGAAAGATAAGATGTCCATTCCATTCTCCGAGCGAAAGAGGTGGAGTTGATAATGTCCTGATATAAGTCCTCGATTAACGCCGTTCAATCCTTGCTGATGGCGAGTAGTATACGCAGATAAAAAACACAGGAGTATATAAAACTTGGGTTTGAGAATACCGTTCAGGATTCTTTCGTCGGTCATTCGATTCTTGGTGACGTCCGATTCCTCTGAAGTGAAGTTGTTATATCCCAACACGCGCGAAAAAAACCGTTAGGGGTTAAGTCATGTGCTAGCATATGAAAGTGAGTAGGCGTTATCCATTGAACACTATTAGGGTCACTTGTACTTATCAGACAAGCAGCGTTCGCGTGGCCTGCTATCAGAGACCAGACAGGAGGTGGGGAAAAGGAAGGTTCTCTTCCAAGAACTGGCTTTAGTTTAACCGGGTACAAAAAAAATTCCATAATCTGCATATTCAAAGAAATAAAGAGACGACTATTATTCTCATATCTCGTCGCAAATATGTAAGGTATTAAAAAATATACTTATAAAATCTAAGGTGGGTGTACAATTATTGGTCTAACGTAACAATATTGATGAAGATTTCTCGAATTTCTACCAACCTATCGACTGGGGCTGTAGAATACGTCGGCTGCGCCTTTTTGGATAAGTCTCACCCAATGAGGACACCTATTTGCCCTTGTAAGACATAAATACGACAATGAAACAAACATGAGATAAATATTTGAAAATGCTGAAGCTGTCAACATAATTCCCCACCTTAAAGAAATAGGGTTATACTAACACACATAACACCTACCATAGATCATCTACAAACTATATATCTAAAACACATAAATTTACCCTGAAAGTATAAAAATAATGTAAATATATGTAAAAATATGTGTAGTTGAAGCCATAATATTGTATACAATATATTTACATTCCGGCATTAAATAACCCATAGAGTTGTTGATATGCCGCTAAATAAAATCAATTCAAAACAAACATGCCATGCCGCACTCACGGTGAGACATATTTTCACTGAATGTACTCATTAAATAAACCGTAGAGTTGTTGATGTGCCGCAAAACAAAAACAATTGGCGATATGGAATTTTACTGAGTTGCCATCAGATAAATAACACGTTAAATGACATGTATTTGTTGTGAAACCAACGTATCCCTTGTTTTTGTTAGAAAAAGCATTCTCTAAGTGCTTTGAGAAAGAAAGACATTATTTTGAGACATAATTATTTGTTGTGTAAAATAAATACTTTTTTTCCATTAATATAAGCTATAGGTGCACTGCTTTAATTTTATTTCAAGGGTTCTTTCGTTATGTTGAAAAGCATTTCATTGATTATTTGCACATAAATCTTTTTGCGTTGTCAGCAAACAATTTATTCACTTCAGACATTCTTATCATCTCGAGTCTTTTTCTGACAGAAAAATGATTTAATTACAGCGTAAATATGCAAAATATTGTTTTTTTTTTGTCGTGTTTTGCTTTACTTTTTCGACTATATGTTTTTAACTTATTGAATTACTCTCTGTTTATATGAATCATAATATCTCGGGTAAGATTTAATAAGCAACCTCAATTCTTTGGTTTGCTTTGAAAAATTAGTATATGTTATTGGTACCTGTCCAATGCAAGTAATATTTTACTGAAGATAATTTATTCGATAAAATTAAAATTCAATTAAATAAAATTGTAAATATACACATTGTACCTTTTATCTATTCTGTCATTTATACATTATTTAATATATTCTCTTCAAAGCGCAAGTAATTTCAGTCAAGCCGGACGAAAAAAGGTATGAGAAAAAATGCGGAAAAGTGTGAAAAGTTCGAAAAAGTGGAAAAAGTTCATGAACTCTTGGTAAAAAATGTTGTTGGGGAATTTACACGAAAGTAGATATTCATTTAGTTAATCTTTACCTGGTATAAGGTCACTAGAGTAGTTCACCCAATGAGGATCGACAACATTCAATTAATAATAGATGATTTACAAAATCTCTCTCTCTCTCTCTCCATATCTATATGCTTTGTATATTCACACACACACGTATATATATATATATATATATATATATATATATATATATATATATATATATATATATATATATATATATATGTGTGTGTGTGTGTGTGTTATGGTCCAAATTCCATGTATCACAGTGATTGTCCAAGGTAGAACCAATGAAGAATAACTCGAACACAGGTATGGAATAACACAGATATATTACAAACAGAAATATGTACAAAGAAGTAGAAGTATTAGTAATGACTATCAGGTTTGGTTAGAGTGAACTATGTTATCTCGACAAGTATCACTATTCCAAATGTCTTACAATAATGTCTGTGACTGACTGAACTGACTCTGAACTGTCTGCTCCCTCTTGAGGCGCAGTATTTATGATGTCCGGAATAGTCCATTATTATTATGGGGATGTTCCCGTAACACCTCCTTCCGAGGCTTTTGCGTAGCAGGGGTTTTTAATATCTTTTTTCTTTGGATCTATTTCCAAAGGTTCTGTGAACTTTCTGTTTATGGACGATTTTCTTGGTTCTAGCATTGTTTGCGGTCTTTTTATATCAAATGTATCGAAAATCGTGTCCATCACCTCTTCTTGGGGTGGACCGTTAGCATCCTGTAACGGTCTCTTCCTTATTTGGTTTACGTGTCTTCGTTGTGAGAATTTTTGTCCCTGTACTCTGTAAACCATATTGCCGATTCTTTTCTCAATTGTCCCTTGCTCCCAGAAAAGCATTTTCCCCTTGGAGGAATTTTCTTTTTGGTGCGTAGGACTGTGTTATTAGTTTCGTTTTACTTGGTAGAAATTTATCAGATGCTGATCTGATTTTTCTAGCGATCATCACTTCTGAGGGTGATAATGTCGATGGTTTAGCATTATTTGGCGTTATTCGATATACCTGAAGAAATTGCTGTAAAGCCTTTTCCGTAGGCTCATCATAGGCTTTTCGTAACGCTCTTTTGAGTGTATCAACAAATCTCTCCGCTTGCCCATTTGATCTTGGTTGATAAGGCGGGGATTTTATATGTTTTACTTGATAAATTTCGCAAAACACTTAGAAATCTGCTGATGTGAATTGCGTTCCATTATACCGAGCGAATAGTTCGTGGAGGCAATTTATGGTCGTTTCTGAAGTAGGATTTTAGCAACGAAACACCTCCGGCCATTTACTATACCGATCCACTATGGTTAAATAGTAAAAACAGTCAATTGGTCCTGCATAATCTGCGTGTATTCTTGACCACGGTCGATCAGTCTCTGGCCATGGCTTATGTATGATTGGCGGTGTTTTGGCTGCTAAGTTACAACCTTGCACATTTCCACCATCTGAGTAATATCCTGGTCCATATTTTTCCAATATACATAGCTTCGCATTAGCGACTTCATTCTATTTTTTCCAGGATGTCCCCTGTGGAAATCCTTTAGGATTCGCTTTTGTAGTGTTTTGGGAATTACAACCCTTTCGTTGTAAAGTAGCATATTATCGCATAGAGAAAAGCTGTCCGATATTTGCTCATTTTTTCCTGCTATTTTTGCTTTTGTTTCTTTTATAAATTCGTCATTTTTGGCTTCATTTTTTATGTCTTGTATTGTGACTGGGAGGTTTATAACATAGTACTGTCCTGATATCTTCTTCATTTCTTAGGGCGGCGATTACCGAATCTTCCAATGGTTCTGTCTTTGTTGGTATAAGTCTCGACAGACCATCCGCATGCCCGATCTTTTTCGTTGGTAAATATTCCAATCTGAAATTGTAGTTCAGAAGAATTGTTCCCCATCTAAGTAACTTATTTGCAGTGTAAACCGGTAGACCTATTTTTCGAACCAAAAATTGTTCGTAACGGTTTGTGATTGACTCGTCAGTCTAGAAAGGAGGCATTGCTGAAATGCCCGGCTGCCTGGAAAACATAGGAGTACTGACGCAACTTCTGGGAGAAGCCAAAAAGAATAAGGGTGACTTAACGGTCTTATGGTTGGACCTCGAAAATGCTTACGGGTCGATTCCACACAAATTTGTGGGTGAAGCTTTAGAACGGCACCGCGTTCCTTGCATCATTTGCAATTTGATTATGGACTATGACAATAATTTTCAGGTGAGAGTAACAATACTAAATACTTCGTCTGCGTGGCGCAGACTTGAAAGAGGTATGATAACCGGCTGTACAATATCGGCAACACTCTTCACCTGAGCTATGAATATGATTGGCAAGGTTTCAGAGAGGAAGTGCCGTGGGCGCCAGTCAGAGTCAGGGGTCCGGCAGCCACCAATAAGAGCTTATATGGATGACCTTACTGTCACAACCAACTCTATAACACGTAGCAAATGGCTCTTGAGGGATCTTGAAAGGAACATGAACTGGACTCGGATAAAATTCAAACCATCTAAATCAAGGTCTTCAATGATTAAAAAAAGGCCAGGTCACCGATAAATATAGATTTACTGTTTCGGGAACTAATATCTGAACACTCTCAGAGAAGCCAATCAAGAGCTTAAACAAGACATCCGGCAGTAGTCTGAAAAATACTGCCCATCTTCGCGAGATTAGTGAAGACCCTTATTAAATATTGATAAATTACGACTGCCAGTCCGAATTGTGTACGTGGCCAGGTATGTATATATATATATATATATATATTCTAACATATATTAAACATGATGAACAGAAATAAAAGTGGGTTTTAAAGAAGTCTGATTTCGCTGAAATAGTTAGGTAATACATACGTACATACATACATACATACATACATACATACATACATATATTTGTGTATTTAGGCAGCAATCCTTCTTTCATGCACATTTCATTAAAAACGACTGACAAGGTGCTTTTATTTAGTTTTTTATATAATTTCTCGTGCGATCTAATAAAGTTTTTCTTTTCAGAGGATAAATTATATAAAAACTGTCCGAATGTTCTTTTTATCCGAGCGCTTTCGGCTATACATTTAGCCATTTTCAAGGATTATATTTCAACTGTTAGAATTAGAAATAGTTTGTTATATGTATGTTTTATAAAGTGATTCATTTTTTTTATTTTTTTTGTTTCAAAACACGATCAAGATATTATGTCCATGTTCAAAGTTAATATTATTAAGTGTCGGTTTGTTTGTTTTTATTAGTAAAGCTTCCATTATTTTTAGCCTTTTTTTGCAAGTGGATGATTCTATTATATTAGTGTTGTCGACAAGTATATTCCGAATAGTGTCCGGTAGGTCTCCATGAATATTTAAATGAGATCTAATTGAGCTGAGCTATTGTCAGAAAGGTGTAGGGTTAATCTGCGTGTTAAACAATTTGTAGTGTGGCCTATATAATTATTTACGAAAGTTGATTCTTGAGGAATACAATTCCTTAATGGGCATTTGAATTCGTAAATAATATTTGCTCTATTTAATTTTGTTCTAGGAGGTGAATTGTTATTTTTAACTATAAGGTTTATTAGATCGCACGAGAAATTATATAAAAAAATAAATAAAAGCACCTTGTCAGTCGTGTTTAATGAAATGTGCACATATACATATATATATATATATATATATATATATATATAAATTCCCAAGAGGATAGAATCCAGGTAGAACTCAATGTCCAGAACAGAGTAAGAATATTTGAACCATGGAATATTATTATAATATATTTTTTATTATATATATATATATATATATATATATATATATATATATATATATATATATATATATAAATTAATAGAATTTATTTAATCTTTTTTGTGTATTTCATTCTCTTTAATAAAAATGGAAAATATTAACCTGATAATATATATATATATATATATATATATATATATATATATATATATATATATATACACACACACACATTTGGTAATACTGAGATAAGCCGTTTCTATAAAGGAAATATTCAGCATTAATTAATCAAACAACATTTACGGTTGATTAAAATATAAACTTCAGGTAAGTCTTGTAACCTGTCAGTCCAGAAGCCCCCGTTCTTTGCACAAATCGAGGTCTTCTTTCATATATAAGTAGCGAGGCTGCATTCATTAACAACTTGCTGCGTCTGTCGGGTAGCTTACCGCATCTGGTATTCCCTAGCAGTCACCCATGACCAGGCTAAAGGTTGCTTTTTTCGGTGATCAAACGAGAACCGGTGTTTCAACACAATGTGACCGAAGTGTTGTGATTTTTTATGCAAAGCTCTTCGTTTGTGATTGTATAGCGCCAGCCTATAAGATCTGAGGAAATATTTT
>OZ038490.1:16307811-16357811 GCA_964036315.1 Acanthosepion esculentum | reverse complement strand
ACAAACCAAACCAATGAAAATATTTAGATTTGGAGAGTAAATAATCCATACAGGTTGATATGCCCCTAAACAAAATCAACCAAACCAAATCAATCAAAATATTTAGATTTAGGCATTAAATAACACATAAAGGTTGATATGCTCCTAAATAAAATCAACCAACCCATACAGGTAGATATGCCCCTAAACAAAATCAACCAAACCACTTCAATCAAATTATTTATTTTTCGTCATCAAATAACCCATAGAGGTTGATATGCCCCAAAAGAAAATCATAAAAAAAAACAAATCAAAATATTTAAATTTCGGCATTAAATAAACCATACAGTTTAATGTGCCACTAAACAAAATCAACCAAACGAAACCAATCAATATATTTAGATTCCGGCTTTAAATAACCCATACATGTTGATATGCCCCTAAACAAATGAAACAACCGAAACAATCAAAATATTTAGATTTCGGCATTAAATAACCCATACAGGTTGATATGCACCAAAACAAAATGCTAAAAACAAAATCAAAATATTTAGATTCCGGCTTTAAATGACCCATAGAGTTTGATATGCCCCTAAAGAAATCAAACAACCAAAACAATCAAAATATTTAGATTTCGGCATCAAATAACCCATACTGTTTGATATACCCCTAAACAAAGTCAAACAACCAAACCAATCAAAATATTTAGATTTCGGCATTAAATAACCCTTAGAGGTTGATATGCACCTAAACAAAATCAACCAAACCAAACCAATCAAAATATTTAGATTTCGGCATTAAATCTCCCATACAGGTTGATATGCCCGAAAACAAAATTATCAACCAAACAAATCAGAATATTTAGATTTCGGCTTTAAATAACCCAAAGAGGTTGACATGCCCCTAAACAAAATCAACCAAACCAAATCTATCAAATTATTTAGATTCCGGCATTAAATAACCCACAGAGGTTGATATGCCGCTAAACAAAATGAAACAAACCAAACAAAGCATAAGAGTTCAGAAGTGCAGCTCCGGTTACTCGACACGAAGTCATCGAAATGATTAAAATACAAAATAACTTAAAACGTAACGGGATACATACATTTAATGACAGGCATGATTACTGCATGGAAACTTTGACCAAATGTAAAGAAATATGCCTAGAATATTCTATTCGACCCTATAGAGTTGGATTTGGAGTTTATGCTGGATAAACTCCTTATAGACGAAGAAGTGTCTTGAAGCAACAGAAACGTGGTTCTACAGAAAAATACCGAGGATACCATAGGCCGAACAATTGAGCAACGACGAGGTTTTGAATAAAATGCACACAAAAAGGAAACATGCTTAACATCAAGAAGAATCAACTGAAATTTCTACAGAAGTATTATAAACGTGCTTCTTTCTAGAATTTCGTCGCCCGAATTTAGTGGAGCGAATTACAAATGAGATATTCTTTAATTTCGACGGAATTTACCTTTGAATAAGTGCCTCCAATTTCCAGCGCCCACACCTGCCAACAATGGTATGGTGAACTTTTTGACTCGTCGGATACATTTCTAGGAGTTTTGTAACGATGCAATCACAAAAGTATACTTCATTGAATAAGCGACCAAATAGGTTTCTTTTCGCGAAGATAAGATTGAATAGTGAAAGAAAAGAAAAGGAAACCTCAGAAGAATACAAGAAGCAGGAGAGAGAAGAAAAGAAAGAAAGAAAGTCAAACGACTTGCTCGTTTGAGACAAAAGACAAATGAATGCAGGAAGAAAAATGCCTCCACCACACCGCCCCCACTCACTAAGAAAAAGAACAAAAACAACAAAAAACAAAAAATAAAAGTGTTGGGGAGAAGTATTGTGCGCAAATTAGGCAAAGCAAGTAGTTCGACATCGGCTCCGGATAATGATGGCTCTAGACCTTGCAAATAATGGCGGCTTCCGTAACGGCGTTGGGAACAAACGCACGTGATGGGCATTTGTGAACTCGGTGGGTTTCAAAGAATGGAGACGGGTAGCGCGGCGGGAAGGGGACGTGCACGCCGAATACAGCGAATTACGACAGTGCTGTGACGAACAAATAGCGGAAGAACAACACAAAAAAGAAAATATATGCATTGAAGAGTGTGCAATATGCTCGAGCTTAGGCGAAGAAAGTTTTTTATGTCTATATCTGCAGATAGATAGATAGATAGATATGCTTGAATACAGACATTAAGAGATAGATAGATAGATAGATAGATAGATAGATCTGAATACAGACATTAAGAGATAGATAGATAGATAGATATATCTGAATACAGACATTAAGAGATAGATAGATAGATAGATAGATATATCTGAATACAGACATTAAGAGATAGATAGATAGATAGATAGATATATCTGAATACAGACATTAAGAGATAGATAGATAGATAGATAGATATATCTGAATACAGACATTAAGAGATAGATAGATAGATAGATATATCTGAATACAGACATTAAGAGATAGATAGATAGATAGATAGATATATCTGAATACAGACATTAAGAGATAGATAGATAGATAGATAGATATATCTGAATACAGACATTAAGAGATAGATAGATAGATAGATAGATATATCTGAATACAGACATTAAGAGATAGATAGATAGATAGATAGATATATCTGAATACAGACATTAAGAGATAGATAGATAGATAGATAGATATATCTGAATACAGACATTAAGAGATAGATAGATAGATAGATAGATATATCTGAATACAGACATTAAGAGATAGATAGATAGATAGATAGATATATCTGAATACAGACATTAAGAGATAGATAGATAGATAGATAGATAGATATATCTGAATATAGACATTAAGAGATAGATAGATAGATAGATATATCTGAATACAGACATTAAGAGATAGATAGATAGATAGATATATCTGAATACAGACATTAAGAGATAGATAGATAGATAGATAGATAGATAGATAGATAGATATATCTGAATACAGACATTAAGAGATAGATAGATAGATAGATAGATATATCTGAATACAGACATTAAGAGATAGATAGATAGATAGATAGATATATCTGAATACAGACATTAAGAGATAGATAGATAGATAGATAGATAGATAGATAGATATATCTGAATACAGACATTAAGAGATAGATAGATAGATAGATAGATACATACATACGCACACAGCTATGAACGGAGTGAGATGTACCTGGATAGAGATATAAAGAGATCGGATAACATGAACCGAACGACGAGGTTTTAGGGAAAATGAAAATGAAAAAGAATCTTATATGTAACATCAGGAAGAGGCAGTTGACATTTTTAGGGCACTCCTAATGAGGATATGGGTCTTATGTTTTGTTCGCTCCCGGTAACAATTATTCAGACCACAATTTAGCCATCGCACCCTGCAACTCTCGAAACAATTGGTAAAGGATTTCTTTTGTTCTTCCTGATCATTCTCATACGAACTATGAACACCTATGCCATATAATATCGAAGAGGTGTATATCAGTCAGTATTCACTAAGATTTTTTTTTTAGCCTGGTCAATGGCCAAAAGATTGTGGGAGACAGGCAATGTGAATCGAACTTAGTACGCAGCAGTAATTACCTGCAAAGCTCGTTCACCTTAACCTCTGTCGAAAAGCCGGATCAATTTATCAATAAACCACTAGTCAATAGTTTATATTTATCACATGCAAAAGGTTACTTCAATTTTTGTTGGGATGTCGAGATGTTTAGCTAAGGGCAGGGTTCCAGCAAAACTGGCCACTGTTCAATCGCATCGCTTAGACAAGAAAGTCGATTGTTCCCTTCAAGATCACCCACACCCCACTTCTTTTTACGTGTCGTGTTCATTG
The DNA here is from genome assembly GCA_964036315.1 of Acanthosepion esculentum. Lineage (NCBI taxonomy): Eukaryota > Metazoa > Mollusca > Cephalopoda > Sepiida > Sepiidae > Acanthosepion > Acanthosepion esculentum. The sequence goes on along the minus strand of OZ038490.1, from coordinate 16,353,955 downwards.
GAATTTAGTCAAAAACTTTCAACTCGAAATATTCGGATCTATCAAAAGTCTTTTCAGTTTTTACAGACCTGTTTTCTAAACTTAATCAGTACCGCGTAAGACGACAAACTACATCCAGCAGCAAGGCCTCAGAATCGAAAAAAACAGAGGATTTTAGGAGCGTGGACCCACGCCTTAATTGTTGTTGTTCCCCGGTCCACCCTGACCCGGTATGGCATCACCTGTTAGGACCCCAGCTATGGGAAAATAGGGAACACAAAAACAAAATACTATGAAGGTATTTACATTTTTATAGTAAGATTAATGGCAATACATTTTACTATAAAGAATTGCCAACATTACCTGTTTGTTATAAAATATACAATTATTATAGTAGAAGTACTAACAATATATTTTATCTGTAGTTGATGAAAACCAATTACGTTCAAAGTATATTTAGTTGAAGCCATAAAATTCTGTTCAAAATATTTAGATCTCGGCATTAAATAACCCATAGAGGTGTTGATATGTCATTAAACAAAATCTAGCAACCAAACAACTGACATGAAAGAACTCTTTCATGATATTAATCTATATAATATCCTATAATCAAACTGTATTACAAAATATAACTTCAACAAAAAAACAACATAAAACACACATGTCACCGCTTCTAATAATTATATCCACACAAACATGTATATGAACAAAAGCTGAATATCATCTACCATGTATTCAACTGTGAAAGCAGAATAATATACATGGTGTCCATAAACTTCGTGTGCACTTTAAAAAAATTTATAACTTTATTTGTATTTGCGATAGAAATAATTTATAAAAAGGATTAGAAAAAAGGAAATCTATATTTTTTAAGGTTTTATTGAAATTTTATTTAAGTTTCTACATGTCCTCCGTCATTAGCAATGCAAAGGGTAATACGATTCTGCAGTTCACGGAAAACATTTGCCAACTGATTTACAGTAATGCCTGAAATCACATTAGTTATTTTAGCTATACTTAAAACTAGGTACATTAAACTTTATAACATTTTTTACAGATTATTTCTATCGCAAATACAAATAAAATTATAATTTTTTTAAAGAGCACACGAACTTTATGGACAACCTGTGTATCATATTTTTATTTTTTCAAAGCACCGCTGCAGGATGAAAAAATTTCGTTAGATATTTCATTAAAGTATATCGCGTGCGTATTTTGTATTTAATTTGTTTTAATGTATTCGGAAGAGATAAGTTAGATTCATGAATAATGGATCTCATAAAAAATGGTGGTGTAATGTAGTTTTTTAAACGTGTATTAATAGTTGGTAATATTGTTATAAATATATGTTTATATTTTCTCTTTAAAAGCTTATATTCTTTTTTTATAAGGCTGGCATTTGTGAAATTAGAGTTATGTTCTACGTCGTTGCGGTGTAAGACGAGAGAATTTGAATGTTTATCTAAACACAAAATCTCTTTTGTGTTCCTGGTTTCGGGCCCTCAGATATATAGAGAGTGTGCATGATGAATTGTCACGAAAATAGTTCTAACATCTCATTTTAACAGATATATTTACCGAAATAACACAAAAATACCTTGAAATAATAAACAGTAAATTTATTCAATAAAATCTCCATTGGCTTCAATTAAAGCCTGCATACGACTTCGGGATCTCCTGCATCTCTTCTGGACAGTCTCCTTGTTTAAGTTGGTGAATGCTGTTGGTGAATTTTGTTGGTCTCTTGCTCAACTGTACTTCACATATATTAGTCAAGGGGGTTGCAGTCTATGGAGTTAGGTGGCCAGATATAAGGGGTGATGTGGTCGCAGAAATTGTCTCACAGCCATGACTGGGTCCTCCTGCTTGCGTGGCATGGTGCAGAGTCCTGTTGCCAAGCCACTCTCTTAACCCAGGATAGCACTACCACCTCAAGTCACTTGATGTAGTCGTCCGTGTTGAGTCTGAGGCCCTGTGGGGAGATGAATGGAGGCATAACGTAGTCATCACTTGTGATCACTCCAAACCCCGTGATGTTGACTGGATATTTGGTTCTCCTCAATCTCTGCACATCTTTTGGGATGCAAGGTAATTGGCCCTGATCTGTCATCTCGTCTGCAGTCGCTCTCTCACAGACGCACCGTCGCCTAATTTACAAATACTTTCTCGATAATTGCTCCGATGAGCTGCTTTCGCTGGTTCACAGGCTTTATGAATTCAAGCGTCGCACGAGGCTGGCATCCCGATACCACCCTTTCACTGTTGAAACCGTTAAATGTAGCCGTCTCTCCTACTCCGATAGCTTCATATCTCGCACCTCTCGCCTGCGGAACTCCCTTCCTTATTCCTGTTTCCATGACAACTGTAATCTCCAACTATTCAAATGTAATGTCAATCGACATCTCCAGTTGCCTTGATCTATCCACTATCCTTCTCCACTTCCTTTCCTCTATTGCTCCTATCTGCTCTCGCTCCAAATCTTCTGTAACCCCTTGCGTGCTAGTGGCTTCCAGCCTTGCTTGGGGTGAAAAGCTTAAAAAAAAGCATGCCAACAGTTATCCTGTGTTTCCATCATCTTATCCTAGCAGATATTCTCACAGTCTGAGAAAAACCAAAGCATGTTCTGATGGAGAGGTTGCTTGAGTTTGTTCAAGAGCTTCGTAGCGCGATTTTTCCTCTTGGCTTGGGATAAAAATTGGCCCTTTCTTGTATGAGAAATACCGAATGTCTTCATGCACTACCTGCCTGATAAGTACCTCAGACATTCCTGTGTGTCTGGCTATGGATCTGATTGACTTGCAGGGATCGTTGTCAATCATGGCCTGGATCTCGCCAACAAAGACGGGAGTTCTTTTTTGATCAGAACGATCAGAATGAGTTCTCCGGGCTTCTGTACCTTCGTAATCAACATTAAACTCATCCAACTCTTCCCGAATTTTCTCCACTGTCCTCAGATTGCTACCCAAACACTCTGAAATGTTCGCTTTGGAGCTGCCGAGACAAATGCTAAGCCGTACAACATACCGTTTCCAAATTTCTGGTGGAGTGAATTGTGTCATGGTGCTCTTTTTCTCACAGACGGTGCCCAACAGACCCTACTATAATGTGCAGTGAACAAAAATTTTAAAAAACAAACGCGCATGCGCGAAATTAAAAATAAATAGAAATACCGAATGTCTTCATGCACCTCCTGCCAGGTAAGAAATTCAGACATCCCTGTGTCCCTCGCTATGGACCTGATTGACTTGGAGAGATCGTTGTCAGTCGTGGTCTGGGTGTCACCAACAAATTCGGGAGTTCTTTTCTTATCAGAATGATCAGATTTACGAGCTGCCGTACCTTTGTAACCCCATTAAACTCATCCAGTTCTTTTCAAATCCTCTGCACTGTTCACAGGTTGACACCCAAACACACTGAAATGTTTTTATTGGGGCTTCCGGTGCGAATGCCAAGCAGTACGGCATGCCGTTTCTAAATGTCTGGCGGAGTGAATGGCGCTCTTTTTCGCACAAACATTGCTCAGCTGACCCTATTATAATGGGCAGTCGACAAAATCAAAAACAAACAAAACGTGAAATTAAAATATAAAATTGCGACAATTTACGCATCACACCCTGTAGCACTTACTATAACTTACTATAATCTTTCCTGAAACAGAAGCTATTAGTATCTGTCTATATTCTTATTATGTTCTATATTTCTAAGATGAGGTATTATGTACACTATTTACATTATTCGGACTATTGTCCTCATTTCGGCCTTTGAGTATCTGTCTATATTTCTGAGATGAGATATTATGTACACTATTTACATTATTCGGACTATTGTCCTCATTTCGGCCTTTTCAGTATCTGTCTATATTTACATTATGACTATTGTCCTCATCTTTGTTTCCATATTTATCACAGAGTTTCGGCCTCCTTCAGTTGGTTAGAATGTCGAACTGAACCCTTTATTTCGCTCAGTAGACTGTGCCATGTTTAATGGATGTCAGTTTTCAGTTATCTCCTGTTAATTTCCCTCTGAAAGTTCTCAACTGTGAGTATTGAACTCACACTCTTTGGATCCTGTCACTGGATCTATCTAACGCCTTTATCCACTGAGCCATGTGTCCTTGAGGACATCTGTATATGAATTTCTGGGTATTATAAACCTAATGTCTTCAGTGACAGGACCCAAAGAGTGTGAGTTCAATACAGTGAATGGTTCGACATTCCTACCATCTGAAGAAGGCCGGAGCCTACAACGGCCGTAACATTGTAATAAATATGGCGACAAAGATGAAGACAATAGTCCGAATAATGTAAATAATGTACAGAATCTATTATCTGGAAAATAAATGAAAGGATGTAATGGAATATACCATGAATAAATCATATAAATTCAGAACTTGGAATTAATAAATACTAAATACTTCAAATCCCCTTTCATCTTTTTGAAGAGTTGTGATCAAGGGGATGAGTTAACACCCTTGATCATGACCTCCGTCCTGACTTTATCGTAACCTGTTATTTCGTTATATCTGTGGCAATAATCTGGATGAGAAAGTATCTAATATTAAACCTTATTCAAAATGCAAAATTAGAGGGATATAGATATTTCTGATGCGATCGTAACTTGGGTACTGTGGTGCAGATGAATGATGAAATAACACCGAAAATCCTCATATACAACCAACTGCAAGAAATGTGGGAAAAGATCTGTTGAGCTACAAGGATAAACGTGACCAAAACCTAAATTCTATTGGCATCCAGAGGGATGCTTTTGAGGCCATGAGGCAGTTAAATGTTGATACTGAGAAGTAAAGGGTTAAGCCCAAAATGAATTATAGGCTGGAAGATAGAAAGAAAGAGAGAGAGAGAGAGAGAGAGAGAGAGAGAGAAATAAAGAGAAATAGAGTGGTGACATTTTCATTTTGTGGTGTGAGATGTGAAGTGAGGCAGGTGGGAATTAGGGGAAGAGCAATCCCTGTAACTATTCCCGAGATGGTGGATGATTCTCTAAATTTGAAAAGTCGATTAAGAAAGCAGAAAAAGATAGAAATGGGACCGTCTGGAATTCCTCTCTCCTAAAGTTTATTATTCTTATCTATCGAGAGTCCGGCATGCGAAAGAAAACAGATTACGAGAACAAATTTATCTCTACTTTGAGAATTTTGGCAAACAAATATATTTTTGTTGACGAAAATAAATTGGGAAATAATTTTATCTCTCGCTTCGACGGTTAAATGAGAACGAATTTCTCTTTAACGGGTCGGATGTACGATCGGGGCTGGAAATATGAAAACCAGTTCTGACATCGGTGGTCTGGTTTATATTTTCGTTTGGCAAAGTCAATTCCACGAAAATAGAAAAGAATCAGAGAATTAAAATTACTGACTAGAATAAAACTCCTTCCTTCCTCCTTTGCGCTTTAAAAAATTCGAGTTGTCTGAAAGACAGTTATGCATGCTCTATAAAGTGGGATGTGGTTTAATGCTAGGAGGGTAGGAGAAAGAAGGAGAATTTGGCACCGCCTGTATGGAGTGGTGGTGTGAGATGTGAAGTGAGGCAGGTGGGAATTAGGAGAAGAGCAATCTCTGTAACTATTCCCGAGATGGTGGATGATTCTCTAAATTTGAAAAGTCGATTAAGAAAGCAGAAAATGATAAGGAACAAAAAGCCCTTTTTAGAATTAATGTGAAAATTAAAGAATCAACATCTCAAGAACCCTTCGTCCCGACGCCAGTTTTGTGTCGAAGTTCGTATAAGCCGATGGCTTTGTGAGTTCGGAGACTTGCGCTGAGAACCTCCGTATCGAGTAACTTCTGGAATCCACGTCAGCTGCCACAACATTTCCTGATTCCGTAGAACTTTGAACCCAAATTATTAGGCGAGGCAGTATCACTATAGATAGTGATGCGGGAAAGATTAAATTTATTTGTACCAAGATCTATATAAACCCACTGAAGGTTAACAGCATGGAGCTATCATTTATTTTTTCGTCGTGAAGATAATTTTCTTCCATAATATAACACCCGCCACGGCTTGAACCAGCGCTGCGATTACTACGTCGTTCGATATTCCACTGCCTTAAGATCAAAAACACAACATGGACAGAGTTAGTGCGGATCGAAGCGGCTAGCGACCACGATCCAGGTTGGACCACCGTCAGCAATGACCAGCACTGAGTTAGCCCTGTGGTTAAAATGCCGTCCTAAGATGCTGAGGAACGGACCACTAGTGCAGGCGGCGGCAGGAGTTGTTATGTTTGCATCAAGTGAGTGCATGAAAAGTATTACAGTTTTACATTAAACATATACGTATATAGTGACGTGGTATATAGTGGTTAAAATGAACAGTTGACTTATCCACACTTAGAAGATTAATGAAGGATTATAATAAAGAGGAAACACACGGGTAATTTTAACGAAACAAGATAAGGTATTTATTTACGAATTTACACGCTTGAAATAGTGTCAATAGCTCATTTCAGGAAAATTAATCAGAAATGTTTAATGTCCGTAGTTTTAACGAATTTTCATGAAGAGGAAATGTTCATACAACAGGTAAAAGGATCTGACACAAAATAATATTCAAAAATGTTTAAAACAAAGGTAAGAGAGTTTCTTGTTCACAGAAGGGATATACGTTTTCATACATTCAAAAACAGACAAAGAGAGATATTTTGAAATACTTAGCGTTCTTGGATTATTGCGAGAAAGTTCTTTGTCGTGAGTCGTACTTGGTTAAAAGCTGATAATATAATTGTCTAGTAATTTGACGCTGGCGAAAACTTCCACGCTTGACGCGGTGAACAGAAACGAAACTTTTCACATGACTTCAGACCCCATTCCCTTATTAATTTAATTTTATCTCCTCATTTTATACCAAGAGTAATTTCGCATAGGCTTACTACTTTCTTTTTTTTCTTCTTGGCTCTTCAGCTAATTTCTGTGAAGACAAGGTTTTCATTGGTGCAAAGAAAATTTCACATAGGCTCGCGAATTCCTTTCCATCTTTTTCCTCAGTTCACCCGAATTTGAAGGCAGGGGGTAAAGGGATTTGCTATTATTTCGTACTCACCACACGTATTAAAAGGCTGAAAACCGAGAGCTGATCTAACATCCACACAGTTTTTCCAAGGGGTGATGGTCCGTACTCTGTATGCGATGTGGAATGTTGTTTAGGTACAAAAACAGGCAGTGCATCAAGGATTGAAAAAGTAGTACAAGAGATAAGGAAATTGAATATAGGAAGCTCTTTTGTTCAACAGCGGAATATGCAGCAAAAATTAAATATTAACCTGAGAACATGAGTAATGTTCTTAAATATCATTGTCATATCGAGACTTTCATGTCGATGTTGCCAAACATTTTATAAACATCCGCCAAGGCAGGAATGCAACTAGCAAGCAGGCCGCGGTACAGGGAATGAAAATGAAGGAGAAGGATGAAAATGGGGAGCAGTGAGGAAATGACAAAAGATGAACGGGGTACAAGAACACAAAGATGGCGTTTGATGTGGCATTTAGAAGTCCTGGGTAAAAGATTAGTTTTGTGTTCACCGTCCTCGGTAAAAGTTCTCTTTTGTATTCACCGTCCTCGGTAAAATATCCCTTTCGTGTTCACCGTCCTGGGTAAAAGATCATTTTTGTGTTCACCGTCCTCGGTAAAAGACCACTTTTGTGTTAACCATCCTGGGTAAAAGATCGCTTTTGTGTTCACTGTCCTGAGTAAAATATCCCTTTCGTGTTCACCGTCCTGGGTAAAAGATCACTTTTGTGTTCACCGTCCTCGGTAAAAGATCACTTTTGTGTTCACCATCCTGGGTAAAAGATCGCTTTTGTGTTCACTGTCCTGAGTAAAAGATCGCTTTTGTGTTCACCATCCTGGGTAAAAGAACGCTTTTGTGTTCACCGTCCTGGGTAAAAGATAAATTTGTGTTCAGCGTCATGGGTAAAAGATCACTTTGTGTTCACAGTCCTGGTTAAAAGAACTATTTTGTGTTCACCGTCCTGTGTAAAAGATAATTTTGTGTTCACCGTTCTGGGTAAAAGATCTATTTTGTGTTCACCGTCCTGTGTAAAAGATAATTTTGTGTTCACCGTTCTCGGTAAAAGATCACGTTTGTGTTCACCGTCCTGGGTAAAAGATCTCTTTTGTGTCCAGCGTCCAGGGTAAAAGATCTCTTTTGCGTTCACCGTCCTGGGTAAGGCGATAAACTGCATCCGATAGCACGGCCTTTTTGAAGATTCTAGTTAGCAGGGAAGCAGGTAAATGGAAGGAAGTTCCACAGATGGGAAACTGATGGAGTAGAAGTGGCGGTTATATTTAACTATTTCAATAGTAGAAGAGTGTGACCTTCACCTCTGCAAGTTCACCAGTGCCTTAACCAAGTATTGAACTCACAACTCTTTGGGTCCTGTTACTGGATCTAACCAACGCCTTTATACACTGTGCCATGTGTCCTTAAAGACCTATGCGTATGTATTTTTCTGACTTATAAACTTAATGTCTTCAGCAACCATAAAGGCGTTGATTAGATCCAGTAACAAGACCCAAAGAGGTGTGAGTTCAATACCTGCTTAAGATAGTGGAGAACTTGGTGAGGTGAATTAACAGGAGATAACTGATAACTGTTTTCCATTAGACATGCCACGTAGAACTAGAACATTCTACCCCAGTGAGCGAAATAAAGGGTTCAGTTCGACATTCCAACCACCTGAAGAAGGCCGGAGCGTACAACAGCCAAGACGTTGTGATAAATATGGCAACAAAGAGTGGACAATAGTCCGAATAATGTAAATAGTATATATATATATATATATATATATATATATATATGAATTCCCAAGAGGAAAGAATCCAGGTAGAACTCAATGTCCAGGACAGAGTAAGAATATAATTTTTGGCATATAAATAGTAGGTCCTTACTAGATTAAATATTCTTTAATTTTTATATGTTTATGTTAAATTTGTAACCAGTAGGTGATATTAATTGCTGTGTGAAATTTTCTTGATTACACATCAATTTTCTTATAAATGCCCTTGTTTTTAGTTAGCGCCCCATTACTCCCCCCCCCCCCCCCCCGCCGCTCTCTCTCTCTCTCGTGTTCTGGATTTTAAATTTAGATCATATCGTTTTTTACTGTGCGTAATGTGATCACAAATGTATACACACGTTTCCGGTGTCTGTTAATTTTAGATCAACGAATCGGTAGCGAATTATACATCGAAAAATAATTCATATTTATCCATATCTCACTCTTGTAAGCCATTATTTAACTGCTCTGTTTAAAACTTCTCTGTTTTAAATTTTAATCCCCACCTTCATCCTTTAGGTCTTTCTGTTCTTCTTTCTTCTGTTACACCCCCTCTCTAGAGCTTTCATACATTTCCCTCTCACACTTGTTCCCCCTCTCCCACACATACACTCTCACTAATACTTTGTTTTTTTATACCCGGAGTTATATTTTCCGATTTCTTTTTGAATTTGAAGATCTGATGAATTGGATCTTGGTTACGATTCCAATGTAATAAATTATAACCATGGAATATTATTGTTTGCGCCTTTTACATATATATATATATATATATATATATATATATATATATATATATATATATATATATATATATATATATAGTTGCATAGGCTATTTGGTTGTGAGGAGGTATGTAATACTGAGAACGTGTGTATGTCAATTCTACCTATAGTGTAAATAGGTAGACAGGTCCATCACCGGCCAGGTATTGTGAAACAGTAAACTATGAGCCGGATGCAACCTCATGTGAACTAATATTGAATGATGCGGCCCCAGGTGACTGATGAGTGACCACTGTTCGGCAGAATTCTGAGTTGGTTTGGCGGTTGAGGCAACCGGAAGACTGAAAAGGCCAGAGACATCATGGAATTTCGATAATTGAGAAGATATTTACAAAAGAAAGAAAGACAGAAAGAAAGAAAGAAAGAAAGATAGAATGAAAGAAAGAATGAAAGAAAGAAAGAATGAAAGAATGAAAGAAAGAAAGAGTGAAAGAAAGAATGAAAGAAAGAATGAAAGAATGAAAGAAAGAATGAAAGAAAGAATGAAAGAAAGAAAGAAGGGTGCGAAGAGCAAAAAAGAAAGACTTTTTTAAAAAAAGAAAGACGTATACGAAAAAGAAAGAAATATATGAAGGATAAAAAACAAAGATCTGGAAAGAAAGCAAGAAAGAAAGAAAGAAAGAAAGAAAGAAAGAAAGAAAGAAAGAAAGAAAGAAAGAGTCATAAACAAAGACTTTTAAAGAAAGAAGGAAATATATTCTTTTTATCTTTCTTATGAGAACGGCTTAATGGTAAAAACTATTTGGGGGTCGTGGTGGTGGGTAGACGGGGAAAATTTCCGCCGAGATTGAGCAATTCCTGCCGCAGTGAACTATTCTGTTATTAATTATGAAATAGGCGAAAGCAGGCGCTCGAAGTTTATATGGCCGCAGTATGCGTGCCAAAATGAGAAAGCGACCCGCCAAGAAACAGCGGTTAGAACGTCTTCGGTGACAAGGCTTTGAGTTCGATCCTTATGCCAAGCCCTCTCAAAAATAGACACTTTCCGTCTGAATTTCTAGCATGATGAATTACCATTACATTCATCTACAGTTCAGATAACATCCTCATCTTTCTGGCTGTCTCAATGTTTCGGCCGTTACTCCTGAAGAAAGCTGTAGAATGAATTTACCGAAAGGTTTCAACACTAAAATTGTTATTGGTCTGAAGAAATCTTTTCGAAGGACAAGATTTTTCAATTTTATCATTTAAAACGATTTAATATCGGCTGTGGAATGTGAGAGGAATAATAAAAGAAGCAATTTATTCCGAGCTGTAGTATTGAGAACTTACATCAATGGTACCGAATCCCTCACCCCACGCCAACACCGAAACTCGATTCACCAGCTTCATGTCTATCTGTTGTGTCCATGGTTGTCCTTATTTTCGTCAAATAAGAAGGAACCCGTAGTTCGAATCTTTATAAATTTTATTCAATATTAGTAAACAATATATGTAAACATGACCAGTGGATTAAGAGTGTCCGACAGGGAACATACAGGAATACACGACAGCCATCTTGAAATACGCTTTCATCTTTTTAGAGAGTTCTGATCTGATCTTGGTTGCGACGTCCGTCCTAATTTTATAATAACCGGGTACGTCGTTATATCTGTGGCAATAATGTGGAATACAACATATCGAATATTAATCCGTATTCAAAATGCAAAATTACATACAGCGCGATATTTCTGATGCGATCGAAATGTCGATGGGCTGGACATGTGCCGCAGGTGAGTGATGAAAAAACACCAAAAATCATCATATGCAGCCGAATGCATGACGGTTCATGAAATGCGTTGAGCTACAAGGAAGTCCCATTCGCATCGCTCCGTAGTCCTTTAAGGGGGAGGACTTTGTATCACACCCCTAAATTCTATTCGCATCACTCTGTACACCTTTGAGGGGTAGAATTTTGTATCACGTGCCTAAATTCTATATGCATCCCTCTGTAGTCCTTTGGGATGGAGAATTTTGTATCACGTGCCTAAATTCTATTCGCATCCCTCTGTAGTCCTTTGAGGGGAAGAATTTTGTATCACGTGCCTAAATTCTATTCGCATCCCTCTGTAGTCCTTTGAGGGGAAGAATTTTGTATCACGTGCCTAAATTCTATTCGCATCCTTCTGTTGTCATTTGAGGGGAAGAACTTTGCATTACGTGCCTAAATTCTATTCGCATCACTCTGTAGTCCTTTGAGGGGAAGAATTTTGTATCACGTGCCTAAATTCTATTCGCATCCTTCTGTTGTCATTTGAGGGGAAGAATTTTGTATCACGTGCCTAAATTCTATTCGCATCCCTCTGTAGTCTTTTGAGGGGAAGAATTTTGTATCACGTGCCTAAATTCTATTCGCATCCCTCTGTAGTCTTTTGAGGGGAAGAATTTTGTATCACGTGCCTAAATTCTATTCGCATCCCTCTGTAGTCCTTTGAGGGGAAGAATTTTGTATCACGTGCCTAAATTCTATTCGCATCCCTCTGTAGTCCTTTGAGGGGAAGAATTTTGTATCACGTGCCTAAATTCTATTCGCATCCCTCTGTAGTCCTTTGAGGGGAAGAATTTTGTATCACGTGCCTAAATTCTATTCGCATCCCTCTGTAGTCCTTTGAGGGGAAGAATTTTGTATCACGTGCCTAAATTCTATTCGCATCCCTCTGTAGTCCTTTGAGGGGAAGAATTTTGTATCACGTGCCTAAATTCTATTCGCATCCCTCTGTATTTACGAGCCAAGAAAGCGAAAAACGCGTTGTAGCTCCTGACGTCACACATGACCACGCGAGACTGAATAAGTATGGGAAGCCATTAGTCATGTGTGACCTCACAAGCTACAACGCGTTTTTCGCTTCCTTGGCTCGTAAATAAGAGTTTGTCGTTACTTTGAGCTTATTCAAACAGCAACGGTGGGCCATTTTTGTGGTTTCTTATGTGTTGTTTGATTTATTAAAATTGTCATCTTTGATAATGGCTTATGTAAGCCGAGAGCTTAGATAGGATTCAAACATGTATCAATATGGTGTTTTAAGTTTTCCTTTCGTCTTTCAACGATAATGTGATTAAGCTTATCAGACAATACGAAAGGAACTTACTTAAAATAAATAGACAAAACTTGTCTATATTATTTAATGAAACATGCATTAATATATATATATATATATATATATATATATATATATATATATATATATATATATATATACACACACACATACACACATATATATATATATATATATATATATATATATATATATATATATATATATAAATAAAATATACCGGCTGTAACAGCAAAATGTTTTCTGGGCAGTTCATTCCAGATGCTGAAAGTCTAAGGGGTTCAAATAGAGCGATGACGGAGGGGAAGTTTCTTATCCCAAAAGCTGTTCGCAAACGCATCCCTGAGAAATTTTGAGCAAACCCGCTAGTGTGACAAGCAGCTCCATCCTGCTGGGATGTAAATTTGAAGCCCTTGTTGATCTTGTTGGGGTTTCAATTGTCTCTAGCCTCAGGATATTCAGAAAGAATCCAGGTCTTTACCTTTTTCAATATTTGAACATAGCAATCACCTCTCAGTCTCTCATCCTTCTCAAACAGGATCAATGGCAGCATCTTGCCATCAGAGGCCACACAGGCACAAATCATTACCATGGCAGGGTTTTCACTCTTGAAAGTGGCATTCTCCTCTCTTTCGTGAGGATCTGAAAGCAGAATACGACCATTGCGTCTGTTTGTTTACGCATTCTGTGTAGAAGATTATTCCATGATTATTTTCCAACTAATTTAAGATGATCTTCGCCCTCTCTAACCTTCTAACTTTCTATCCTGGAGTAACAAGGTGCCTCACACGTTTCACGAACGATTTCATTTTCAAGTCATTTTTCACCGCTCTTTGGATTGCCATAGTTGAAACTCCTCTCTCACGTGCCAAACGTCTTATGGATTGAGTTGGATCTTTTCTAATTGATCTCTTTAACTCTAAATTGAAATGATGATCCCTATTCCTGATGTGACCTCCTAATTCAGTTTTCCTCTTTACTGTTCCCTCTTTTATAAACTTATTCGCCGTTCTTGGATGGACTTTGAATATGGAAATTATGAATGTTTGTACCATTACTGAAGGCCTGAATTATCTTTTTCCTCTCCCCATTGCTCAGTTGTGAAGACAGTGTGCTTGACACAAAACGATATTAACCTGTTCTCTTTATAGCTGCATAACTGAAAGGGTTTTTCAGTGATTCTGTCGACAAATGATGTCAAAATGGCTAAACGTCTTAATGGAAAACCAGAAAAAAGAAACTTTAGTGCTGTTTAGAAATTATTCATTTTGTAGGGTGGACAATTATCCCACGCGGTTACACGATTTGGAAAATTTTGTTTTGTTTCTTTTCTTCTCTCCCTCATTCCCTCATTGCATCTTTGCCAATTTCTTTCTCCCCTTCTTTTCCTCTTTCCTTCTTTCTCACTTTGTTTCTTCACTTCTTTTCTTCTTTCCTTCTTTCCATCTTTCCTTCAGCTTCCTTTTTCCGTTTTCGCATTTGTCTTTTTTATTTATTTATTCCTTTCTTTCATTTTACTTTCACTCTCTTTCCCTTTCTGATTTCTTCTAACGCTTTCCTTCTTTTTTCTTTAACTTTCTTTTACTTTCCTTTTCCCATGTTCCCCTTTCTTTCTTTCTTCCTTTCTTTAAAATCTTTTTTCTTTTTCCTTTCTTTCCATTTCCTTTCTTTATTTTCTTCCTTTCTCCTAATTTACTGCCATTTTTTTCACTTTCTTTCAATTTACTTTTTTTTATATTATTAGTTCAGCCAATACATGACCCAAGATCCACTCAAGGTAGAGTTCTACTGAGTGACATTGTTGTATTTCAGGGGAATATATATCGGTTAACCCTGAAAATGATGAAATCAACATTTTCTTTGTTACGCAAGCATCTTCTCAGACGCGTGTTCCACAAATTAGTTCTGGGAAAGAAGTTATCAAAGAAACACAAAGAGAATGGGGGATTGTTGCTACTGTAATCACGGCATGGAGGGTCCTAGATGCGAAGGTCTAAATTGTTCGAACTAAGGTATGTAACTCGTCCGAAAATTATTTACATTATTCGGACTATTGTCCTCATCTTTGTTGCTATATTTATCACAACTTTTTGACCGTCATAACGTTTCGGCCGTTGTACACTCCGGCTTTCTTTAAGTGGTCGAAATGTCGAACTGAACCCTTTATTTCGCTCGCTGGGATAGACTGTTATAGTTCCACGTGCTCTGTCTAACGGATGTCAGTTATCAGTTATATCCTCTCCAAGTTCTCCACTGCCTTAACCAGGTATTGAACTTCCAACTCTTTGGGTCCTGTCACTGGATCTAACCAACGCCTTTATCCACTGCGTCATGCGTCGTTAAGGACGTTGTGATAAATATGGCAACAAAGATGTGGACAATAGTCCGAATAATGTAAATAGTGTACATAATACCTCATCTCAGAAATATAGACAGATATTCGTCCGAACATGTGTCATAGAAAGAGGCTAGCAATGTTGTGCCTGTGGGAAAAGGGTTGCGGGGTGAAGAATAATTCGTCACCGACAAGGAAGCGTAATTGATTTTGAACTCTGCCAAAGCTTGACAGTGAAGCCTAGCCAACACCAGACCAGATATGGCAGCAAGACTCCATTCTTGGTCTTATCTGACTCTTGTAAAGTTAAAGTATGTAAAAGGTAGTATTTTCTGATGCGATTCTAAGATCGGACAATTCTTATAGCCTCGTTGGCGATGGAACAAATACATGCATTCCATTTGGCGTTGGGAGTGATCTTTAGTCTCAGTAGGCGTTTGAGGCAAGGAACCTCTTTGAGGGTATGACCACTAATCTGGTTTGAAAGGTTTACTCACGGCTGATGAAATGTTACGAGTTTTGTTTTGGAGATATTGACTGATACCAGACAATGTTTCCCACATTGAGCTGTGAAAGTTAGATCAGAGGAGAGATCAGCTGTCAGTTAATGGGCATCAAAATATTTGGAGTTTCACCCATACACTGTGGTGTCATCTGCATATATATTCATTAGGGATCTGAGAATTGTCTTAGTTGTCTTTCCTGTTTTCTTCTTTTGTCTTTCTTCAAATTCTTTCCTTCTTTTTCTTTCTTTCTTTTTTCTTTTTTCTTTCCTTCCTTCTTTCCTTCTTTACTTCTTTCTTTGTTTCTTTCTTATTTCTTTTTATTTATTTCTTTCCTTCTTCCTTTCTTATTTCTTTTTTCTTTCTTTCCTTCTTTTTCTTTCTTTTTTCTTTTCTTTCTTTCTTTCTTATTTCTTTTTCTTTCTTTTCTTCTTTCTTCCAATTTTCTTTCTTTTTCTTTCTTTCTATTCTTTTTTCTTCCATTATTATTTCTCTTTCGTTCTTTTTATATATTTTTCTTTCTTTCTTTGTCTTTCTTCTTTCTTTCTTATTTCTTTCCTTCCTTCTTTCCTTCTTTACTTATTTCTTTCTTATTTCTTTTTCTTTTTCCTTCTTTCTTCGCTTCTTATTTCTTTTTCTTTCTTTCCTTCTTTAATATTTCTTTTTCTTAATTTCTTTATTTCTTTATTTATTTCCTTCTTTTTTATTTATTTATTTCTTTCCTTCTTTCTTTTCTACCTCTCCGTTTTTAATTATTCATTTTGCTTTTTTTTTTTCCTTCAATTTTTTTAAAACGTGGGCTAAAAGAGTCGACGCCTATTTTTCTTTTCTTCCCCTGGGGTGAGATATTCTTTTTTATATTACCGTGATTTCGTCTTTGCTTCGTGTTTGGTTGTTGTGTTTTCCTTCTTTTTTTGTATTTTTTTGCTTCTTCTTTTTTTTTTTTTTTGCATTTTGGCTCCACTTTGATCAGCCATTGGCGCCGATCTGACACTAACAGATGACTCGTCTAACGATATCAGAGCAGACAAACGCAGACTTGTCAGGTGGGAAAACGTCGACGTTGGATAGGATCTCGTACCACTGGCTCGAGAGTTGCTATTTTGTTAGCCTTTATTTATTTATTTTCTTCTTAATCTTCTGTCAAGTAAAAGAAAACCACGAAGATGTCTGATTGGAGGAATGAAAAATATGTAAATAAATTGGTCGCTACTAGGATTATGCATATAACTCTGAAGGCCATCTACATCTCTATCTAAAATTCTATATTCTTCAACACTTTCATTCTTCCATTTTTCAACACGTTTTCTTCTTTCTTTCTTAATTCAACCAATACCTCAATCTACGTCAGTACATATTAAAGCCATACCCACACTACGTTACTCCCGGTAATTCTTTAAATTGGCCGCAAAGGTAATTGTTTTGTACTTTAACACTTTGAGCCCTGCGCTCCTGAAAAATTATAACCCTTCTACCCGAGTCCCAGTGTCAAAATTCGCAAATAATTGGTATGTAATGTTTCACGCTAGATTTAAAAATAGTTACGAAAAAATGTAAGCATTATGCAGGGAGAAAGTATGATTGCATGTCGTCAATTTATCTCCGGAATTCTTTCTTTATTACCAATACAGCCAATAGCAAAACACGACGCAAGTGTTTACCCATCGTTCAACCTGTGGATTAAGTCATTTTTATCTACCACAGATAAAGCGGTGATCAGAGTATGTTCACAAGTGGGGCGGGGGGGTTGAAATGAACATCAAGAAATGAAGACCCTTTGGTATCTATTTCAATTAGGTTTCTTGGTTGGACCTAGTACTCTATCTGGTAGTAGGTATGTGACACATAGGTGCGTTCGACTTTTCTTCTTACTCCAGACAAGTGACTGCTACCAATGTGACTGGTTGGATGGACAGCTCTTCTCTTTGTCTAGCCCTAAACCAAGAGTCTTACTTATATAGGGGGGGGGGTGCCAGCAGAAACATCTGGTTTCCGATGAAGTGTCACTTGATCTCTCTTTTTCATTTATTTCATTATTTACTTCTTCACTCATTGGTTTGGTGCTTTGAATCCTGGGCTTCAAAAATTATCTTTCAGCTATATATAAAAAACCCAACAAAAACCCTGACATTTCTGACTCCGATAACTTCAGTTAGGATCCACTTGACTTTGAGTATGTTCAGGCAGTTGTATGGGGAACCTATTGTGCCCCATAACCATTTCTGGTGGGATTTGCATTTTGAACTTAAAGAATACGCAATGTTTTTTCTGCCCCCAAATAAAAATAGAAATCTCTCATTCTATCAAAAACAGAAAGAAAAAAACTTTCCCCCAATTATTCCAATGAATTCTTAACCCTTTTAACCCAGTTCCTGAGCCAAAATTTGCAAATAATTGGTATGTAATGTTTCATGGTAGGTATAAAAATAGTTACAAGAAATATAAGCATTATACAGGGATCAGGGAAAGAATATGGTTTCATGCCTCCACTTTATCACCAGAATTCTTTCTTTGTGTCCCGGTCTATCCAAATAAGACAACCAATAGCAAAACACAACACAAGTGTTTACCCACCGTTCAACCGGTGGCTGGGCATTAGGTAATTTTTATCTACCACCAGTAAAGCGGTGATCAAGACTTAAAGGGTTAAATAAGAGAATTTTTTATAAATGGTTAAAAAAAAAGTGTGACATGATTTTTTATTATAAATTTTATTATGACAAAAAGAAAAAAAATAGGATTTTATGATTAAATTTTGCTCTCGTCTAAATATCCTCCTTTGGCCTTGATTACTGTAGAAACATATTTTGGCATTCATTGCAAAAGTTTCGCAAAGTATACATTTGATAATTGATTCCATTCTTTTTGCAAAGACTCTAAGAGGTCTTTTCCATTGTTCTTGTTCACTCTTCTGTCAAATTCAAGTTCATCCCATGCTAATCCCGGGGGTGGCTTCAACCTTTGAACAGTAGTTTATATATATATATGTGTGTATGTGTATGTGTGTGTTGTGTGTGTATATATATATATATATATATATATAGCATAATGATAGGCCACGTATACTTTCTTGATATGTATATAATATCTGGATAAAATAAATGAAACAAAATTGGGTGTTTTTTTTATGAAAGTATTTATTTCTGTGTTTTTGTATATATATATATCTGTATGTATTTCAGTTTTTTCGTCCGACTCGAGTCCACAATAATAAAATCAATGAGAATATGTGTGTAGATAGATAGATAGATAGATAGATAGATAGATAGATAGATAGATAGATAGATAGATAGATATGAAGAATCTGACATAGATAGATAGATAGATAGATAGATAGATAGATAGATAGATAGATAGATAGATAGATATGATCAGACTGAGATAGATAGATAGATAGATAGATAGATAGATAGATAGATAGATAGATAGATAGATAGATAGATATGAACAGACTGTGATAGATAGATAGATAGATAGATAGATAGATAGATAGATTGAACAATAAAAAATATTA
The DNA here is from genome assembly GCA_964036315.1 of Acanthosepion esculentum. Lineage (NCBI taxonomy): Eukaryota > Metazoa > Mollusca > Cephalopoda > Sepiida > Sepiidae > Acanthosepion > Acanthosepion esculentum. The sequence goes on along the minus strand of OZ038490.1, from coordinate 16,334,999 downwards.
GAAAATTAAAATCTTCAGACACACTGGGTTGTATATTAATATTCCATGGTTTTTAGTATTATTTCATTTAGATTCCTCGACTAGTTTCGACCAACATGGCCATCATCAGGAGAAAAATAATTTTCTGCTTGCTGGTAGCAGTGAACTACAGAAATGAATGTCTTGATCGAGGAAATGAACTTTTCTCTGTAGTTTTCATTTTTTTTTTAACATGAATTTTGGTCAGTCTTTGTGTTGGTCAAACTGTCTCTTTTAAGGTGTTACTTAAGATGGATGTATTCATATATATATATATATATATATATATATATATATATATATATGTATATATATATATATATATATATATATATATATATATATATATATATATATATATATATATATGCTTATGTGCGTATATATATATATGTGTGTGTGTGTCTGTGTGTGTGTGTGTGTGTGGTCTTAGGACTATTTTTATATGCTTAATATCAAAATTGGATCACCTCAGCAATTGATGATTTACATCTAGATGCAGTAGGCTTGATGTAGTGGGGCACATTTAAAGCCAAAGGCCGTAACTCTCTCTCTCTCTCTCTCTCTCTCTCTCTCTCTCTATATATATATATATATATATATATATATATATATATTCACACACGCACACACAGACATATATATATATATATATAGAGAGAGAGAGAGAGAGAGAGAGAGAGAGAGAGAGAGAGTTACAGTCTTTGGCTATAACTGCGCCCCGCTACATCAATCAAGTCAGAGAAACATTGTATGACACCTTAGGCTGCGTGTCGTAGCCTGCTAACCATATATTAATTCGCAGATGTTAAGATCTCATCTGAGAAAACATTGTTATAATAATAATAATAATAATAATAATAATAATAATAATAATAATAATAATGCCAATGACTCGCTCCTACAAACAGTAAAACACCAAATCCGCCACATCAATAAAGAAGCTGCACTCTTCAACAAAAACAACTTAATATACCTGAAATCCTTCCAACAAAAAACAAAGCGAATATCATCCACGCCAATGAGTAAAACAGAAAACAACTTGACCAAACGAATTTACAAAGAACCGGGGAAACAAAGTATTGCATGGCAAACACCTAAAAAGGACGAAAGAAGCAGATATGTCCCAACAGAAAACACATCAGTGGCTGAGGGGCACCGGCTGAAAACTGAGACAGAAGGCCTAATTGGTGCAGCTCAGGGACAAAGCCTCGCAAACCAGATCCTATCACTGTCACATAATCAAGTATGGCACTAAACTGAAATGAAGGATCTGCAAAAAATATGATGAAACTGTCGACCATATTCACTCAGGAAGTCCGGAGCGGGCAAAAATCAATATACCCACAGATATAACAAGGTAGCAACATATATGCACGGAAAGATAGATGGTATGAGTACCAACCATACAGTTACCCAAAACAATGGAACATGCCAATTCAAACTGACCGGGAAATGAAAGCCAACAGACCTGATATTATTATAAAAGACAAGAAATTCAGGAAGTGTGTGCTTATTGACATAGCAGTACCATTTGAAAGAAAGACCTCCATCAAAATTATCGAAAAATTGTCCAAATACAAGAACCTGGAGATCGATATTAACAAGATGTGGGGAATGAAGACTGAGACTGTACCAATAGTAATCGGAGCTCTGGGCCTCGTGAGAAAAGAAATGGACAATTTTAGTAAGAGTGTCCCAGGTAATATCAGCTTACAAGTTGCCCATAAGATCGCCCTACTAGGAACATCCCATATACTAAGAAAAAGGCTATCAATTAAATGACAATTCTCTTATAGGGCCTAAGGACAATAGTTTGGACCCGGCTCTACAGGATACAAAGCAGGAAATATAGCATACGCAAATAATAAGAAGAAGAAGAAGAAGAAGAAGAGGAAGAATAATAATAATAATAATAATAATAATAATAATAATAATAATAATAATAATAATAATGAATGAGTAAATTCGCTCACTGTTGAATGTCTCTACTTTGAGTTTCATGAAATCACATGCACTCTTAAGGAGACATCAGTTTACCATGAAAATTCCTGAAGAGTGGATGTGATTCCATGAAACGCAGAATAGACACATTCAACAGCTACATGAACAAATTTTGCTCATTATTATTATTATCCTTTGATTTCTACTGTATACTCATTTCCTTCCGGGCCTCAACCAGAGACCTAAGGACAGAAATGGCTTCATGACATTTTCCACTGATCAGATTTGTAAAAGAAAAAAGATTATTATTATTATTATTATTATTATTATTATTATTATTATTATTATTATTATTATTTCCTTTGATTTCTGGCGTTTACACATTTCTTTCCGGGTCCAGCCCAGGGACTTAAGGTTAGAAATGGCATCATGACACTTTCCACTGACAAAACAAATAATAATAATTACATAGATAAAGCCCTTCGTAAAGTGTGGGATGCACTTGTCAGAACAATTTTTTGTATCTCTTTGAGGCATGGACTTCCATGAATCCCTTCAATTAGTCTACCGGAATCTTTTCCAACCAATCCTAGGGCTCCAACTACAACAGGGATTGTTGATGTTCCCATGTTCCACATTTTTGAGATTTCTATTTCAAGGTCCTTGTATTTTGACAGCTTTTTGAATATCTTCAAAGATACATTGCAGTCTGCAGGGACTGTCATATCAATAAGGAGCCTTTTTTTTGTTTGTGGTCTTTAAAAACATTGACTTATCATTATTATTATTATTATTTCCTTCGATTTCTGGTGTGCATACATTTCTTCCCGGGTCCCGCCCAGAGACTACGGTCAGAAATAGCTACATAACATCTTCCACTGATCAATTTTTTGTATATAAAAAAAAACTAACATCACACACATTTTACATGGATAAAGCTCTTCGTGATATGTTTGTTGTACCTGTGAGTATTATTTTTTTTTGTATTTCTTTACGGCATAGGTTACCAAGGATCCTTTCAATGACACTATCGGAATCTTTTCCAATCAAGACGAGAACTCCAACTACAAATAGAATTATTGATTATAAGATTTCCACTTCAATATTCTTTGTATCTTTTTTGTCAATAAGAAAGCACATTTTTTTCTTGCGGTTTTTGATCGCGATGTCTGGGTGATTAGCTTTGAATGTTCTGCCTGTGTGTATTGTAAAGTCCCATAGAATTGTTACAGGTCCTATCTCTGTAACTGGGTCTGGGTGGCGGTCATACCAGTCTCTTGCACTTTCCTTCACGTAAATGTTGCATATTTTCTAATGCATATATTGGCCCCACTCTATCATGCCTAGTTTTCTATTCAGTGGTTGCTAACACCGTGTAACCTGATACATGATGGTCAATTGTTTTTGGATATAAATCACAGGATATGCATTTGGGTTAACACAATTTTTTAGTATGTATGCCGGGTAATTTCTAGTTAGCATGCATCGGTCCTGTGCAGCAAGAATAAAACCTTTGGTTTCAACTTTTAACCCTGCACTATGTAACCACTGAAGAGTACGGGGTTTGTCTACATCAGTTTGTTTCGTACGGGAGGAGTATTGACCATGAAGAGGCGTATCTTGCTATCGTTTCTTCATTTGGTACATTGCATTTATTATTATTATCATTATTATTATTATTATTATTATTATTATTATTATTATTAATGTTACGTCTCTTGATATAATTACAGAGATTTACATGCCTTAAATATGTTATTTTTCAGGCTGTTGCCATACACACAACACACAGATATATATATATGTATATATATATATATATATATATATATATATATATATACAAACATATATATATATATATCCAGCATGACCCTGGCGATCAATTTAGGTGAAACCTAGGTAGGTTTGCCTGGCTATTTAGGTTTATATTAGGTTTGCTCTACTTAGTGTATTCAGCACTTTACGTAGTTATTTTTACTCGTTTTGGAGGTTTTTTTCTTTGGACTCTGAACTTGAACTCTGGACGATTGTTTTCGCCTCAATTTCATGTTCTTTTTTTTATTTCTCATTTTTCCTTGTGTAATGGTTTGTTCTACTACAAGCCGAAATACCCAAGGTTTTTCCAAGCGAGTACCACTATATATATATATATATATATATATATATAACGTTCTTATAGATACAAAGAGAAAGAAACTAATGTATGGATGTCCGTTAGCCGTCAGATTCAGATAGGTGTGGGTTCATAATCAAAGCGATACTGTGTGCACGCACCAAATTCCATTAGGATGCATCATGGGAGTTACCTAGACATCAAGGAACCAATTATGGCGTTTGTATCAGGCCATTAATATGCAAGGCTTCCTTTTTTATTGTAATTTTAATGGACGAAAATCCATGGCAGTTTTTTGTTCGATTTAAAAGAAAAAGGAAGGCTCGCACAAAATTAAAAATAAAATGAACATTTCTAGGCTTAATTTCGTGTTGGTAGAATGGAACGTGAAGAATACGGTGTAACGTCATTCGTATGGAAGGATCGTCTGCCTGTCTTTAAACATCGAGAAGTTAAGGCGACAAGACTTCCAAAACAGAAAAAAGATTATCGACAACAGAACTGATATTCACATAAAATCCTATATAGAAATTAAAGGTTATAAGATTACATTCCACAATAAAGATAGACAATAAAGTTAGTTGATAATGTTGCAGAGAGTTCTTTTAAGCAGATAAGGCGGGAGATGTAAAAGAACAATTTATAAGTACTCTCATTATTTCTCTGTTTCTCACTCTCTCTCTCTCTCTCTCTCTCTCTCTCTCTCTCTCTCTCTCTCTCTCTTTCTCTCTGTATGCATACATAGATATACATATATGTATATATATACTGATAATATTAGTGGTCAATAGATACACACACACACACACACAAACACACACACACACACACACACACATATATATATATATATATATATATATATATATATATATATATATATATATATATATATAAATTTTCAAGAGGATAGAATCCAGATAGAACTCAATGTCCAGGACAGATTAAAAAATATAATATAAAAGGCTCAAACACTAATATTCCATGGTTAGAAATTATTACATTGGAAAAGTATTCACGATCCAATTCATCAGAGGTCTGTAATAAATTATGGCCAAGGAATATTAGTTTTTTAGCCTTACATATATATATATATATATATATATATATATATATATATATATATATATATATATATATATATAAGTAATGAATAGTTTGTTAATCCGTATCGAGAATCCGAAGGAAGATGTAATCCAGAAAGCTCAATCAAAAATCAGGGGGCAATTATTAATTCAATTTAAATAGAAAACAGACAACCTTAAGGGTCCATTGATTATAATTTATTTCCCAGGTATGTGGTTTTTACCTGGTTCATCTGATCACACTTCTAATCAACCAGGTTGAACAAGGTTGTCTATTTTCAATTTAAAATGAATTAACATATATATATATATACACACACATATATATATATATATATATATATATATATATATATATATATATATACTTGCACACACACATATATATATATACTTACACACACATATATATATATATATATCCTTCGTTTTTGAGTTATGAAGTTTAAAGAAAGATTACGTTAGATGGGTTCTGTGTTGCCATAGACTAGCTTACATTTGTCATTCGTGTACATTTGTCGTTAGTCTGTCTTCAACGTTTAACGTGTGTAGTAGTGACTTAACTGAGACGTGTTCCATTTAAGCATGGCAGGATATTCATATCGTGAGCTGGCAGATATTTTTGCATACGGCCGTGCGAATGGTAATGAACGTGAGGCTGCACATCTGTATCAGATTGCGTTTCCGGGACAAAGGCAGCCGAGTCATCCAACCTTTGCTGATGTTTATCGTTGCGTTGGTGAGACAGGATCCGACAAACTATGATAATGAGTATTTGGGATTGTATCTTGGATTGAACTTTTAAACTTACTAACTCATACTTAATAACTCAAAACCTACTAACACAAAAACGAAGGATTTGCGGACATATGTTTATGTGGATTTTTGTCTTTGCTTGATGTGAGCAATCCGCCTGCAATATATATATATATATATATATATATATATATATATATATATATATATATATATTATAAGTGAAGATTGACACTTAGAGGCGACAGGCTCTTTCATGCTAGACGCAATCGTCAGGCCACGAGTGTTGTTTTTTTTCTCGGTTATTTATTAATAAGGGTCAGTGGTGCATTGTGGGTAGTCTATTTTGGCGGTTATTTTGCCGGAAGTCGTTTATTTGTTTATTTATTTATTTGGGTTAAATTATTTTGCTTGTTTTTATTTATTTTTATTTTTTATTTTTATTTCTTATCTTATATATTATTTATTTATTTTTATTTTAATCGGTGTTTTATTAACGTAGTAAAAATTTGTTTGTATCGCTTATTTAATAGTTTAGTTTGGGTTTGGGAAGATAATTAAAGCTATTTATTCAATTTTGGGGTTGATTGCTGTAGTTTATTCTAACTATTATTTTGGCGGGAGCAGTTTTTAATTTGTTTATTATTTATTTGGATTGATTATCTTTACTTGTTTTTTCTAACGTTTAATTTATCGGGATCGGTTTGTTAGTTTGTTTAATTATTTATTTATTTGGATTAATTTAGATTAATTTATTTTACTTGTTTTTATGAATTAATTACTATGGAAACGCAGCCGTAATTAATAATTAGTAATTAATTAGTAATTAATTCAACGAATGAACATGCTTATAAAGATTCGTAAATGTCAAGACTAGTTATTGCAAAAATTTCGCTTGAGGATGAAACAGAGCTTGATACTTGAATTCAATTTAATTTTAACAATTATGTTGAAGTTTTTGGCTCTTGGTTTTGAATCATGAGAACTCTTATGTAGCGAAGGAAGGAATCGTATTTTTTTTAATAATTATAATTTAAGCTTTACTTTTGTATGGAGCATTGTTTTTTAAAAAATAAAAACAAAAATACTAAAGAACCCCCAATTATTTACCTAACGTGTTCTTTCCTATTTTTATATATTTGCACATATATATATATATATATATATATATATATATATATATATATATATACAAGTGTAAGGTAGATTAATTCCGATGTCCAAACATTATATAAAAATTGCACAATACAGAGAAGAGCTAAGTATTTATTAACAATCATAACATGCTTTTTGTTATAATTATTAATAAAAATTATATATATATATATATATATATATATATATATATATATATATATATATATATATATATATATATATATATATATATATATGTATTTAGTTTACGAAAAACTAGGTAATCCGTATGGGTAGACCAAAGGAGGATAAAATCCAGAGAGCTCGATGTAAATCAGAGCTAATAATTTAAATAAAAATAAAAACAGACCACTTTAAGGTTCCATGTAATAAATTATTTGGCCACAGCCTTTTTAGAGGACTGCGGATCATCAGACTTTACTTCCAAATGTTGAAACGAAAAATGAAAAGAAATTTACACATAAAAATGTGTAAATTTCTTTTCATTTTTCGTTTCAACATCAGACGGGCAGTACTAAGCATATGTAAATTAACGAAGTGAGAAAGTGCGGGGGGAGAGAGATATGATTGAGTTAGATGTAAAATTGCTATTCTTTCAAATTTAAATTGTTTGAGGAAGTCAAGATATTGACACATTAAATCGGTTAACTTAACGGAAGTTATATATTGATATGGAAGGGGGAGAAGAGAAAAAAATATAAAGAGAAAAAGAGAGAAAGAAGTCATGAGAGAAAGTGTCACTAACTTTCTTTGGAATGAAAGGCCCGAAATAGACGCTGTTGTTTTGCTTTACTTTGAGAGTTCATAAATATTATAATGTTTCATATAAATTTGAATGTTTAAACAGTCTATAAGGAATTTAATTTGGTGTTTGTTAGCGATTTAATTTTTTTTTAAAACTTTATTACAAAAGTTTTGGGGATTTAATATGAAATAGTCGATTAGAAAAATATTCATAGAATTTACATTAAAATACTCAAATTTTATTTAAAAATATAAGTTTACTTCTCGTTGTAATTGATTATTAAGGTGATATGTCTATCAGTTTGAATTTTATTCATGAATTTAATTTGCGACTATTTTTAAATTAGTAATTTCTCTTACTTAAAATTTAGTTTTTAAGTTAATATGGAGTGATATTTGAAAGTATTATTAGAGATCTTGCTTTGTCATATATTGTATACACATCCATGCATGTTTCACATATACATACGTTCTTTTACATGTGCAGTCACTCATACAGGTACACATGTACCGATATACACGGGCAATTTCATGTATTAATACCTACATATATCTTTTTAAATGTTTACGCATACTTACACATATATATATATGTGTACATAGAATTTCCCTAAAAAAAAACAATTTTTTAAATAATATTAGGTGATGATATTAGTATTCAATTATCAAAAATCTAAATATTTTATCATCAATAATGATTATTAAAGGGTAATACATTTAAATTCAAAATTAAATTGTCAATTCAAAAGAATTTGCTTCATATTTTAAAGAATTTTAAACTCACAATTCCAAATGGAGAATATTAAGGGAGAACATGGGGTAAAACATTAATAACATACCTGTAAGTCCTTTTTATTTTTAATTATATATACATATGCACACACATATACATATATCCGTACACATGCACACACACATATATATACACATATATATCCGTATATATAAACACCCATACATATATACACAGTCACACATATATATATATATGTATATACTCATACATACACACATACACATGTAGATATACACACGTACATACATACATACATATACACATATATATACATATACACATACATACGCACATATATATATATATACATATATATATCCACACACACACACACATACACATACATACATACATCACCTATACCTATACACATATATACACATACACATATATATACACATATATACTCATATACACACCCACATACATATACACACCTACCCACATATACTCATATACACACACACACACACATATATATATATATATATATATATATATATATATATATACATACATCACATACACCCACATGTTCGTGTATGCAAAAAATGTCAATATTCAAACGTATTTACATTATTATATTTCACCAATATTCACCCATATTATATATACGAACTCACAAATTCATATATTTATACATACATACATACACAGATTACCCGCAATCACATATCTATGGCACGACACACATATACCCATATATATAAACACCTACTGACACACACACACATATATATAAATATATATATATATATATATATATATATATATATATATATATATATATATACACATCCACACATATACTTGTACTCCCATACCCATATACATACATATATACACTACATATATTTACAAAAAACAACAAAAAAATATAATTATTATTCGAAAATTATGAGATAAATATGTTATAGAATCACTACAAAAATAGTCATTTTATTCCAACAATTCTGGTGTCTTATCAAGTGATGGTGTTGAGCCATATATATATATATATATATATATATATATATATATATATATATATATATATATATATATATATATATAAAAAGAAATATAGTCTTAAAGTATGCTATATTTATGGGATAAAGTGCTCAATATCAGAGATAGAGCGTGTGTAAATAAAGTGTGTAAAAAGTGAACATAGAAGTCAACACTTAGAGGCGACAGTCTGTTTCATGCTAGTGCAATCGTCAGGCAACTAGTGCTGTTATTTTTCTCGGCTATTTATATATAAGGGTTAGTGGTGCATTGTGGGTAGTCTATTTTGGCGGTTACTTTTACCGGAAGTCGCTTATTTGTTTATTTATTTATGTCAAATTATTTTGCTTGTTTTATTTAATTTTATTTTTATTTTTTATCTTATATATTTATTTTTTTATTTTGATCGGTGTTTTTTATTAACGTAGTAAACATTTGTTTATATAGCTTATTGTTGGTATTCTATTATGGCGGTTATATTACCGGAAGTCGTTTATTTGCTTATTTATGTGGGTCAAATTGTTTTGCTTGTTTTATTTATTTTCATTTTTTTTATCTTATATATTTGTTTATTTATTATTGATTAAAGCTATTTGTTGAATTTTGGGGTTGAATGTTGTGGTTTGTTCTGACTATTATTTTGGTGAGAACAGTTTTTTATTTTATTTATTTGGATTGATTATCTTTATATGTTTTTTCTAAACGACTAGTTTATCGGTATCGGTTGTTAGTTTATTTATATATTTGGATGTATTTAGATCAATTTATTATACTTGTTGTTATTTATTTGCTACACTGTATATTTTCTCTTTTGGATTTTCAATTTTTAAGTAACGCAGTATATTATTTTTTATTATTTTTTTATCGTTATATAACAGTTATAACTATTTTCCGTCCGATTTTTTGTTTTGATTTGTATAGTTTAATTTTTTGGTCATAATAGTTTGATAATTTGTTTATTATTTACTTTATTGATTTTTTTTCCTTATTTTATTATTCTATTTCGCCTATTCTAACAGGTGTGGTTTGGTAATTTGTTTGGATTAATTTATTTTGCTTATTTTATTGTCATTTTGTTTGTTTATGTATTTATTTATTTTTCGATTTTAAGTTACGTAGTAAAATTTGTTTTCATGTCTGCATTTTGAGATTAGCTCGGATCTTTGATTTAATAATTTATTTTGGTCTGGGAAGGTAATGATAGCTATTTTTACCTCCAAGCAAAGTTTGCAAGTTTTTGATAGGTTGTTGTAGGCTGATGATTTTTTTCTTATTTTCCAAGATATTTTTGGTGTGGTGTGCGTTTTGTTTTTTATTTCCCAGATATACTTAGAAAGCATTGTGCTGTTCGCATATTTACTATTTGTGAAATATGTTTTGTGTACATAATTTCTTTGTTTCTAGGGTCCTTCGGTTACTCCTATGTATACTTTTTCTTCATTATCTGTTGGTTTTATCGTGGCTTGGTAGATTACGTTGTTTTGTAAACAATTACCGTTTAAGGGACATTCGTTTTTTATTCTGCAGTTGCACCTGGGTTTAATTTGTTCGTGTGGTTCGTTAATAATTTTCCTATTGTGCTTTTTTATTATTTGTGCCATGTTCTCGGTGCAACTGTAGCTGATTTTTACTGTGTTTTTGTTGAATATTTTGTGTAGAGTGCTTGATTCCAAGATTTTTTTAAAATTTATAGTTTAATTTTGAATTCAAATGTATTACTCTTTAATAATCATTATTGATGATAAAATATTTAGCTTTTTGATAATTGAATACTAAAGTGATCACCTAATATTATTTTTTAAAGTTTTCTTTTTTGTGTGCGGGGATTATATATATATATGTGTGAGTATGCGTAAACATTTAAAAAGATAGATATATGTAGGTATTAATACATTAAATTACCCGTGTATATCGGTACAATGTGTACCTGTATGAGTAACTGCACATGTAAAAGAACGTATGTATATGTGAAACATGCATGGATGTGTATACAATATATGACAAAGCAAGATCTCTAATAATACCTTCAAATATCACTCCATATTAACTTAAAAACTAAATTTTAAGTATGAGAAATTACCAATTTAAAAATAGTCGCAAATTAAATTCATGAATAAAATTCAAACTGATAGAGATATCACCATAATAATCAATTACAACTAGAAGTAAACATATCTTAAAATAAAATTTTAATATTTTAATCTAAATTCTATGAATATTTTTCTAATCGTCTATTTCATATTAAATCCCCAAAACTTTTGTAATAAAGTTTTAAAAAAAACTTAAATCGCTAACAAACATCAAATTAAATTCCTTATAGACTGTTTAAACATTCAAATTTATTTCAAACATTATAATATTTATGAACTTTCAAAGTAAAGCAAAACAACAGCGTCTATTTCGGGCCTTTCATTCCAAAGAAAGTTAGTGACACTTTCTCTCATGACTTCTTTCTCTCTTTCTCGCTTTATGTCTTTTTTCTCCTCTCCCCCTTCTATATCAATATATAACTTCCGTTAAGTTGACCGATTTAATGTGTCAATGTCTTGACTTCCTCAAACAATTTACATTTGTGAGAATAGAAATTTTACATCTAACTTAATCATGTCTCTCTCCCCACTCACTTCCTCACTTAGATAATTTACATATGCTTAGTACTGCCCGTCAAAAATGTGTAAATTTCTTTTCATTTTTCTTTTCAATCTTTGGAAGTAAAGTCTGATGATCCGCGGTCCTTTAAAAGGGCTGAGGTGAAATAATTTATTACATGGAACCTTAAAGCGGTCAGTATTTATTTTTAGTTAAATTATTAGCTCTGATTTACATTGAGCTCTCTGGATTGTATCATCCTTTGGTCTACCCATACGGATTACCTAGTTTTTCATAAACTAAATATATATATATATATATATATATATATATATATATATATATATATATAATTTTTATTAATAATTATAACAAAAAGCATGTTATGATTGTTAATAAATACTAAGCCCATCTCTGTATTGTGCAATTTTTGTGTCTGTGTATGCTGTTGTTACTGAAAAAATACTCCTTTCGAGCGATATTTTCTATATATTTGACACACACACACACACACACACACACACACTCATATATATATATATATATATATATATATATATATATAAAGACATATGCATGAATATAGATGTTTTACCAAAGACATACGCAGTAATGAAGTTTCTATAGAATTAAATTGTAAATATAATGTGTTATTATAGAAATACAGTTTTTGCTATAGAATACACAGCAAAGTTTTTGCTATAGAAATATACGGAAATTAAATTCTCTTCTGCGAATTTTATACAAATATTTTTGGTTTTGTTTCTGTTTCCAAACAAACAACAAATACATGTGCAAGATTGGCAGCGTTCGTGGGAAGCATGTTTTCGTTGCTTTTTGCGTATTAATATTTAATTTCAATTCCTTGAATGTTGAATCTTGGGATTTTTGATAGGATAAAAATGGTTTTAAAAAAAATCAATTTGTCTCATATGTACGAATGTTTACACGAACGGTCTTATTACTGATATGAACACCGAGCCATCACAGACATCTGATAAGGTCATGTAAATAAAAACTCCCTGGACTTCAACAATAATTAGATTCATTTCGCCGCCAACTTTCTACCTAACTTCACCAACCCCGACATCAATTTGTGAACGGAAAATGACCGAAATCGTTGCCAAATTTCACACTGTCGAGGCGGTTATCGTCATAACGACATGCCGAACATGGCCGACATTTTCAAAGATACATGTTTAACACGAGATTAGTTTCTCTAACCTTTTCGTGCATGGGCGACACTATCACCATCAACAGAATCCATATTTATATTATTATTATTTACACTCGGACTATTGTCCCCATCTTTGTTGCTATTTTGTTGTGCCCTCCTCCTACTAATACAGAATAAAAGACTAATACAAACGCAAAATAATACTAACAATAAACCCTTTGAAAATAGTCTATCTATTAGTCGAAAGCGCTTGAAACATTAATCACTCCAAACAGTTTCTACGTACTCTTCTTCATTTACATTCAATGAAACATATATAAAGGAATGTTTGCTATATACGATATATATATATATATATATATATATATATATGAAGAAATATAGTCCTAAGATGTGCTATTGTAGCGGACCGTGGGGTGAAGATGTGAAGATATATCAGAAGGTTAAAATTTCCTGCTAGACGGTCCAGCTACACGGGAATGTTGGACTTTAATTAACTCCAAAGAAGACAAAGAAAACAAACAAGACCGATATATATGGGTAAACAAATATATATTAATAACAAGTTACACAAAGACATGAACAGTTACATAGTGTTTGTATGGAGAAATTATGTGTGTGTGTGTTGTGAGTGTTCGTACGTACGTGTATTGTTCTTAGCGTGTTCCCAGAATTTGGGAAACGCTGTATCTGTGAGAGGTTACATATTGGTGTAAGTGGAAAAAGAAAGATTTTGCCCAAGGCCTAAGTCGAAAAATAGAGAGAGACGAAGGGTCAGCCAGTATTTATAGCCAGGGTTCAGAGACCCCTGTTCAAGGATTAAGGAACTGAGGAGGAGCTAACTCTGACAATACCTCCTCTCAGATTTAAACATGATAGAAACGGCCGTCCAGTGCTTTCTGTATTCTGTTGAGGTTTCTTTCAGACTCAATGAATTACTTAATTATAATTATCAAATCCTCCTAACAATTTCTATCATATGTATATCATTGCTTGATCCGGCTTCTAATGCTTCAGTTTGAGCGGCTTGGTAATAGTAGCCATGGCTACCCGGGGCACAGTCCTATGGTTACAGAGAATTTCAGTTGGGTCCCACTGCGGAATATGTGTGCGAGCGGCGCTGTATTGAGTCTTATTTGCTACCTCTTCGTCAACGAGGCCAGTTGGAACAGTTGGTATGGCGTTTGCTTGATAACTCAACTGCCAGGGTTTCAATTCTCGGTAGTAGATGCGCACTGCTGATGAGTCCCAAATATAGGACGAAACGGCCGTCCAGTGCTTTCTGTATTCTGTTGACGTTTCTTTCAGACTCAATGAAATACTTAATTATAATTATCAAATCCGCCTAACAATGTCTATCATATATATTAAGACATTTTTATGTTTATACATTCTTTTTATAGATACAAATACTTAAGTAAATGCTCTGTTCATAATAAACAGTATTGACAACATTTATCGGCCTGAATGTCCTAGAAATTGTCATAGAAAATATGCGTCCTCCGACAGGAATCGAACCTGTATCCCATACGGAACCGTCATATAGCCTGACTTGCTTTTTCCAATTGAGCCACAGAGGAGCGTTCGGTCGTTTTTACTGTTTTTAAATTACAATTTTCCATGATTTTCTTGAGTACATTCATATTTGCTCGATGCGTATCCAAATGTAAATAAATATATATAATTTAAATTTGTGTATTTAGGCAGCAAAATCTCTTTTAGGCATGTCTGATTGATTAATTACAGACATTATTTTCTGCAATGTACTAAAAAATATTAAGCACACTCTCATTAATAATGACTTCCCAAACGACATTGTAGATGAACGAATAAGACGATATATAAAAAAAAAACCTCAACACACGTCAAATAGAATGTAGTATTTCCCCAAAGGACACTAAATATATCGAACTACTATATTGTAGCCAGATGCATGCTAACTTCAAGCAGGATGAAAAATCATAAAGAATCTTATTTATACTAACATATATTCCAAGGATTCTAATAAAAAAAATAAAATTAATCATATATTATAAAAAAAAAATACAATACAACCAATTTAATTATTTGCAATAACTCCTCCCCACTATCTGATGTATTACATAAAAGCAACATTATATACTAGGCGTCTTCACTGTTTTCGCGGGAAAACAGATAGCGTCATGAAAAATGCCACAAACTTAACAAAAATAAATTTTTAACGTCAAAATACTTATGTTATTATTAAGATGAAAGACCAAAGTATTTTTTAATTATTTTTTTTTAATTTTTAATATTTTCTAACACGTTCGAAATTTTGGTTAAAGTCTTCTTTTGTTTACGTCATTGCGATGTCAGAGACAATAACATAGTTTTTTTTTTGCGCTTTTTTTCCATTGAAAACACATTGATTTTGAAATTTTTGTAAAAATCAAGTAATTGTCCAATTTTAATGAAATTTTCAGGACTTATTCACAAATGAATGAAATTAGTTTTGAAATTTTTTTTTTTTTAAAGTTTGGTAATTTTTTTTTTTAAATATGTTACCCCCTACTTACTTAATTTCATGAAATTTCGCCCAAAACCTTTCGGTTTCCTGAATTTCTTTTTTTTTTTAAAGAAATCTTTGGAGATGATAAATCACCTACTTTTTTTTTTCAAATTTGAGCTATCTGACTGAAAATCGGCTCTGAGTTGAAAAATAATGAATCCAATAAAACTGATATTACTTAATTAGAAAAGCTTTTAATTGCTTTTGTAAATAAGTAATAGTAAGGACATCTGATGAATAATTAAGTTTTACAAGAATTTTTTCATTTTTTAAGAAATTTTAATTAAATAATTTATAATAGTTTAAAATCGTGTAAAACTCTGTATTAGGCTGTTTCCTCGAGGTGATGTAGTAATTAAGCGGAAACAAAATGTACGATTTCAAAATTGCAAAGATTAATTTCTTAATTATTTTTATGTTGTAATTTTTAATTAATACATTCATTATTTCCATGTATTGTAGACTGAAATTGCCATTATTATAAAAAGATCACATGATCTAAGAGTGTTGTCCCTTTATTGTAATAAATGGATAACACGTGGACTTTTCATAACATTTCGCTTCTTAGTTGCTTTCCAACAGGTTGTATTTTCCGTTCAGCTTCTTTTCAGTAATGTTTATTGGGTTAATAAAAGTTTTAGTAATTATGTAATTAATAATAAAATTTAATAATAAAATAATTGTCATAACAATAATTAGAAATAAAATGAAAAATATATAAAAAAATATAAATCAGGTTACCAGATAGGTACCTCTACTATTTACCAACATAAATTTAGATTTAATTAAAAGCTTAATGATTAAATTCATTATTTCCATTAAGTAAAAATTCTGGTGTATTTCAGATAGAAACTATATACATTGGATTGGAAAGTCACATTTAATTTTGATTTATTAAATAATAATTAAATTATCATTTCATAAATTATTAAGTTACTTCTATCATGGTATTTTATTTTACATTTTTTTTAATTATTTTTCAGCATCATAAACGTAAAGGTAAGTACAAAAAAAATTAGAGTGCTGAAAGTAACGAGGTAAATAATTTGTTCACATAAATGTAAAATATTTCACTTTTCTCCTTCCGTAGAACAAATTATCCTCACGGAATCCATCAATAGGTCATTCAACACCTGTCAAATGACGCGAAAGTTTATGACCTGCTTTGATTTATTTTCAAATTATATCTTTTCGGCGCATAAGCTAAGTTAAGCTTGGTTCAAAATATTTTAAATAAACATTATAATTTCTGATTTTCTTAACATAAGTTTTTAAAAAATGATAATTGATATTTTCATTGATTCTATGAAATGGAAAAAAATGGTCAATTTTGCTGACTCAAAAAAAACAAGATTTTTAACGAAATTTTCGGACGTGTTAGGAACGATTAAAAAATGTAAAAAAAAACCACAAAAATACTTTGATCTTTCCTCTTAATAATAACATAAACATTTAGACGATAAATCTTTGTTTTCGTCAAGTTTGGCGTCTTTTTCATCAAGCTATGCTCTTTTTTTACATTTCGTGGAGGTACCTATTATATACCAATTTAAATGTCCTTTGGGAGAATGTATCTCCTACAAAAAAAAGCAAATATATATGTTGGGTATATAACAAATACACTAACAAGAAGGCTTACATTACACATGTCTGACCATTCGTCTATTGCAAGACATCTACAATAACATTCCTGTCCGCATTCACAATATAAAAAATTACTAAATGACAACACAACTATCCTATACAAGAAACAGTTTTTTCACGCATTGATACGTGCGTGACCATGACATTGAAATATGCATAATGGATTTTTTTTTTCACGTTCTAATAAACGCTCAGCACATTGCCAACCGTTTTGAATTTAAAAGCATAATGAAAAACAACTTTGTATAAATACTTATACTAATGAACATCATATAGTTTTGTACTACTTGCACCCCTGAAGATGATCTTGGAAGAGGATCGAAAGTACTTGGGAAATTAAAATAAAAGAAATTTAAACACATTTCTCTCATCCTTTAACATCAATACACGGAAGGTTATTCGTGAGTATGAACGAATTTTGTTAAAAATTAAGCAGACATAATGTCTGTAATTTATTCAGTCAGACATGCCTATAGATAGATAGATAGATAGATAGATAGATAGATAGATAGATAGATAGATTGTGCAGTATATATATTGTATCATAAAGATGTAATCATACAAATAATTAATTATTAATGTTAATGTAATTAATGGCGTAATCTCTTCGCTAACAAGACTTAATAAGGCATTAACTTACTAACAATTCATTGAATGACGCGTTAGATTGTTAGATGAATTTGATGCTGCTGGGCCGAGTACAAAATTATCAGTTGAAATATTTCAGCAAGAACACTAGCGATGCGACATCGCACGTTCCAAAATTTTTTTAAATAACTGTCAATAAATAACATATTTTAAAAAAATATCTTTCGGTCTACACTACATTTATTTCGTCTTCGAGTTTACCCGTAAATGGAAAAATTACGCCCAAAGGATGCCAATCTACTGGTCATGACCCATTTATAAAAAATAATTTTTCATTTTTTCTTCTTCGATTAGTTTAAATTTAACGTAGGTCATTTGATTGGTTGTTCAGAGTAAAGCCCTAAGGCATTATAACCCCTTTTTTTTCGAAAATATACTTCAGTATATATTGTGAGTATCACATTTTCCAAACCATCTTTCTTCATTATAAGTTACAGAATTTTGAACAGTTTAATTTTAAGTACAAGTCCAATTTATGCCTCCATTTTCCTGAAAATTTCCTCGTTCATCACATGCAACGTTCTTTGTATTCTCGGCAGCCTTTTGTAGAATCAAATCTCTTCGCCTCGGGTCTCTTCTTCATTTGGATGTGCTGGTGGGGCAGTGGATAGTGGCCCGGAATGAGAAGTCGGAGAGCCGAGTTCGAATTCCAGTCGGGTTTAGTTACACTCACTCAGGCACAAATACCCTCGGGAAATATATGAATCCGACTCTTCTCCTCTGAGCTATGGGTTAAACAGTAGTAGGATTGGCTGCTAGAATATTTTCCTCAAAAACCTTTTAATGCAATATTAGTCGTCGGCACCCGCTCGCATCTGAGCATCGGGATCGTCATCCTCTCTCCCTATTCCTTTTCTCTCTCTCTCTCTCTCTCTCTCTCTCTCTCTCTCTCTCTCCCGGTGGGGATGGCGGAGATGGCTGTGAATCAAGGAGCGTGTGATGAGGACATACACGTGAATTCCATTTTGGTGGACAACTCTGGGCGACGAAAAAGCCCACACACTTGGTCAAAAGCGCCTCCCTCAAAAACATTGATGCGTCGGGCTGTCGGATGTTCGGTCGGTTGATGTCCGTTTTGCTGACGCCCTCTTCCCCCGGTTTGGCTGTTGAGATTACTATATTTATTCTTTGAGTTTTGATTTATTCTTTTAAACCAAATCACCCCAAGCAAGGCGGGAGTGCCACTAGCACGTAAGGGGTTATAGGGAGCGAGAGCAAGAGTAAAGAGTTGTGTTTGTGGAAAAGATAAAGAGTAGGACGAGGAACAAGATCAAGGCATCAGAAGATATCGATTGACATTACATTTGAATATTTGAAGATTATAGCTCTCAGGGAAGCAAGTGATAGGAAGGGAGTTCTACTGTCGTGAAGTGTGAGAGAAAAAGCTTTTGGAGTAGAAGAGGCGGTTACATTTAAATGTTTCGACAGTGAAAGGGTGGGGCCGAGATACCAACCCAGTAGCACGCTTAAATTCATGCAGTTGGGGTACCAGTGAAAGTAGCTCGTTAGAAAATACTTGTAGAAAAGAAAGAAAGAAAGAAGCTACAACACGCCTGTGAGATAGTGACTGTAGACGGTATGCCAGATCAGGACCAATCACGTTGCATATCCGTCTCTGGATTTTGACAAGGACGTCGAGATAAACAGCGGGAGCACCAGACCATATATGGCAGCAGTATTCCATGCAAGGATGAATGGTTGATTTGTAGATTTGAAGGCAAGCAAAACCTTCTGGCACGACACAGAGAACCAACTTTCCTTGTGGTAGATGAAGCTATAGATTCAATGTAGTTATTCCACTTCTGGTCAGTTTACAGTACGCAGGTGCAGAAAGGCGCTCTCGAGGAGTTGGGCATCAGCAATCCTGATGGGGGGGGGCAGGGAGGGTTCCCTATGGTGGGTAAATGAGAGCAGTTTCGTTTTAGAGGCATTAAAGTCCACAGGGCATTTCCTGCCCCGATCAATCACCGATAGGATGTCCTTCTCGAGGCCTACGGCCAGGTTATTTTTACCAACGATGCCGGAAAAAACAATTGTTCTCTTCAACTTGAAATAACAAACAAATGGTTGATAAACTGTAAAAAATAAATCAATTGATCCTCTTTATTTGTGAGAAAATTGTCCAGCATTCACTGCCATATCTGAGGAATTATATCACATAGTACTTGACATCTCTTTTCTCCTTTGCTTCGGACAAAATATTCTTGTTTCTTTATTCTTTGTTTAGCTTTTGGGAGGCATCTTTCGCTAATAGAATGTGCCTTCGGTTTTCCGTGTCATATTTTCCGTTGTCTATTAATACGCTTTCCATGTAGTTAGATTTTTGTACTTATTTGATCATGTTATTAGTTTGTATCTGGGACTCCGGACAATTCTTTCAACTATGCACGCTCCTCTAAAATAAAATTCCTGCTTCGACTCTCAATATAGTTACTTTTGTCATGCCAACGAATACTCCTTGTTACTTTCGTAAATGCTCGTTGTAGTAGAGACTTTGTAATCGCAGATACAACTATAGTAACGCCGTTGAACAATGTTCGTGTCAGACGCCTTCGAATAACACTAGTACTGATAGTATTTGCTCGATAAGACTCGCTCGACAAGTAACCCGTATAGAGATCTAAATAGATAAATAGCATAGTGAATAGAGTATAGAATAGCGACCCGTGTAGTAATAGAGGATAGAATAGAAATGGTGATCCGAATAGTAATAGAGGATAGAATAGATATAACGATCAATTAGACACACGCCACCTCACATATATGCGTTTCCTCTATGGTCACGTGATCCACTTAATTCAATAATGGGATCGCCTGTGTTTGCTCGCTGGCGATCTATGTTCAAACTCAAGTGTCGGCGGCGACACTTTATTCCTATATAACAGTTACTATTTACGAAAATAGAGGATATAAAAAAAACTCTTGCATTTAGAATCAGAAAGTGACAACTGAAAATTCCAGAGCACATAATGAGGAAAGAGGGCTTGGAAAATTCAATACTCACAGGACGTGTTGAAGACAAGAGGGGCAGAAGCGAGCAGTGAATAGTCAATCTAACGAGCTTTTGTAAATGGATGACATTGCTAAGAGCTACAAGGAACTGGAAGTTGTGGAGATCCATGATCGCCCAAGGCTTGAAGGAAGACGGCATACTGAAGAAGAAGAAGAATTGCCAATTTCTATAACAGAAATAAAAGATAGCTATCGACTGAGGTTAGTGTTATCAACTTGTGGTAGATGGTAATCCCTCACAAGTCCTGGCGTCAGCTGCCATAATCAACCACACCAATGCCAGTGATTACTTTGGCAAATCTTACTTTAACTCTTTAGAAATCATAAAACATCTTGGTGGTCACGAGTGGTTATGTTTTATACCACAGCCACAATACCGTAAACCGTTCCGTCAAAAAAACGACTCTCTTACTGTGTATAGACATTTGCTGTCTCTATAACCCTATCACTACAACGACATCGACAAACCCCTTCCACCTCGTCTATTTAATCAATTGCCAACAACATGGCGACTGTCCACCCCGGGTAGTATCAGCGTTCGTTTTGCTGACGTCATCTCTTCATCTCTTTGCAGACGCCTTGGGGCGCAGGTGGGGGTGTTGAAAGGAATGAAATTCTCTTTTAGGTCCATTTTTCGAAATCGATGGTTTTGTGCGAAAATCTTTGAATAGCAAGCGTTTCCCCCCCCCCACACACACACACACTCTCTCTTTTACCTCGTGAGACAAGAGTCTTTGACGCTTTCCTCTTCGCCAGCCACGTCCCTCTTGGCCAGCCCTCCTCCCCTCAAAGAACTCCGCCCACCTGAACCGCCTTTCCTCCTTCCTTCACGGTACTTTCTTTCTTGAGCCGTATCCTTCCCCGACCGTTCCCTGTGAAGATTCTTTCTCGTTCTCACCCCCCGCACTTACCATCCAAACATCAATCAACCACTTCTATCAAAGATGTACTCGTTGACTCAACTTAGAATCGCGTTGTTATTATTATCACATATTGATTATATATCTTTTACTTTAAAGGATATATACATATATATATATATATATATATATATATATATATATATATATATATATATATATATATTGTGTGTATTTAGGCAGCATTTTTTCATTAATACATGTTTCATTAAATAATATAGATAAGTGTTGTCTATATATTTTATGTAAGTTTTTTTCATATAGTCTGATAATCTTAATAACATTATCATTAAATAATCTGATTGGATTAAAAAAAAGTATGTATCAATATTGTGATTTTCTTTCATTATTTAATGATAATGTTATTAAGATTATCAGACTATATGAAAAAAACTTACATAAAATATATAGACAACACTTATCTATATTATTTAATGAGACATGTATTAATGAAAAAATGCTGCCTAAATACACACAATATATATATATATATATATATATATGTGTGTGTGTGTGTGTGTGTGTGTGTGTGTGTGTGTGTTTCTAATGTGTAATTTATTTTATCTTATTATATTTTTATTTTTAAATGTTTTTTTATTCATTAATATGACCGATCTTTTTATTAACTATATTTTTTTAAATATATCTAAATATGACTTACTTGTAATTGATTAAATATATCTTATTTTTAAGTATTATTTATCGTGGGAATAGTATTTTTCAGCAGGAATTTATATCTTTTAACTTGACATAATCTCTACGAAAATTAAAAAAATGACTCACTTTTCGTTCCTCTCTTAGTTCCAGATTAACACTTCATTCTAAATATAACACCAATTTAATGTCAGAAGATTAATATCCTGATTTAATTTCATAAAACTTCTTCCCTTTAAGGCTAATACCTTCCGCAGGTATTAGCTTTAAAGGGAAGAAGTGTCTCGTGCCTTTCATCTGACTGAAACACTGAAATGGATAAATTCTGTATTAGTTTTTCGACAGCTGTCACGGCTAAATTTATAATTCCGACACGAATTAAGTCTATATACCGGGGTTGAATAAGACTGGCGAAGTTTTCGACGGTTGAAACGAACCTATTCCCCATATAAGGTAATTTTTGATTTTATTGTGTAATACTGTTTACTGGCTCTGTTATAATAAATGCATTGACCTGTTTTTGTGGATCAGTTTTAATACGTTATATTACTAGGATCCAATTGGTTTATATACCAACGGATTTATTACCTTTACTCTCTCTTTCTCCCTCTCTCTCTCTCTCTCTCTCTCTCTCTCTCTCTATATATATATATATATATATATATATATATATATATATATATATATATATATATATATATAAACCTAAAGAGCCAGGTAAACCTACCTAGATTCCACCTAAACGGACCGTCATGGTTTCCTCGTTTTGGGTTGGTTTATTTCTTTGGACTCTGAGCTTGAACTCTGGACGATTGTATCCGCCTCAATTTCATGTTCTTGGTTCTTTCTTTTTTTATCCCTCATTTTTCCTTGGGTGTTGGTTTGTTCAACTACAACCCGAAATACCTAAGGATTTTTCAAGCGAGAACCACTATTTATATATATATATATATATATATATATATATATATATATTACTTCAAACGTTGTTATAACGTATAAATCGTATTTGAAATAGTCGCATTTTCATTTATTAAACAATGTTTATATTTTGTGAACAGATATCGATGCAAGCAAGGCAATAAAGCCAATAAGACACTAGGTGTTACCGGGTGTGGAGGAATTACTCGCACAATACAGCGTTGTTTAAATAATTAAAAAAAGAGCTCTTAGAGTCATTGAAAATAAAAGATGGAATCAATTATCAAACTTATACTTTGAGAAACGAATGCCAAAAATTTGTGCTGCAGCAATCAAGGCTAAAGGAGGATATTTTGACGAGAGCAAAATTTAATCATAAAATATTTTTTTTTCTTTTCGTCATAATAAAATTTGTAATAAAAAATCAAGTCTCACTTTTTTAACCGTGTATAATAATTTTCTCTTATTTAAATTTAAAAAACAACTACTTTTAGGGCCAATTTAAAAAATTACTAGGGGCGGCCTCAAACTTTTGAGCTGATATATATATATATATATATATATATATATATATATATATATATATATATATATATATCAGCTCAAAATACTGTAGTAAATATATATATATATATATATATATATATATATATATATATATATATATACAAGTATAGGATTGGTATATACAAAATAAATTCCAATAACCAACAATTATTATTCTTAAAAGAGTGCTCAATACAAAGTAGAGCAGATATAATTATTTATTTAAATATTATGACATAAATATGTTATAAAATCACTACAAAAATAGCCATTTTGTTTCAACACTTCTGGTGTCTTATCAAGTGATGATGTTGAATGTAGATTCTACATTCAACATCATCACGGGTCCACCAAAAACCATGTGAGGGAATTTGGGAGAGGAAAAACTGGTGGAGTGGAAGACCTCGTGGGCCAAAGCTAGCACGATATCACAAAAAACACCGTGATTGCGAGTTGAGGTGGCCAGCCTTGTTCATTCATGATCACCAACGCTCTAAAAAACGCCAATAACAGTATAAACTGCAGGTGGGAAATTGCAAAAATGCCTGTGCAAAATGTTGCAATATGTGCAACGGGTGTGGCCAATTATTATGTATAAATGGTGGTACATCAAGTACTCGCTTGGCAAAACCTTGGATACTTCGACTAGTAGTAGAAGGAATAATGAGGAAAAATGAGGAATAAAAAAAGAAAGAACCAAGAACATGAAACTGAGGCGAAAACAATCGTCCAGAGTTCAATCTCAAAGTCCTAATGTAAACCTAATGATCCAGGCAAACCTACCTAGGTTTCACCTAAACGGATCGTCAGGGAAATGCCGGCATTTCCCTGACGATCCGTTTAGGTGAAACCTAGGTAGGTTTACCTGGCTCTACTACTGTTTAAAAGTTTGAGTTTATATATAAACACACATTCGGATTATTTTCCTTATCTATGTTGCTGTTATCACAAAGTTTTGGCCGTTGTCCTCTCCGGTTTTCATCAAGTGTAGTATATCGATATGACTAATCTACACTATTAAAGCGTTAGTTCGTGAATTTGAATTCACTGTTATTCTGAGTTATATATATATATATATATATATATATATATATATATATATATATATATATATATATTTATGGGCCAGTGTAATACGACTTGGCGAGCAATAAGTGAAAAGTACCAAAAAAAGCTATACGAGATATCCCTAGACATTGGCCAGTGTAACAATAACTGTCTACTCTTATAGATGACATAATGAGTTCAGTTCAGAATCCTCTGTCGGTTAACCAGATCGACATACACCTGACGAAGGCTGGTGGGCACAACGGTCGAAACATTGTGACAACAGCAACATAGATGAAGATAATAGTCCGAATTTAAATAGTGTAAATACTAATTTTGTTTAGTTTTTATTGGTTTGCTGAAATACGTAGAAGTGTTTAATTCATTACGAGATGAGAGTAATAACGAAATTTATTATTATTATTATTTTTATTATTATTATTATTATTATTATTACAGAAGAATCTCTGACAACCAGATAAGAAGGCCTTCCGGATATGAGGAATTGGTTACAAAGTCCGGATATGAGGGGTTATATTTAGATTAAAATAAAAGAACTGAAATCAGGTTTAACATTTATTTTCAATGTTTTATATAAAACAAAATAAACTAATGGTGAGTGAAATATAACGGAATTGATTTTAAGGAAAAAGAAATAAATCATGTAATGTTAATGAAAATTCATTAAATTAAGTATGCCACGTATGCAAAACAAATAATAAAACGAGGGTTTTTTAATCACTGTTGCATGATGATTCTTTCTCTTCTAATGTCATTCTCAACTTTCTCCGCATTTCGTTTTGCTTTTGTTCTTGAATTTTTTTAAACGAAAGACACTTAACCCTGCGTGCGTTATTGCAATCGTCATAGCTGAATGCTGGCTTTCTTTCCATAAAATTGACAACATTTTCAATAGCTTTTTCAATTTCAGTCCAGGTTTCATTACAATCCTTTTTTTATTTCCTTGTTCATTGTGACTGTGTGAACGCTGGAGAATAGTTTCTTTGGAAGATTTTATATCATACAATGTTGACTTTCCTATGTTGAACTCAGTCATTAGTTACAATGAACTTTCACCAGCGTCTAGTCTGTTTAAAATTTCCACTTTTTGCGATGACTCCAAAGTTGTTCTTTTCCTCTTATTCCCATCATCTTTTGAACCATTACAAGCCATTAGGGTGAAATAAGCATAAGCAATTATCCAAAGTAAATTTCCTGAAAAACAGAAATTTCAAATCAGTTACATATCAACCAAATAGTTCAAATATGCACATCAAAATCAAGTCCGGATATGCGGGATTCCGGATATGAGGGATTCCGGATATGAGGGATTCCGGATATGAGGCACTCCGGATATGAGGGGTTCCGGATATGAAGGATTTTACTGTGTTATTATTATTAGTAGTATTACTGAGAAATTATATGCAATAATTCGACTATACAATGGTAACATAACAATTGAAAAAACAGTGCGACTAGGAGATACGTTTTTACACAAATTATTTGTGGCAGGTGTGTGTGTGTGCTCATGTGTGTGTGTGTGTGTGTGTGGTGCCAACC
The DNA here is from genome assembly GCA_964036315.1 of Acanthosepion esculentum. NCBI lineage: Eukaryota > Metazoa > Mollusca > Cephalopoda > Sepiida > Sepiidae > Acanthosepion > Acanthosepion esculentum. The sequence continues at coordinate 16,308,147 of OZ038490.1, read as the reverse complement.
TTATTTACCCTCTTAAAGAATTGCATCTTCTCGTTCAAAGACAGTAAAGCTCTCTGTGGCTGGGCGGTCTAGAGAGCACCAAATCAGACTGTGTCGTCCCCCGACCCCTAGAAATGGCAACGCAGGTTCGAACTTTACCAGAAGGTACGTTCTCTTAATTCCGACTCTCGGATGCACAGCGCGGTAGATATCATTCCCATTGCCTAAAAGCGAAGGGTGGCTACTCAAGCACGTGCATCCACCAAAATATATTTGAAGTAGTATAAATAAATATGAACAGATTCAGATAGATTTGCTGTGAGAATTTACGTTTTCGTGCAAAAGATACAGAACAGA
>OZ038490.1:16255311-16300311 GCA_964036315.1 Acanthosepion esculentum | reverse complement strand
ACTTACACACAGAGTTGAATAAGCACAGTTGTCGGAACCTCATACGTTGAAACCGACGGGAGAGTCCCATCATATATATATATATATATATATATATATATATATATATATATATATGTGTGTGTGTGTGTGTGTGTGTGTTACGCTTTTCACCCCAAGCAAGGCTGGAAGCCACTAGCACGCAAGGTGTTACAGAAGATTTGGAGCGAGAGCAGATAGGAGTGTTAGAGGAAAGGATGTGGAGAAGGACAGTGAATAGATCAAGGCAACTGGAGATGTCGATTGACGTTACATTTGAATAGTTGGATATTATAGTCGTCAGGGAAACAGGAATAAGGAAGGGAGTTCCACAGGCGGGATGTGCAAGATATGAAGCTATTGGGGTAGAAGAGACGGCTACATTTAACAGTGAAAGGGTGAGAGCGGTATGCTAGCCTCCTAGGACGCTTGAATTCATGAAGCCTGGGAACCAGCGAAAGCAGCTCATTGGAGCAATTACCGTGAAAGTATTTGTAAAAAAGACAAAGAGAGGCGACGGCGCGTCTGTGTGAGAGCGACTGTCTCTTTCCTTTTCATTCTTTCTTCATGTTTTTTTTTTAGAAAAATATCTTATTCTGTCTTTCGAATAATAATCTTCACTTCTATTCTCTCTTATTTAAAAAAAATGGCTCACCCTTTCTTTCGGAAAGAATAAATTTTCTTTCTCTGTTTTCTTTCGAAAGAAGTGGTTGTTTCTTTAATTGGAGAAAATACAAGTAGCTTTTTCTCTCACAAATCGAGAAAATAAGGAATCCGCGTTTTCTTTTTTTTCTCTTGGAATTCCCTTTGACGCATTCTTCGATCATATCACTTGTAATACACATTGTAAGAATATTTGGCCCAAGGAATGATTCCCATCTTGCCATTACTCTGCATTGCCTACCCTTCAAATTACAGGCTCCAGACATTCCGGCAATGTCCTTTTTATGCATGCTTTTTCAGTACCCCCCGGGTAGAAGTAGCCGTTCTATCGGGGTCGGATTTCGTGTAATCTAAACGAGCCTCTTGCTAGAGTATTCTTCTTTCGGAAAATCGTTGTTGTTTTATCGACACAACTGATAGCTTAGTTAATGTCAGTAGAAAACAAAGTCTTTACAAAGGTCAAAGATGAATGTGTGCGAGTCCATCACGCACGAACATACATAGATACATACAAAAATACAAATTACATACAAGGCCAAGCATTCATTGGTTAATTAATCACCACTGCGTTATTATAGACAATTTACAAATCGCAGCAACGCGACAATTTTGTAATCGCTCTATTTCCATGTAGTCAGTTTTGTGCACTTTTGGGAGAAACGGATCACAGAAGCTTTCTTAAGTCTCCCCAAAGCTCACTCGCTGATTGGTCGATGCCAACCAATCAGATCGTTTGCACGTGAAGAATAATTCTTCCCGCGCAGCGATCTGGAGCCTACACTCACTTATTTAAGCAAGAATTTTTTTAGCTCATTAGTGAGAATTTAGCTGCCAAACGAATCCACGGCAGTTGAAACCATGCGCCAACCTTCTCACTCACACACATCACTCACATGCTGAGCATACCTTGTATACATTCAAATAATCTTTTCTAACGCGGCAAATCTTTTAAGAACAGTCATTACAAGAGACTCTCATGAACATTCTTCCAGTGAACTTTGAAATACTAAAATAACAGATAAGAGAGACAACTCTTGTTTATTTCAACCTTTTCTTACTTAAATGCATGCTTTCTTTCACATCGTTGTTTGATATTGTACATCTTGTTAAATACATATTTTATGTGTAACAATGTCTTTGGCTTATCCTTTTTCTACATCAGCCATGTTTCCTAATCTAAAGTTAAATTAATGTGGTGAAGTCCACCACAAATGAATTCAAGTTTTATTTTTGGCCTTACAATTCTGTTTACAAAAATACGCGACTGGGGAACTGGACAATCATCTCCCGTCGACAAGCATTAGGGACATATAAATAATGCCGAAAATAATGTTTTCGTAATACAAGGAAATGAGAATAATAATGGCCAAAGATTTGTTTTGGGATAATACATAGTTATTCACTAAACTTAATACCTATATTGAAATTAAAGATATTTTTTCCAGATAACAAGATCATTATCCATTAAACTTTTTTTTATTCGATACATAGATATATTTACTCAACTCTTATTCAACTCAATGACTCACTTAGGACAATGTGCGATTCCCCAACCCAAGAGTCGTATTAAGTGAAATTACAAATAATGAGCTGTTTGTTAGATTTTAAGCCCCTTGCAATCCAATGTTAGACCCAATAAAAGATGCTCTCGGTTCTCTGAAAGCCAAATTTTCAGCTGATCCTGAAAGCAATTAAAGAACACGCCAGCTCGGAACTTTAAAGAATTTTTCCATGAATATCGACGGTTGTTTTTTATTCATGCATGACAGAATCTCTGTCTATAAAAGGCAGGATGTGTGTGTGTGTGTGTGTGTGTGTGTGTGTGTGTGTGTGTGTGTGTGTGTGTGTGTGTGTGTGTGTGTGTGTGTGTGTAACGAATGCACGGCCGCAATTTCCGACGGATTTGCACCAAATTTTACATGCACATGCTCCAAGTTAGTGTAAAGGCCAAGACGGACTTTGCATTTCCCAACTCCCATCGATGGTGGAAATAATCGATTTTTCATGCTTCTACGGCAGTTTTCATGTAGTTTGCGGCAATTTTCTACTGGCCAGAGTGAGAGCCTATAGCTGGCTGCCACGAATAGACAGGAAGATTCTATTGGACAGCGTTAGTGCCAACATCTGACTGACACGAATTTTAACTAGTATGCAAAAAAAAATCGATAGCTGCATTCGTCACAAGTGGGAAAAATTTAAATCTGCATGGCACTTTACTCCAATTGGCTCATTCGCTTGCTTAAACTCAACGTTGATTCTGATTCCACAGAACAGGGTTGGGTGTGAAAAAGTATTTGTTGTTAACATTCTTTTTTCATTCGGTTTTTCCAGTTACGAGTCCTTTTTTAAAGTTGATCGTTTTGTGTTCATTTTGTTTAGTTCTTTTTTCGTAATAGATTTAATGTTTAGTATAGAGCTTAGAAAAATTCGCAGTGTGAGATAGGCAAGAAGTAAGGCATGTAGCAACATCAGCACGGCAAAGGGCACTCCTTTAAAGGCAAGGAAGGGCAAAAATCAAGTGATAGCGATTGCTGTATGAGTCGTACGATTTTTGAATCAAGCACGGGCAACGCTGGGCCATGCTGCTAGTTTTACGATACAAGTTCCAATATTGTAACACATCAAACCTAGAGAACGCTTTTTACCTTGCATTTTTAACCTCCTGCAGAGTGACTCATTGCACCTTCTCGGACTACCGTTTTCCGCTGGTATGAAGTGGAAAGAGTGCATTCAATCAACTGCTAAGTCTGCAGCTAAGAAAGTTGATTCACTATGTCGTGTTAGACAATTGGTCTCACCAGAATCTATCTTACATAATTATAAGTCTACCATTCGTCCTTGCTTTGAATGTTATTGCCACATCTGGTCTGCTGCTCCCGCTATATATTTAGAGATTCTTGATAAAATCCAAAGAAGAATCTATCTTATATATTTATAAGTCTACCATTCGTCCTTACTTTGAATATTGCTGACACATCTGGTCTAATTCTCTCTGCTATATATTTTGAGATTCTTGATAAAATTCAAGGAAGAATCTGCAATGTTAATTGTCCTGATATGGCATCTTGTCTTCAGTCCTTTTCTCATTGCCGTAACGTAGCTTCCCGGAGGCTTTTCTCGAAATACTTTCATGGTAATTGTTCTGGTACATTTCCGCTATGGTACCCATACAATACGAATTTAAGCACTGTAATAAATTTATAGCAACGTCTCATCATTTTATAGTTGAAATGGCTAGATGCAACCGTAAGTTTTATGTTAACAGTTTCTTCTATCGCACTTCTCAATTGTGGAACTCTCTTCCGTCTTCTTGTTTCTTAATGTTCAAAAATTTAAATGCAATGTCAATCGGTATCGTCTGTCTTCTTAATTCTCATTCTTTTGTTGCCCTCTCTCTTTAATTTTTAATATTTTCTAAAACTCATTAGCTCTTTGCGTCTTAGTGGATTTATTGCCTTGCTTGAGGTGAACGATTTAAAAATACAGCTATGTTAGTATCAAACAAAAAATAGTTTCTTTAACCTACGCCAGTGTGTAAATTAATTGAAACAAAACAAATAATTCCGTTATTATTTACTTTTTTCGTATTTTGCTAATGAAATATGAACCAGTGCACATGTTAGTACTTCGTATGTCCATTCCACGAAACCGTTTCTTGCAGAGTGACCACAGATTCTCGATTGGATTTAAAGAAGAGTTTCGGAGTGCTTTGATTTGCTAACTAGTAAGGCTTGCCATTGTGTTCATGCAGCGTTACAATTTTCGTACACTTCCTTGGAGTAACGTCTATCGTAGACAATGGCCGCAGGACAACTAATAAACAGTCGTGACAATAGTGTTTTGGCGTGATGAAAATCTGATGCACTCACTGATAACGAAATATTTTTCGGGGACAAACAAATTTCATCATACATCCCGAAAATAGATTCTTAATACAGCACAACACTACAATTTACATAATATGAGGAAAATATCGATTACATCATATTAATTCAGTGGGTCTAAGACTGACTGTCTGGTGAAAGAAAAGAAACTAAAGCAGTTGTTTCAATTAATTTGCACAAGGGTGTACATTATAAAATTCGGAATGAGAAAGAAATGAGAGTGTTTCGTCTCTGTGGAAGTAGCAAGGTGTGTCCAAGTTGTAAAGGTCTGAATTGGTAGAACTGAAGAATGAAGCTCATCTGAACCTTTGCCATGGAATAGCGATTATCATGTGACGTTGCGTTTGTGTGAAAAAGACTGCAGGGTTGGGAATAATTCTCCAGCCATAGAACTTCAAAAACAATTTTGAACTTGACCAAAGTGTGTATTGAGCTGCTAATGTCCAGATATGACAGAAAAACTTAAATTCTAGCCTAATCTGACTCTGGAAAAGATAAAGCACGGACGGAGGTATCAGTTATTTCCTTTGGCGATAGAATGAGCCGACACTTTTTTTTCCCATCATCGTATATATGAATTACATTTGAGGTTTGCAGTGACCTTGAAGCCCAATAGACGCTCAAGACATCGATCATCATAGGGGAGTGGAAACGTTTATTGCGACTGAAGAAAATCCGGTCAGTAAAAGACTGATTAAATTTAACCGTCAAGATTTAAAATATTTTTATCTAAAAAAAAAATGTATTATCTCAAAAATATTCTTACAATCTAATAATATTTTTTTGCTTTAAATAACCTGAAAAAGATCGATAAACCGTAAAAAAAACAGCAACGTCGGCAGGAAAATGACTGAAATTGAGATGCTAGTTTTAATTTTATTTACATTAAAAACGCTTTAATAAGAATAGGAACAAGGAAACGTATACTTACAATCAGAAGGAGACGTTGAAATTTCCGGAATACATAATGAGAAGAAAAAGGCTTGGGGAATTTAATATTCACAGAACGAGGGAAGAGAATCAGGGCGAAACAGCTAGTAACCTACTTGACGAATCTCAATAACAGAACAAGGTAAAGTTGGAACGCTAAAGTGGCAAAAATTACTTACAGTAAAAAAAGACAAGACATTATGGCGAGCCAAAACACATAATGGATAAAAATAGAAAAAGAATATTAAAAGCCAATCAGAAAGAAACAGAGATTTCCGGGAAACATAAAGAGAAAAGAAGCCTCACAGGACACATAAAATTAAGTGAACGAAAGAAAGAGCGTGATTAAATTAATCGGTCAAGAAACATCTATTCACATTTTTCAAGTATATCACCCCAAGTAAAAGGTGAGTACCACTAGCAAGCAAGGGGTTACAGACAATGAGAGCAAGAGAAGAGACGGGTTTTCGAGAAAAGGATATAGAGAAGGACGGGGGGTCGGGATCAGGGCACCGAAGATGTCGATTGACATTACATTTGGATATTTGAAGATTATAGCTATCGGGGAAGCCAGTAAGAGGAAGGGAGTTCCACTGTCGGGAAGTGCGAGATGAGAAGCTGTTGGAGTAGAAGAGACGGCTACGTTTAACCGTTTCGACAGTGAAATGGTCGAACCGAGAATGCCAGGCTCGTAGCTCGCTTAAATTCATGCAGTTGGGGTACCAGTGAGAGTAGTACTTCAGGGCAGTTCCAATGAAAATATTTGTAGAAAAGACAGAGGGTATGTGAGAAAGTGATTGTAGTCGAGATGACAGGTCAGGGATTATCATATTGCATATTCGTCTCTGGATTTGGTTGAGGATCACGAGATGAAAAGCGGTGGCACCAGAACATATATGCCAGCAGTATTCAATACAAGGACGAATGGTTGATTTGTAGATTTCAAGGACGGACTAAGGCGAGAAAGACATCTGGCGCGAGACACAAAACAAACTTCCCTTGCGGTAGATGAAGCTATTGATTCAATGTAATTGTTCGATCTCACTTCAGTGGAAAGCGTGAGACCAAAAAAGACGTAGAGACCCGCACTTGTTGAGTTGGGCAACACCCATTCAGATGGGAGACAGGGAGGTTTCTCAATTGTGAGTAAATGAGAGAAAATTGATGAAGCTATTGATTCAATGTAGTTGTTCCATCTCACTTCAGTGGAAAGCGTGAGACCAAAAAAAGGCGTAGAGACGCGCACTTGTGGAGTTGGGCATCACCCATTCAGATAGGAGGCAGGGAGCGTTCTCTATTGTGAGTAAATTAAGACCAGTTTCGTTTTGGAGGCATTAAAGTTTACAAGCCATTTCCTTCCCCAGTCAACCACAGATTGGAGATCCTTTTCGGAAATTTGAAATAATTTCTTTTCATCTCCAAAAAGATTCTTACAATGTAATAATGGTTTTTGGCTTTAAATAACGCATAAAATGTCAATTAACAATCTTTATTTTCAAAGATATGTTTACTTATTCTTTTCTTTTTTTGCAATAAAATTTCAGCGATTTTTCCACTACTAATGTGATATCACGTCGAACCACTGGTTCTACGATTAATCAACGTTGAACCTTATCAGCATCTAGATGGATGACCTCTTGGTGCTGTTACCTTGCGTGGGCGTGTGGTGTAATGATAATGTCTCGAAATTATTAGAGACCTGTTTCAAATACCCGTTGGTTATATTCTCTTAAGCGCAAGGTACCTACCTCTTCTACCTCCAGCTATTCCCATTCGGTAAAAAAAGGAAAACATTAAATCAAGGGAAATGAAAAACAACGTGTACCCTGCCTAACGACCTTGTGGGATTGTAACTTAACGCAACAAAAGACAGGAAGTTATGGAGAGACATAACTGTCTACGTCTTGAAAGAAAAATACCATTATTGCGAAAACATCTACTTGCATAATAAAATATTACATAGCTTATATGCGAGAGTTTGTACGCCATTTGAATTGGTCAGAGCCCAAACTAGCGTGTACAAATATGCGTGAGGCTATGTTCGTTTGCCTCCATGTCTCTGATTGGCCGGCCTGTGCCTATTACTTCTTCTCTTGCGTTGCCCTGAATACGCATGCGCATTATCACGCCCAAAGCAAATACAGACCAACTCAACTGACTCTCTTGCTTATGAAGAATGTTATTCTCGCGTGATTCAGCGAGAATCCCCGAACGTGCCGAGATAATTGAAATGCAGCCAGTCCGTTAAATTTGCAAGAAGCCAAAGGGCGAGAAATTGCAACACAGGCATCTCCGATTGTATGATGTTCTCTATCAAAAGAACCACATATGTGGGAATCTTCATTCATATAATTTAAAGACATGTCTTAAATGTCTTTGCATTTTCTCACCTGAAACTGAATGGCTTAGTTTTGATTTAATACAGGAATTTAGAATAGTAAACTCCATTGATCGCATCTGCGTAGGTTATGAGAAACATTTTAATAAAGACCAATGTAAATCCACCTGAAGACGGCCATTAGAAATTCAACAGCTACTCTGAACGTTAGAAAATATTCTCTTTCACAGTGAAACAGTGGAATATTCTCCATGTCTCACTTTTCAATGACAAAATTTTAAACTTTTTCAAAAAAGGAGATCAATGTAACTTGATTATATTGGCAGATGGTAACTGTACTTTTGTATAATGTGCCCTTATTTGTTTTTAATTCAATGTTTCAATTATTCCTGTTTTCTGCAAAGGACCAGTGGATTTTTACCTCCTCTTTTTTGCCAGGTTAATATTAAATAAATAAATATATTCTAGTTGAAAAATATTATAATATTGTATAATGTGCCTCTTTCATTGTCTTAAAAACTTTTGGGGGCTTCGTCAGGCTATCTTGCCCAAGAAACACCACTTCTACTGCGGCTGCAATACACATGCTGTCCCTACGACCCTACGGGTCACGGGATAAAGAAAAAAAAGATTCAAATTCTCAATAGTCTGAACATAAGAAAATATTCTTTTTTGTCACAGTGGTTAGTGAATTAGTGAAACATCCCTTCTTTTGGCATTCAATGGCAATACTTTAGATGTCTTTAAAAAACAAAATAAAAAAGTAGAGGTTCCAATACCTTTTTATTATGTTGGCAGATTGTTACTGTACTTTTGTATAATGCGCCTCTTTTATTGTCTTAAAAACTTTTTCATTCAATGTTTCAATTATTTCTGTTTTCTGCAAGGAACCAGTGCTCTTTGCTCTATCTTTTACGTCCCGCTTTTTTGCCCATTTTGGTCCAATGGCTTCCAGGCTGATAATAGATAAATATAAGCAGTATGTGTGGTTGAATGTATAACGCTGTAGAGAAGAGAAAATAACATTTTATATAACTAACTAAACTAACTAATATAACTAACTAAAGACCTGTTCTACAAACAGAAAAGTTAAGTCATTTTAGCAAGAACCCCAGAAATTTGCAAGAAGTCAAAGAGCCAGGAAGCTGCAACACGGAAACCTCTGATTATAGGATGTTCTCTCTCTATTAAAAGAGTCACATGTGTGGGAGTCTTCATTCATATAAATTAAAGACATGTCTTACCCTGATAGACTTAAAGGTCTTGGCTTTTTCTCACCTAAAACTTGACAGCTTAGATTTGATCTAATACAGATATTTAGAATAGTAAACTCAGTTTTATGACATCCTCATGGATTATGTGAAAGATTTTAATAAAAACCAGTGTAAATCCATCAGAAGACAACCACATTAGAAAGTCAGCTGCTGCTTTATTTGTCTGAACATAAGAAAATATTCTCTTTCACAGTGAAACAGCGGAACATTCTCCATATTTCATTGTTCAATGACAAGATTTTAAACTTTTTCAAAAAACGAGATCAAAATAACTTGATTATATTGGCAGATGGTAACTATTTTCCTATAATGTGCCCTTTTTTTAATTCAATGTTTCAATTATTCCTGTTTTCTGCAAAGGACCAGTGGACTTTTTACCTCCTCTTTTTTGCCAGGTTAATATTAAATAAATATTTCACTCAATTATTGACCAAATGTGAAAGTGAATTTTCAGTTTTACATTTAAGTCAACTGATGGTGACACGGCAAAATATTGATTAAAAAGAAATTTTCTTTTTTTTTTACAAAATGGTCATCCAGTACAAGACCCAAGAGCCACTCAAAGTAGAGTGTTACTGAATTTAAGTCTTGGCCTTTTCTTGCTTAAAACTGAACAGCTTAGGTAATTAGAATAGTAAACTCAATTGATAACATTGGTTATGAGAAAGATTTAAAAAAAAACAGTCTAAATCCACCAGAAGACAACCACATTAGAAAGTCAACTGCTGTTTTATTTGTCTGAACATTAGAAAATATTCTCTTTCACAGTGAATTGTGAACCAGTGGAACACACCATTTTTCGGTATTCAGTGCTAAGATTTTAGACTTCTTTAAAAAGGAAATCAAAATACATTTTCGTAAAATACATCTACTGGATGCTTTGGTGCACATCATCAGTGTTGTTTCTAGCAGACGTCCATTAGGGGTTTCGGGTCCTTCAACATCATACCCCCCACCACCACTCTCCACGGGGACCCAGCCGATACAGATCAGGTATCGATTTGTGTACCTTCCGTTAGCTACAGTTTTTTGCATCTTCCGAAGTACACACCATACGACTATTCTTGGCCATTTATTGTCCAATCCCGGATGACTTCCGGTTCACCAGCAATGTGCGCTCTTCCATAAAAAAAGGAAGCAAACGCAGGTATAATTTCTAACTGACCTGGAATATTGTGGCGTGCTTAGTTTGAAGTGGTAAGTACCGATTTGATTACCCCACCTGTGACATATACACGCACACCTAAACGCACATTATATTATCAAATGGTTACTGCACTTTTGTATAATGCGCATCTTTTGCTGTTTTAAATGTTTTTTATTCAATGTTTTGATTATTACTGTTTTTGTGAAAGTGTCCAGTGCACTTTCCTATATCGTTTACCTTTCACGATTTAAGTGTAATGGCTGCCAGGTTAATATTAAATAAATAAATATAAGGAATCAAAGTGTGATTGAATGTGTATTGCCGTAGAAAGGAGAAAATAACATTGTTATACGAGTAACTGAATACCTGTCCTCCAGAGAAAAGATAATTTGTCACAGTTCCCTTACCCATCTTAGATTTTGTATAAACAACATTTTAATTTTTGTCATTAGACTAAATCCGTTTGCATCTCCTACTCTGAATATAGCTACATACAGCTGAAAAAAGGAAAACATTTGAATAATGTTATGTTTATAATAATAATAATAATAATAATTAATGCAATATTCACGTTCAAAAAAGAAAAAAATATCCTTACAGCGTAGAAAATAAGCTTTGGCTTTAAATAACCTGTAAAGGGTTGATAAGCTATAAAAAAAAAGTCAACTTCAAATAGGAGAGGAATTTTGATTATCTTGCCAGATTATAACTGCACTTCTGGACAATATGCATTTTCCACTGTGTTGAACACTTTTCTAATTCCTGTTTTATGCACGTGACCAGTGGTCTTTGTGATATCTTTTACCGCCCGTTTGTTTGTCCATTTTGCCACAGTGGTTGCCGGATTAATATTAAATAAATAAGAATCAACAATCAAAGTGGGACTGAATGTGTATCGCCGTAGAGAGGAGAAAATAGCATCGTTATACGACTAACTTAATACCTGTACTCCGAACAGAGAAAAGATAAGTTATCACCGTTCTCTTCTTTTCTTTTCATGTGCCGTGTCCTTTCAGGACGTGGGCGATCATGGCTCTCCACTTCCCTCTGTCCCTTGCGGCTCTCAACAAGTTCCTTCCCTCTGCCACCTCCCCCAGACTATGTTTATCATGCGTTGTTTTCCCTTGTCTCTCTTTTCCTCTATTCGACCTGTGAGTATCAGATTTTCCAGGCCCTCCTTCCTCATTATGTGTCGCAGAAACTTCAGCTGTCTCTTCTGATGTTAAGTATAAGTCTCCTCCTTGTTTGCATCCACTCTAAGACCTCATCGTTGCTAACACGCTCGGTCCATGATATCCTTAGCATCGTTCTGTAGGAGCACATCTCCGTCGCCTCTTCATCTTTGAAGAAATCGTCCAACATTCGGCAGATGTCACGTAACAGCTCAATATTATTTTCCTTTTTCAAGAAGATCTCTAATTTATAATGTTCTTTTTGTCATTAGGCTAAGTCTCTACTCTGGACATAGCAGCATACAGCTTAGCAATGGGAGAAACGTTTGAATAATTTTAAAATGTTTATATTCATAATAATAATAATTAATGCAATATTCACGTTCAAAAAAGAAAAAAATATACTTGCAGCGTAGAAAATATGCTTTGGCTTTAAATAACCTGTAAAGGGTTGATAAGCTATAAAAAAGTCAAGGAGAGGAATTTTGATTATCTTGACAGATCGTAGCTTCACTTTCGGACAAGGGGCCTTTTTCCACTGTCTTGAACACTTTTCTAAATCAATGTTTCAATTATTGTTGTTTTCTGCAAGTGACCAATGCTCTTTGTTTTATATTTTACCGCCCGCTTGGTTGCCCATTTTGGTGCAAAGGCTGCTGAGTTAATAATAGAAATTCAAAAGAAAAACAAATTGCATGACACTTCCACTTTCCTCCTCACTTTCTCCCTTGTCTCTCCCCCCCCCCCACACACACACACACACATGCAAAGAAATCATTTTTCATTTTAATGCAATATTCACGTTCAAAAAAAATAAGGAAAAGAACTATCCTTATAGTGCAGAAAATATGATTTGGTTTAGGGTTGATAATCTATAAAAAATCAACTTCAAATAGGAGAGGAATTTTGATTATCTTGGCAGATTGTCATTTCACTTCTGGACAACGGGCCTTTTTCCTCTGGCTTGACCACTTTCTAATTCAATGTTTCGATTATTCTTCTTTTATGCAAGTGACCAGTGGTTTTTGTGATATCTTTTACCTCCTGTTTGTTTGTCCATTTTGCCCCAGTGGTTGCCGGGTTAATATTAAATAAATAAAAGTAAATAAAAATAAACAATCAAAGTGTGACTGACTGTGTATTGGTGTAATGAGGAGAAAATAACATTGTTATACGACTAACTGAATACCTGTCCTCCAAACAGAGAAAAGATAAATTGTCACAGTTCTCTTACCCATCTTAGATTTTGTATAAACAACATTTTCAACAAGATCTCTAATTTATAATGTTATTTTTGTCATTAGCTTAAGTCTGTTTGAATTTCCTACTCTGGACATAGCTACATACAGCTTAGCAATGGGAGAAACATTTGAATAATTTTAGAATGTTTTTTTTTTTTATTATTATTATTATTATTATTATTATTATTATTATTATTATTAATAATAATAATAATATTAATAATAATAATAATAATATCAACAACAACAAAAATAAGATCAAGTACAGACACTGTGATGAGGGACCGCAAATACACAATCTTACTGACATCATAGTTCCTGCAGACTGTATGTATCTTTGAAGATCTTCAAAAAAAAACTATTAAAACACAAGGACCTTGAAATATAAATCTAAAAAATGTGGCACTTGAGGACATCAATAATTCCAGTTGTAGTTGGAGCACTCGGATTGATTGGAAAAGATTCCAATAGACTCAGTGAAGGGATTCCTAGTAGACTATGCCTAAAAGAAATACAAAATGATTGTTCTCACAAGTGCAGCCCACACCTTACGAAGGGCTTTTTCTATGTAAAATATGTGCGATATTTTTTCCAAAACTGTTCAATGCAAAATGTCATGCTGCTATTTCGGAGGATACCATGGTGCGAACATGTGAGCAATGAGGAAGTTTTAAAGAAAACGACAACAAAGAAGATACTTATATTTAACATCAGAAAATGTCTAAGGAATATATCGAGAGAGTTCTTGGAAAATTTGATATTTACATGATATATTGAAGGAAAAATGGATAGGGGGGAAACAATGCATGGTCTACTTTACAATTTTGTGTAAATGCTTGGCAAAACGGGTATTAGGGGAGATAGCATAAAGACAAACTTTACTAAGAGCGACAAGGACAGGAAATTGTGGAGAGCTATGATCGCCTAAATCTTGAGGGGACACGGCACATAAAGAAGAAGGAAAAAATAACAACGAATTTTATAGACATCTGCTATTTAACCCAAAGTTGGGGGGAAGAAAAGGATTGATACGTTTCCCAAGTGTATTTGCTTGTAAGTGAATGTAACATACCTGGATCTATAGACATTCACAGCGAGATCTCAGGAGAATCCTAGTCTAATTGTTATTCGACAAGGCAAAGTGATAAGGAGTCATCTTCAAACGATGAAGACGACTCCATTTATAATTTTTCGTAATGATACCAAATGACTCGGTAATTAGGAATCAGCAGTAGACGTGTTGACGGCATACAAAAGGCGGTAGACAACGTAAAGGAAAGCTGGAAGAAAGGACTATCCACCAACGGTAAGAAAACAGAATGTACGGTAGTTAACAGGAGAAGAAACCCAAAATGCCAACTACGCATTTGGGAAGTGTTTTAGCAGGTGACTGAAAATCAACGGCTTTAAATAACCTAAAAGGATTGATAATGACGTACTCAAGGCCGAAAGTATGAAACAGCCAGTGAGGTTCGAACTCCCTATTCAGTCGTAATTGATCCAGCGAGACAAGCTTGCTAACCATTGCAACACGGGGAAATGCCCCATGTAGCATAACTTTGGTGTGGCCGAAAGTTTGCAGCCATAAAAACAAGTCTGTCAATCAATCCACTTGAGGTGTCAACATCCCAAAACTTTTGATTCATTCAATGACAAATTGCGAACCTCATTGTCACTTGTCACCGCAGCTACAAATAAATTTCAATGGACGAAACATTTAATCTTTTAATGGGAACGAACACCAAAGAAAGAGAAATCGGATGACAATACCATGAAAGCTCCCACAAGAGTAATAAGCTGTTCGTTAAGAGGAAAAAACAGAAACAAAAGAAAGTGTCCGTTTCAAATATACGAGTCATACAAATATTATTCGCTCATCGCAAAAAGTGCCGACTAGTGACGCGGGAATTTTCGTCCGGTATCTTTTCTTTTTTTTTTTTTTTTTTTTTTTTTCCACAAAAAAAAAAATAAATAGAGGAGAATTTTTGACACAATCCTTATCTACACTATTTACAATATTCGGACTATTGTCCTCATCTTTGTCGCCATATTTATTACAACGTTTCGGCCTTTCAGTATCTGTGTATATTTCTGAGATGAGGTATTATGTACACTATTTACATTATTCGGACTATTCTCCTCATCTTTATCGCCATATTTATTACAACGTTTCAGCCTTTCAGTATCTGTCTATATTTCTGAGATGAGGTATTATGTACACTATTTACATCATTCGGACTATTGTCCTCATCTTTGTCGCCATATTTATTACAACGTTTCGGCCTTTCAGTATCTGTCTATATTTCTGAGATGAGGCATTATTTACACTATTTACATTATTCGGACTATTGCCCTCATCTTTGTCGCCATATTTATTACAACGTTTCGGCCTTTCAGTATCTGTGTATATTTCTGAGATGAGGTATTATGTACACTATTTACATTATTCGGATAGATAGATAGATAGATAGATAGATAGATAGATAGATAGATAGATAGATAGATAGATAGATAGATTGAAGAATTCAAGCAAAAGGATTGAAAGAATTAACTCTTGAAAAAGCCAGAAAAGTTAAACTCTAAATTCGCCATATGAACTTTCTGACGCAATCAGAAACTGAATAAAAACTTCTCGGGCTATTCTTATAAAAATTGGAAAACATTTTTATGAGTATAACAAGGAATGTTATATCATCCTATTCACTCTATCTGAACAAAAAATGTTACCGAATAATATTTTATTTATCTTCTATTAAATAAATCTTACAAACAAAACTAAATATTTGTTGAACGATAATCTAATCGGAGATAGATTTTAAACTTTAAAGCAATGGTAGTCTTGTTATAAAGATTTAAAGAAACAAAAAATAAAAAATAAATGACAAACTCAAGTAATTACAAATATTTGAAAACGTTTTTAGTATTTGTAAGTTAACTTTCTATTTAACTAAAATTATTTTACTTTCTAGATACAGTTCTAATCGCATACAAAATAGCTTTACTTTCATATACGTTTACTAGTAAATTAAAAAAGAAAAAAGACAAAGAGAAAGAAAGCATTCGGTTCTGTGAGATTTTACATGACATCAAACCTCGTTGGGATATTTAATCTCAAAATCGCTTTTCTTTTTTCCCCTATTCCCAGAGTTGGTAGGCAAATATTGATCACGTATATAAGTAAATATTAGTAGCGGTTATATTTGAGAATATAACTAAATATTGCTTGTGTTTATACTTGAGTCTATAATTAAATATCGGTTGTTTTCATACGTAAGACTTTAAGACATTTTCATGTTTATACATTCTTTTTATAGATACAAATATTTAAGTAAATGCTCAGTTTTACAATAAACAGTATTAATAACATTTACCGGCCTGAATGTCCGAGAAATTTTCATAGAAAATATTCGTACTCCGATAGGAATCGAACCTGTATCCTATACCGAACCGTCATATAGCCTGACGTGCCTTAACCGTTTCGGCCACAGAGGAGCGTTTGGTTAGCAAGGTCGATTTTACTGTCTTTAAACTTCAATCTTCCATGAATCTCTCACGTACATTCATATCTGCTCAATACGTATCCAAATGTAAACAAATGACGTCACATACTATGAAATGGACAAAGTCCGACAAATATTTTAAGACATTTTTATGTTTATGCATTCTTTTTATAGATACAAATATTTAAGTAAATGCTCTATTTTTATAATAAACAGTATTAATAAGATTTACCGGCCTGAATATTCGTCCTCCGACAGGAATCGAACCTGTATCATATACGGAACCGTCATATAGCCTGACGTGCCTTAACCGATTGAGCCACATATATTTCTAGATTTGAAGCATGGATTCAGACGAGAAAAACTTTCTGGCGCGACACAGAGAACCAACTTTCCTATCAGTAGATGACGCTATTGATTCAATGTAGTTGTTCCACTTCAGGTCAGTGGAAAAGGTGAGACCAAGCAGGCGCAGAGAGACGCTCTCTTGGAGTTGGGCATCATCCATTCTAATAGGAGACAGGGAGAGTTCTCTATGGTGGGTAAATGTGAGCAGTTTAGGTTTGGACAGAGTGGCAATTAGTAGTTTGAACTCTAATGAACAATGAGTTCGCAATTAAACTAATGAGACGGCTGCAGAATGCCTAGGATTCAAGACTAGAATGCAAGGACGGATTGTAGATTTGTAGATTTGAAGCATGGATTCAGACGAGGGAACCTTCTGGCGCGACACAGTGAACCAACTTTCCTTGCAGTAGATGAAGCTATTGATTCAATGTAGTTGTTCCACCTCAGGTCAGTGGAAAAGGTGAGACCAAGCAGGCGCAGAGAGACGCTCTCTTGGAGTTGGGCATTACCTGTAACTATTAAACACGAATATACTTAGGTGTATAGGTAAATATTTGTCGTGTTTATACATGAGTCTGCAGCAAAATGTTGTCATTATTATATATGAAACGATTGGAAAAACATTAGCCGTGTTTATATTAGAGTCTATTGATAAACATTTCTCATGCATATGCGTCTATAGATATAATATTGGTCTTGATTTATTTGAGTTTCCGGGCAAACGTTGGTCACATTTACCGTTTCAGCTATAGGCCGACATCGCACGTATTTACTGAAATAGTCGATTGTTAGTCGTCCTTACCTGAGTCCGCAAGCTTCAACCCAGTAGGTGACTTGTTTTTAGGGGGTCTTAACACTCTGAAGAGGTCGAGGGTATATTCTAGTCCTCGCTGGCGTGACATGGTATTGCAAGTAAAGTAACATAGACTATTACAAGATAATTGACGATATCGTTTTAGCCATTTCTTTTTAACATTTCGTTTGGAATGTGTTTCATGTACAAATCTGTACAACCAAGACCGTCTACCGAGCACAGATATGGCTAACGAAATTAATTCGCTTACAACGAGTTCGAACCCCACGGAACACCCCACTTCTATATACGCCATGGCAAATATTTTTATGGTCATTTTATTGGTAATTATATTTTTACAACGATTGCCTTAGAAAGCAATACAAGTGACGTGCGTTGGACAACTTAGGAATAATATACCCATAGCCTTGAGCCAGACTAAAATAAACCCAAAATAAGAACTAATAGCCTGCGTAGATGCGTCATATCTGCGGTGGAGTAATGGATAGCGGCTCGGTTTGTGGAATCGGAGAGGCGAGTTCGAAATCCAGTCAAATTCATTACATTCACATACTTACTAATACCCTTCGAAAATGTATGAATCCTCTTCTTCTCCCCCCACCCCAGCTATGGGTAAATAGCGGGACAGACTGGGTTCTATAGCCTTGGATCGCAACTGGTCTACAGCAGAAAGAAATGGCAACCTACTGCGGGAAAAATTTGCATCGTCAGTCATGTATCGAAAGATAGATGATCGCCTAAGCGTATATCACGCATGGCACATAACTGACTGAATGTCGACGGAAAAAAGAATAAGAGTTTCAATTATTATTTTCAAGTGATCCCAGCCCAGCTGGCGCAGCACAATCTTCCGGGGACATTATTTTCAATACAATGTGACCTTCTGTTGTACCAAGCTAAGTTTAGCATATATATATATATATATATATATATATATATATATATATATATATAATAAAAATGAGCAAACACTAATATTACATGGTTATAATTTATTACATTGGAATCGTAATCCTGATCTAATCCATCAGACCTACAAATTCAAAAAGAAATCGGAAAATATCACTCCGGGTATAAAAAACAAAATTTTACTGAGAGAGTATGTGTGGGAGAGGGGGAACAAGTTTGGGGGGGAAAATGTATGAAAGCTCTAGATAGAGGGTGTAACATAAGAAAGAAGAAGAGGAAGGCCTAAAGGTGTAGGTGCGGATTGTAATTTAACAGAGAGAAGTTTTAAAGAGAGGAGTTAAATAACGGTTTAAATGAGTGAGATACAGATAAACATGAATTATTTTTCGATGCATAAATCACTACCGATAGGCTGACCTAAAATTAAAATTAAAAAACAGACACCGGAAACATGTGGATACATTTCTGGTGACACTACGCACAATAAAAAAAAAGATATGATGTAAACTTAAAATCAGAAGATGAGAGAGACAGAGAGGGGGGGAGAAGGTGGTGGCAAATTCAAAACGAAAGTCATTTATAAGAGAACCGTTGTGTAATCAAGACAATTTGACAAAGCAAGTAATAACACCTACAGGTTACAAACATAAAATTAACGAATATTTAATCTCGTAAGGATCTACTATTTACATGCCCAAAAACATATACGTACATACACACATACACAACATATATATATTTACTCGCACATACATACATATACGTGTGCACATATATATATATATATATATATATATATATATATATATATATATATATCCATACACATACACTCATCCATACATGTACACATACACATATATAAACATAGACAAACACATATGTGCACATAAACATATATACATAAAACCTTACACACATCCATACATATACATACACACACTCATATAAACAAATATACAAAGTATCTATATATCTATCTATCTATATACATATACATACATACACATATACATACATATATATATATGCATACATATACATATATATATATATATATATATATATATACATATATAAAAACACATACACATACACACATATATATATATATATATATATATATATATATATATATATACATATATATATATATATGTATATACATAAATTAAAAGGTAAAAGGTAAAAAAACATTGAGTTCTACCTGGATTCTAACCTCTTGGAAATTTATTTACATATATATATATATATATATATATATATATATATATATATATATTGACCACTAATATTATCAATATCTATATATATATGTGTGTGTGTGTGTCTATACTGTGTGTGAGAGATAGAGATAGAGAGAGAGTGTGTGCGTGTGTGCGTGCGTGTGTGCGTGCGTGTGTGTGTGTGTTTGTGTGTTCAGTACCATTTCCTTTTTGTCTTTATTTCTTTCTTGAATGTCAGGAAATTCAGGCGGTCGAATGTCGGAATTCAAGTCCGCTGACCGCAACCATTTCTGAAACACTTCCGGCGCAGCGACCGTCGAAAATTTCCTATTTCCGGTTCTTTATCAAACACAAAGTCGCCAATTAATGACATTTCCCGCCAAAATGATTGAACTGATTTGTCTGAACTTAGGACAATTCTATTCCAAATTACGCTGCTCACCTTAATTTCATAAGCCTTAGTGAAACAATTGCGAATTCTTTACAAAGTGTTGATGCCGTTCGAAATAATTGTAATAATTTTATAAATGCTATATTATACAAGATCAACAGCCGCTAAAGACAGGCCTTACATTCATTGTTTTGGTTTGGTTTGGTTTGGTTTACGGCATACCAACCTCAATGGGTTATGTAATGCCGACAACTTTTTTTTTCCTGGTAATAATTTTGTTCCGTCAAAAATCTATTTCTCTTAATATTTTCATTCCTCAAAAACGTATAGCTGATAATATTATTTTTTCAAAAACGTATAGCTGGTAATATTATTTTTTTCAAAAACGTATAGCTGGTAATATTTTTTTCAAAAATGTATAGCTGGCAATATTATTTTTTCAAAAACGTATAGCTGGTAATATTTTTTTCAAAAATGTATAGCTGGCAATATTATTTTTTCAAAAACGTATAGCTGGTAATATTATTTTTTCAAAAACGTATAGCTGGTAATATTATTTTTTTCAAAAACGTATAGCTGGTAATATTATTTTTTCAAAAACGTATAGCTGGTAATATTATTTTTTTCAAAAACGTATAGCTGTTAATATTATTTTTTTCAAAAACGTATAGCTGGTAATATTTTTTTCATAAATGTATAGCTGGCAATATTATTTTTTCAAAAACGTATAGCTGGTAATATTATTTTTTTTAAAAACGTATAGCTGGTAATATTTTTATCAAAAACGTATAACTGGTAATATTATTTTTTCAAAACACGTATAGCTGGTATTATTTTTTCAAAAATGTATAGCTGGTATTATTTTTTCAAAAATGTATAGCTGGTAATATTATTTTTTCAAAAACGTATAGTTGGTAATATTATTTTTTCAAAAACGTATAGCTGGTAATATTATATTTTCCAAAAAAGTATAGCTGGTAATATTATTTTTTCAAAAACATTATAAGCTGTTGGACGTAGTTTATCGTCTTGCTCAGGACCCAGAATGACATTCATTGCTTTGTTTTTGTTTTCATATAATAATGTTCACGAAATACGTGGCCCAAGATCCACTCAAGATAGAGCTTTACTGAACGAAGTGGGTGATATGAACCTAAGAGTGCGGACTAAGACGTGAATAGCATTGTGATATGGTGGATAGATAACGATTGACCCTAGACTAGAAGATCCTAGTTTTTAGGGAAGCATCCTCTCGAGAACCTCCTCCTTACCAATGGAATACAAAGGGTATGGGGGCACGGTGGAGTAATGGATAGCGGCTCGGATTGACGAATCGGACAGCCGAGTTCGAATTCCAGTCAAATCCATTACATTACATGCTAAAAGATATGGAAAGATATGAGTTCTCTTCTTCTCCCCGACCCCAGCTATCGGTAAATAGCGGGAAAGTCTTGGATGGTAAATGGTCTACCGCAGAAAGAAATGGCAACCTACTGCGGGAAAAAATCTGCCTCGTCAAAAGATACATGATTGCCTAAGCATGTATCACGCATGGCACATGATGGTTGCCATTCAAACTTGTGGACGTAGCAAGGTGGGTCTTGGCTGTAAAGGTCGGAACTGGTATCACTAAATAATGGAGCTCGTCTGAGCATTTGCTGTGTAATCTACTAGTGACAGAATAGCGATAGACTTGCAAGGTTGCGTCTATGAGGAAAGAAGCTGCAGGTTTGAAAATAAGTCATCCTTACACAAGGTATAGCCGAAGCAATTTGGAAGTATATTCAAGGCTAGAAAGTGAAGACTGTGCAGCTCTGGCAGTAATACTCGTTCCAAACTAAGCCTTGTACAGATAGAGCAATGGAGAAGTCAGTTATTTCCAGGATCAGTACAAAAAACCGAATGACAGCGTCTTTAGCTGCCAAATACGGTAACAGACTTTTCTTCCTTTTTTTTGTTTTTTGTTTTTTTTTTTGCAAAATAAATGTATAATTATTTCGTGCTTGTATTATTTATGCACAAACTACTAATTTTTTCTTTCGCCTTTTCAACATTTAATGTTTTATTGACTGTTTTTTTTTCTTTAAGGGGTAGTAACATTTTTCATGTCATTTAAAGACAGGAGATTGCAAGAATTCGGTGATGGCGGGGAGTTAATACTGATTTACCAATACAAGAACCACTAATTAACCCATAGATGGGGGAAAATAGGTGGATCCATACCTTTCCTAAGCGTATTTGAGCATAAGTGAATATAACGAACCCGACTGGAATTGGAACTCAGCTCTTCGATTTCGAATTCCGAGTCGTTAATCTGAGATAGATAGATAGATAGATAGATAGATAGATAGATAGATAGATAGATAGATATGAAGAATCTGAGATAGATAGATAGATAGATAGATAGATAGATAGATAGATAGATAGATATGAAGAATCTGAGATAGATAGATAGATAGATAGATAGATAGATAGATAGATAGATAGATAGATAGATATGAAGAATCTGAGATAGATAGATAGATAGATAGATAGATATGAAGAATCTGAGATAGATAGATAGATAGATAGATAGATAGATAGATAGATATGAAGAATCTGAGATAGATAGATAGATAGATAGATATGAAGAATCTGAGATAGATAGATAGATAGATAGATAGATATGAAGAATCTGAGATAGATAGATAGATAGATAGATATGAAGAATCTGAGATAGATAGATAGATAGATATGAAGAATCTGAGATAGATAGATAGATAGATAGATATGAAGAATCTGAGATAGATAGATAGATAGATAGATAGATAGATAGATATGAAGAATCTGAGATAGATAGATAGATAGATAGATATAAAGAATTTGAGATAGATAGATAGATAGATAGATAGATAGATAGATATGAAGAATCTTAGATAGATAGATATATAGATAGATAGATATGAAGAATCTGAGATAGATATATAGATAGATAGATATGAAGAATCTGAGATAGATAGATAGATAGATAGATAGATAGATAGATAGATAGATAGATATGAAGAATCTGAGATAGATAGATAGATAGATAGATAGATAGATAGATAGATAGATATGAAGAATCTGAGATAGATAGATAGATAGATAGATATGATGAATCTGAGATAGATAGATAGATAGATAGATAGATAGATAGATAGATAGATAGATAGATAGATAGATATGAAGAATCTGAGATAGATAGATAGATAGATAGATAGATATGAAGAATCTGAGATAGATAGATAGATAGATAGATAGATATGAAGAATCTGAGATAGATAGATAGATAGATAGATAGATAGATAGATAGATAGATATGAAGAATCTGAGATAGATAGATAGATAGATAGATAGATAGATAGATAGATAGATATGAAGAATCTGTGATAGATAGATAGATAGCACTTTGGCGAAGTGAAGCAAACTTCCATCTTCCCTGAAATCTTTTTTTAATACCTTATTTGCTTGTCAGCCATAATATGGCTTCATTTTCTTTTCCTCGATAAAAAACACCCACATATTGTTTGTTTCTTGTTTTTTAAATGATAACGACAAAAGCCAGCAGGTTTTTGTGACCTTCCGATTTTTTCTGCTTCTATGAAAATAAATATCACAATGTAAAAAAGACATAAAGTCTGAGACAGATAGACGCGCATTTGCAGATTATGTGGGCAGGGATTCTCTGTTTTGGCACCTGAACAAGATTTCAGTTGGGATTTGCTTTTTCTTTTCTTTTTTTTTTTTGCCTTTATCTTTCAATCTCTCTTTCTCTTGCTCTCCCTCTCTCTAGATCTATCGCTTTCTCTCTTTTTTTTCTCTCGTCCTCTTCTCCCACACTACGTCTTTCTTTATTTTTCCCTTTTATCCAATTTCTTTAGGATTTTTTTTTGTTTTTCCTTCCTTTCTCTCTTTCTTTTTCCTCTCATTTCTTCCTTTTTTTTTTTTTTTCTTTCTTTTTTTTTTTTTTTTTTTTTTTCAAACACGCTTTTTTAGTTGAACAGAAACATACGATACTTAAATGTGTTTCAAAATTTGGGGGAAAATTTTTAAATTATTTATTGTCCACACACACACAACCCATACCCCTGGTGAAAGAAGACGTCGCTTTTGGGGGCGGTTCCGGTGGGTTATGTATACTTGGATCAGTATTACCACCGGAATTAGGAGTAGATGCACTATATTGAGTTAAGTTTCATCTTCGTCTCCGAGGCCCGCTGGCCTAGTGATATGACGCTTGCGTAGTATCGTAACGGGCCAGTTTCGATTCACGGTAGTGGATGTGCACTGCAGATGAGTTCCAAAAAAGGAACGAAACGGCCGTCCACTGTATTCTGTTGAGGATTCTTTTCTAGACTCGATGAATTATTATGTGATGATATATATATATATATATATATATATATATATATATATATATATATATATATATATATATACAAATATTCTTAAATACCTATAATTGATAACAGAACTTAATACTTCTCGTTTTCACTCTCGCGTGATGATGTGTGACGTCACGAGCTGCGATGTGATTTTCGCTTCCGCGTCTCGTATATACGAGTTTGTCGTTGCTTTGAAATTTTTCATGCAACAAAAACAGAAAAAAAAATCATTATTGTTTCGTCCATGTATTGTTTGATATATTGAAATGTAATTGTCATCTTTGATAATGGCTTATGTAAGCGGAAAGCTTAGATTGGATTTAAACATGTATCAATATGGTGACTTCCTTTCGTCTTTCAACGATAATGTGATTAAGCTTATCAGAGGATATGAAAGGAACTTACTTAAAATAAATAGACAAAACCCATCTATATTATTTAATGAGACATGCATCATTGAAAAATTGCTGCCTAAATATACACTATATATATATATATATATATATATATATATATATATATACCAGTTCATTTCAAAAGAATCCTTATGAAGATTAACTAGAAGTTGAACATGTTTACAAACATTCCCTATTTTATATATATACAGGGTGTCCATAAAGTTCGTGTGCACTTTTAAAAAATTATAACTTTATTTGTATTTGCGATAGAAATAATTTGTAAAAAGGATTAGAAAGAAGTAAATCTATATTTTTTAAGATTTTATTGAAATTTTATTTAACTTTCCACATGTCCTCCATCATTAGCAATACAAAGGGTAATATGATTTTGCAGTTCACGGAAAACATTTGCCAACTGATTTACAGTAATGCCTGAAATCACATTAGTTATTTTAGCTATACTTAAAACTAGGTACATTAAACTTTATAACATTTTTTACAGATTATTTCTATCGCAAATACAAATAAAGATATAACTTTATGGACACCCTGTATATATATATATATATATATATATATACATACATACATATATATATATATATATATATATATATATATATATATATATATATATATATATATATATATATATATATAGCATGATCTCTAATATTGCGTTAAAATGCCACTCCATATTAAATTAATACTAAATTTTAAGTAATAGAATTTACCAATGTAAAAATAGTCACTAATCAATCTCATAAATAAAATTCAAACTGATAAAGATATCACCTTAATAATCACTTACTACTAGATGTAAACTTATATTTGAGAAAAAGTTTCTAGTGTTTGAATGTAAACTCTATATTTTTTAATCGACTATTTCACATTAAATCCCCAAAATGTCCGTAATAAGGTTTTTTAAAAAAAACTTTAACATATAATTAAATGGCTTAGACTGTTTAAACTGAAAAATTTACGAAATCTCAAAGTAAAGAAAAAAACAACGCCTATTCCAATAGAAGTTAATGACACTTTTTTACAACTTCTTTCTCTTTTTTTCTCTCTTTTTCTTTTTTCTTTTTTTCTTTATATACTTCATTGTCCATCCCACTTCCTATATCAAGATATAACTTCCGTTAACAGATTTAAAGTGTCAATGTCTAGATTTCAGCGAAAATTTAAATTTGAAACAATAGAAATGTTACATCTAACTCAATGCTGTCTCTCTACACCCTACACTGCCCCCACTTCGTGAGTTTTCTTATTATTGCCCGTCATAAATGTGTAAATTTATTTTCATTTTTTCATTTCAACATTTGGAAATAAATCTGATGATCCACTGTCCTTTAAAAGGGCTGTGGTGAAATAATTTATTATATGGAACCTTAAAGCAATCTGTTTTTATTTAAATTATTAGCTCTGATTTACATTGAGCTCTCTGGATTCTATCCTCATTGGGTCTTCCCATACGGATTACCTAGTTTTTCGTAAACTAAATATATATATATTTATATATATATATATAATAGGAAACGTTTGTAAACGTGTTCAACTTCGAGTTAATCTTCATAAGGATTCTTTTGAGATGAACTGGTACTTTTAGTTCTGTGATGTTTATCATTGTTCAGGAAGACCTCAAGCGTCTTTGTCTTGCGGTGTTCGCGTGCGTACGTGCGTGCGTGAGTGCGTGCGTGATTATGCACGTTTGCATTCCAATTGGCATTTTTGTCGGTCTGGTTGTAGACGTTAGTATGAGTCGGCGTGTTTGTGTTTGCATACTTCTAGTTGGTCGGTGGGTGGGTGACATGGGAGTAAAAGTCTTAAATTACATCGGCTGCAGGTACGCAGATTTTAGGTTTTTTCCGATGATGCTCGGCCTGTATAATGCTTGAGAGACACTCGAGGTAGAGGATTACAGAGTAAAAGGCAGAGCTTACGTACGTATGTGTGGAAGATAACGGTTAAAAGCTAGATTTGAACTGGTTAAGATCGTAGTGTTCGGGAAACATCCTCTTGGGAGTCGATTCTAATTCATATCTGAACCAATTCATATATATATATATACATATATATATATATATATATATATATATATATATATATATATATATATATATATATATACACGAGGGGGTGCTGAAAAATTGTTGACCAAATAAGGCAGTATATGATTTACACTGGAGAATTACTGCATATTCTGAAAGTAAATAACTCCTCTCTATTAAATAATCTAAGCACAAGATTGTCCTTTGAAAAATAGAGCACATATATATATATATATATATATATATATATATATATATATATATATATATATATATATATATATTAAATCGAGTTCAGCCCAAGCTAGGCACTAAAGCCACTGAGACGCAAGGGGGTTACTGGGTGTTGAAGAATTACAAACAGAAACATTACTAATGACCAAGAACATAGGAAGAGTAAACAGGAAGACAGTAGATAGCGATTGACATTGCATTTAAATTTTTGCAGATTAAAGTTGTTTGGAAAGCATGGAACTAGAAGGGAGTTCTGCAAGCGAGAAGTGCGAGAAAAGAAACTCTTAGCATAGGATTTATGGCTACATCTAGGTAGCTCAACTGTCTAGTATTGGGTTTAAATTCAAAGAGTCTAGGTACGAGAGCGAAGAGCTCATCCGGACAATTACCATGAAAGTATTGATAGAAAAGACACGGGGAGGGAACTTTACAGCGGTGGAAAGGGAATGAAGCTGAGCTGACAGATCAGGACCAATAATATTGCTGATTCTTCCTTGGATCTTATCAAGGAACTCAAGATAAATAGCAGGGTGGGGGAGCCATATCTAACAGCAATATTCTAAGCATGGACGAATGGTAGACAGAGATATGAAAGTTAAACGCTTGAGAGAAAAAATTGTCTAGCACGAACCAACTTTCCTCGCAGCTGATTTAGCAATGGATTCAATATAGTCTTTCCACTTCATGTCAGCCGAGAATGTTAGCTTGAATGTTAGCAATGTATCATTCTCCTGTAGGTTAGCCATGCTGATGGAAAGCAGAAAATGGTCTCCCAGGTGATTAATAGAAATCAGTCTAGATTTGGAGGCATTAAAATTAACAAGCCATCCTTTGTCCCAGTTAACAACAGACTGAACGTTGTTTTTGGCATCAGCTGCCAATTAGCATAGAACTTACGGTTATGTCTAACCAACTCAACTGCAAATTGGTCTAGGTACCGTAGCG
Organism: Acanthosepion esculentum; assembly: GCA_964036315.1. Lineage (NCBI taxonomy): Eukaryota > Metazoa > Mollusca > Cephalopoda > Sepiida > Sepiidae > Acanthosepion > Acanthosepion esculentum. Next base: position 16,272,425 of record OZ038490.1, on the reverse strand, counting down.
AAGAGCTTGTCTGAACAGTTGTCATTTTATTAAAAAAGACACAGGGCGGCAATCTTGCGGCGGTGGGAAAGTGACTGGCGCCGAGTCGCCAGATCAGGACCAATAATATTGCTGATTCTTCTTTGGATTTTATCAAGGATCTCTGTATATGGTCCAGATATATACGTGTCAGCAATATTCTAAACATGGATGAAAGGTAGACATAGATATGTAAGGTAGATTCTGGAGAGAAAAAATGTTTAGCGTGACAAAGTGAACCAGCTTTCTAGCAGCTAACTTAGCAATGGATTCAATATAGTCTTTCCACTTCATGTCAGCCGAGAAAACTATCACAAGAAGACGCAACGAGTCGTTCTCCTGGAGGTTAGCATCAGCCATACTGATGGAAGGCAGAGAGGAGTCTCTCAGATGATTAGCAGTTTAGTTTTGGAGGCGTTCAAAGTTAAAAGCCACTATTTGCCCCAATTAACAACGGATTGAAGGTCGTTTTTTATATCAGCTGCCATTTTGACCTTATCAAACTAATCATACTTAGTACCGAGGCAACAGTAAATGGTTTCGTCATCAGTGTAGATACCGAGTTGAGAGCTGATGCCATCGGGAAGGTCATTAATAAATATTAAAAACATATTAGGACCAAAAATGGAGCCCGGGGGGCACCTGCATTAGTACGAAAGGAACTGAACGAGTGGCCGTTCAGGATTATTTTTATTTCACGATTCGATAGGAAAAATTGGACCAGTTCAAAAGTTTGTCCAGAGGCGCCGTAAGTTTCTCAGCTTGTAGAGAAGTCTTGTATGTCAAACCCTGTCGAAAGCTTTCGAGATGTCCAAAGCTACAACCCTGACATCATCATTCTCATCTGGATCTTGATAGACTCTTTCCGCAATTATAGTCTGCGGTTGGCCTGGAGAAACGAAAGCCGTATTGCTTATGTGGAAAAAACAATCCTCTCCGTGATGTGAGATGCTTAACCAATTCAGTATTGATTAGGGCCTCTAGAAATTTCACAAAAAGAAGGGCCGATTGTTGTAAGGGTCGGACGGTTCACTTGAGTTCTTAAAAAACTGGAACAAAATATTAATGATTGAAGAGAGGAAGAAGAGAGAACTAACACGTGTAATACCCTATTACAGAGCCGCCAACAAACACGAGAGACAAAGTTTTTAGATGCAGTACGGTGCCTTATTCTCTCAGCAAACAGTCTTAAACCCTTCAAGGACTCGTTCACATTTATTGCGAGCAGCAACAAATAGACGCGAGCTGTCACCCTGGTATAGCCTAAAATAGCCCTGTGGGCTATAGTGGCAGAGCTTGCTGGTGAGAACCATGGAGACGATTAAGTATTTCACCTAGTATTTCTGAGAACGTATAAAAGCATCCATAACGGCTCTGACCAAAGAGGAAACCTCAGTGGCATAACAAATACATTGAGTCAATTTCTTCATCCACCGCGAGAAAAGTTGGCTCCCTGTGCCGGGCCAGGAAATTTTTCTCCCCGGAATCGATCCTCCAAATTTACAAATCAACCATCCGCCCTTGCATGGTGTATTGCTGCCATATATGGTCTGGAGCCCCTTCTGTTTGCCTCGGGGTTCTTGATAAGATCCAGAGACGGGTATGCAATGTAATTGGCCCTGATCTGGCTTCTCGTCTGCAGTCTCTCTCTCACAGACGCGCCGTCGCCTCTCTCTGTCTCTTTTACAGATACTTCCATGGTAATTGCTCCGATGAGCTGCTATCGCTGTTTCCCATGCGCCATGAATTCAAGCGTCATACGAGGCTAGCATCCCGTTCCCACCCTTTCACTGTTGAAACTGTTAAATGTAGACGTCTCTTCTACTCCAATAGCTTCATGACTCGCATCTCACGCCTGTGGAACTCCCTTCCTTATTCCTGTTTCCCTGACAACTGTAATCTCCAACTATTCAAATGTAACGTCAATCGACAGTTGCATTGATCTATCCACTATCCTTCTCCACATCCTTTCTTCTATCACTCCTATCTGCTCTTGCTCCAAATCCTCTGTAACCCCTTGCGTGCTAGTGGCTTCCAGCCTTGCCTGGGGTAAAATGCTTAAAAAAAAAAAAATTCTCGAATTGAAGGTTAAAAATGTCAGTCCAGAGGACGTCTCGAAGAAAATCACGGAGCGAATTTCAAACAGCATGCTGGTAACGGAATGAGGTCTTATGAATAGGTGGTTCCTGATTAACAGATGACTGGAACGAAATAGCAACAGACACTACAGAGTGGTCCGTGTTTTCAAAAGGACGGCGCTGCGAAGCTAAGCAAGAGCGGGGGTGAAGAGGAGAACTAAATCAAGAAGAGAAACTAAATAACTGGAACAAGTGCAAATTCCACACCTATATTTCAAAGACCTATTATATTAAGAAATTGAACTAAAACTTCGCAATTGCAGGTTATATCTCTTGTAAATACGTTTATTTATCTAATTTACTGTCTTTGTCTTATTTATTTTTAGAATTTAGTAAAATTTAAGCTAAATGCCTGACCTCTCCGAGTTCGAAAAAGGGCAAATTGTTGGAGCTCGCATGGCAGGAGCCTCGATCACTAAGGTTGCTGAACTGTTTGGGCTTTTCAAGAGCTACCATATCAAGAACTATGGCGCAATTCGAGAAATAGGGCAAAACCTCTAGCAACCGGAGAAATTCGGGCCGGACTTGCAAACTTACTGACAGAGACCGACGTGCATTGAAACGCAATGTGGCAAAAAATCATCAGACTACTTACTGCGCGCCAAAGTGACTGCTGAGTTGAATAATCATCTGAATAGCCCAGTTTCTACTAAAATTGTTTGTCGGGAGCTCCATAAGGCTGGATATCATGGAAGAGCCGCCATAAGGAAACCTCTTCTCTCCACTCGCAACATTTAGAAGTGGTTGAAGTGGTGCAGAGATCACAATGCCTGGTCTGCAGACCAATGGAAGCCAGTCATATTCTCAAACAAGTCCAGTTTTTCTCTTTTCTCAACTTCAGGGCGAGTTTATGTGTGGAGGCAGCCCAAAGAAGCTTACAACCCTGACTGCCTTCTTTCAACATTGAAGCATGGAGGTGGGTCAGTGATAGTTTGGGCAGCCATATCATAGAAATGTCTCGGTCCAGTAGTTGCCCTGCATGGTAGAATCAACAATAAAGATAACCTGAACATTTTGGGAGATCATGTTCATCCAATGGCCCAGACTTTATTCCCTGATGGTGACTGTATCTTCCAAGACGATAATGCTACAATACATACCGCTCGAGTGGTTAAAAATTGGTATAAAGAGCATGAAAGTGAGCTAGAACACATGGAGTGTCCTCCCCAGTCTCCAGATATCAATATTATTGAACATTTGTGGTGCATTTTGGAGCGACAAGTTAGGAGCCACTATCCTCCACCGTCGTGTCTTAAAGGGCAGGAGCAGGTATTAATGGAAAAAAAGCTGAAAATTTCTCTGGATGAAGTCAGAAAGCTGTAGGATTCCATTCCTAGACATATTAAAGCTGTATGTGAGGCTAAAGGAGGACCAACTCCATATTAAATAAATTTTCTTTGAATTTAACAAGTGTTTCAATTATTTTGTCCAACCCCTCTATATATATATCAAAGTCAAGAGCTATTGCTAGCTAAAAGCTACCAATAATACTTGATAAATAGGTGCCTCCTTTCTGGGGTAATAACTACAATAATCGGTTGCATACTTATAGATGGCACAGACATTGCAATTTGTTGCTTTATGCTCAACAAAGAAAATTCCTCTGTTTTCCAAGAAAACAGTCTTGTTTTGATATCTTTCCGGAAAAAGAAAAACAAAAAAGAGAGTCGCTCTTTCCCGATGTTGACATTCAACCTTTAATGAAATTACTTATTTATCTAGCAATACGTTGGCCTAACCACTCACGCATCAATATATATAGCGATATATTTGTATACATGCGCACACAAAAACACACACTCACACTCACACTCTCACACACACACACACACACACACACACACACACACACACACACACACACACACATATATATATATATATATATGTCTTTTACATTTATAAATATATATATAAACAGACGGTTAAACACAGCGAGAAACAAATGGGCTGCGAAACACATGTATATATATATATATATATATTTATATTTATATATATATATATATATATATATATATATATATATATATACATATATACATACATATATATATATATATATACATATATACATACATATATATATATATATATATATATATACATATATACATACATATATATATATATATATATATATATATATATATATATATATATATATATACGTGTTCCGGAGCCCATTTGTTTACACATATATATATATATATATATACGTGTTTCGCAGCCAATTTGTTTATATATATATATATATATATATATATATATATATATGCGTGTTTTCGGAGCCCATTTCTTTACATACATATATATATATATATATATACATATATATATATATATATATATATATATATATATATATATATATATATATATATACGTGTTTCGCAGCCAATGTGTTTGTATATATATATATATATATATATATATATATATATAGGTGTTTCGCAGCCAATTTGTTTATACATATATATATGTGTGTGTGTGTGTGTGTGTGTGTGTGTGTGTGTGTGTGTGTGTTTCGGAGCCCATTTGTTTCTCGCTGTGTTTACCCGTCTGTCTCGGTATGTTCATAAATATTTATCACGATTTTCGGCATGTCTTTCTCCTTGCGCAATTTTATATATCTAGCTATACATGTCTATTTTAATTTGTTTATCTATGTATAGTGCTTTTCTATGGAAAGCTTAGACGTGGCACAAGGCCGAAAGTATGGAGTACTCACTACATTAGCAGTAATTGATATAGTGAGACGAACTTGCTAACCATTACACCTCCTCTCAGTGCGCTATCTGGCTATGCATATTTATATTCCAATTTTGCAACTTTGCTCGTGTTAAGTTCTCTACCCCAGCCGGTTAATATCTATGTATTTAAGTTAGTATCTATCGATGCCAATCTGTTCATATCTATCTAAATATGTTAATGTCTGCCTATTTATCTATCTATCTCTGTTCATATCTTAGATTTTTAATATGTGCCCGTCTAAAGTTGTTCATATCTATCTATCTATCTATCTATCTCTGTTCATATCTTAGTTTTTTTATATATACCCGTCTAATGTTGTCCATGTCTATATATCTATCTATCTACCTACTATGCCTAATTTGAATATTAATTTAGATATGTATTTAAATAAACTAAGAATAAATATCTATCTATTCCATTCTATTCTAGTCTGTCTATCTCTATCTTATATCGACCTAACCATAAGAAGGTATATTTCTCTCTCTCTCTTCTCTCTTTCTTTCTCTCTCTCTCTCTCTCTCTCTCTCTCTATATATATATATATATATATATATATATACTTCTGTTCATAGCTTAGTTTTTTCAATATACGCCCTTCTAAAGTTGTTCAATCTATCTGTCTATCTATTCTATTCTATTCTAGTCTAGTCTATCTATCCTTATCTTATATCGACCTATTCATAAGAAGGTATATTTCTCTCTCTCTTCTTCTCTCTCGCTCTCCTCTCTCTCGCTCTCTCTTTCTCTCTCTCTCTCTCTCTCTCTCTCTCTCTCTCTCTCTCTGTGTCTCTATCTACCTCGCTTCATATCTTGTTTTTTTTTAATATACACCCTTCTAAAGTTGTTCAATCTATCTGTCTAACTATCTCATTCTATTCGTATCTATCTCTCTCTTTCTATCTATCTATCTGTTGAGGGGTCTCCCCTTTTTACACAAATGGACTCACCCAGGGTATACATATACTACTGCCAATGAATACCCGAAGAGTCAAGTAGTAGTAATAGAGTAGGGTAGCGGCAAGAGTCACAGTAACGAGCACGTAGACTCAGTAAGAAGTCACACAGCGATACGTCGATATCAAAGACTACCTATATATTTGTCTACTAACCCGCATTCCTGGAACTACTAACCTGTATTACCAGTTTGTATTATTACGTTAATACATTTATTTCCTATATTCATTCTTGGCGTTTGTTATTATTTGATACCGGATTTCCTCCCGGAATCCATAACATTATCTACTCTCTCTCTCTCTCTCTCTCTCTCTCTCTCTCTCTCTCTCTCTCATTTTAAATATTTATTTAAATAAATCAACAATAAATATCTATCTATCTCAGTCTATCTCTCTAGGTCTGCCACTATCTGTATATATATCTCATTTCGTTCCTATCTATCTCGGTTTGTGGGCACTTCTACGTGATGTAATGGTTAGCAGGCTTGTCTCGCCAGATCAACTATGACTAAATAATTAGTTCGTTCCTCACTGGGTGCCTCATTCATTTGGCCGTGGACCACATCTATGCTGCGCTTCGGAAATCACCTGTTTCAATCTGTTCGGATTTATGCATCTATTGGTTCATATCTACTGACTCTCTCAACTCCCTTTCTCTTTCGAACTGTTCACTTAATATATCACTTTTCATAACCAACAGTGCATATCTATCTATTCGAGATCTATCATATCATATTATATCTATCTATCTGTTCATATCTATCTATCTATCTTAGTCTGTTAATATCTGTCAATCTATATATCTGTCTATTCATACCTATCTATCTCCGTCTGTTCATATCTATCTATCTGTCTATCTCAGTCCGTTCATATCTATCTATTCGAGACGACTCATATCTATATATCTATCTATCTATCTATCTATATAGATAGATAGATAGATAGATAGATATTCCAAGCCAATATCTATCTATCTTTTTTATTAAAGCTATCTATTTTCGTCTGTTCACATCTATCCATTTATCTCAGTCTGTATCTATTTTAGTCTATTCGTCTCTATTTATCTATCTCAGACTGTTTATATATCTATTTGTTTATGTGTCTTTACTCACTCTCTCTCTCTCTCTGTCTCTGTCTCTCTCTCTCTCTCTCTCTCTCTCCTTTTCACTCCCTCCCTCAAGATCACTATATCTACCCCATTCTCTTCGCCTCTATCTGCATATAGCAAACTCAGTGTCGGTCATATCTAACCATGTTGCAGAAACGAAGGATTCCTAATCTTTTCCGAGCTTCTTGGTTTTCTTTTTTCATTTTTCCCAAACGACACAGCCAAAAGCCTTCCTGTCTGATGTTTTCAGATACTAAATGTCATAACTGCAGTTAACGTCCTCCACAACATCCGCGTGATTGTGTGAACATTTCAGTAACTTTCCTTTGATGGTAAGATTTCACACAGGGTTAGATATAAATCTCCCACTAAACATATGTCTACCAGAGATATTGCAGATTTTACAAGAACGTGTAGGTATTGACGACTCATTAAAAGATGCAACAATATTTTAACTATAATTGTGCAAGCAATAATTTTTTTATTTTTGTCATGAAGGACATATATACTTTTCACGCTCAGCAATTCTTTCTCTGCTGGTTTCGGTATCGGCTTTGAATTGAGCCTCGTCTTGTCATTGGGCATTGATAATAATCAACGTTCAAGAGAACGTTAGACAAGCAGGAGTTCCCAACTTTTTTGCGTCATCTCCCCCTTTCACTTAGAAAGATTTTCCACCGACCACCTGTATAGTAAATATTCAAAAGCATGCTAAAATTTATTGGTAAAAGTTTGTTACTGGTTCGTAAACTGATGTTATGATGTGGTAAAAAAAAATATCAAAGGGAGGTAACTAATAACGCTGACTTATGCGGCTGCTGCTGCTACTATAATATTAAAGAACGAAACAAAACTTGATCATTTTAAAACTGTAATGGTCCAGGTTAGTTGTATGGTTAGGGTTATCGTTGCAAATATATTTAGTTGAAGGAATAAAATTGTTCAAAATATATAAATTTTGGCATTAAATAATCCATTGAGATTGATATACCGCGAAACGAAATTAACCAACCAACATGAAAGAACTCTCTCATGACATCGATCCATATAATATCCTACAATTTCTCAAAGAAATCAAACTGTATTACAAAATATAACTTCGAGAAAACTACAACATAAAGCACACATATCACTACCTTTAATAATCATGTCCACATAAACATCTACAGGGTGCGATGGTTAAATTGTCGCCATAATATATTTTTAATTTCGCGCATGCGCGTTGTTTGTTTTTGATTTTATCGACTGCACAGTATAGTGGGATCATTTTGGCACTGTCTGTGAGAAAAGAGAACAATTCACTCCGCCAGAAATTTGGAAACGGCATGCTGTACTACTTGGCATTCGCGATGGAAGACCGAATTAAAATTAAATAAAATAAATAAAATTATAATTAATAAATAAAATTAAATTAAATTAATTAATTAATTTAATTAAATAAAATTAACTAAAATAAATTAACTAAAATAAATTAACTAAAATAAATAAATAAAGCTAATAGTAAGAATAGTTACTACACATTGATCCTAACCAAAAGACCAAGAAGCGTTTGTATTTACTTGCCGTCCGAAGTTGGCAGAATGCGACAGAAGGTCATTTTAATGTGGGTAGCCCGAGCGCATGCACCCGGGCCAGGTCCAAAAATACCCCAGCCCTCCACAACCATCGGTTTCGCTGGCGTTAGTAGTACTACCGTACAATGAGACAGGTACTGCCACGCACAACCGTTTCCAGAGCCCGGACGCCTCTCACTAATATTTTCAGTTGTGCTCTGTCCGCAAACAGAGAGAGACAACTGAGAGATCAAATGTAGCTTATTCGCCCGAGGGCAGATACTACACTTTGATCCCAAAAGGTTATTTACCTTACACCCCCTCCCCCCGCGAAGCAGGATGTAGCATATGGCCCTTTTTAATGCTAGGTAAAAATTCCCTGTAGACCCCGTATACACGTCTACCACCCCAGACGAGACTCTGCCCTTCAGCATAGCCTCGTCTGGGTTCCTCTCCGCCCGAAGGCAGAGAGTTCGACCAGCACAGGTGGAGACTCCAACGAATTGCCGAAATTTGGTCCCAAATGGTCGAGAAGCGATTTTATTTAATATGATAAATTATTTGTGACACAGGGCAAAATGGAGAGTGGGGTTTGGTTTGCTTTGTTTTGTTTTACGGTATATCAACCTCAATGGCTTAGCCGACAAGATTTTTATTGCTGGCTTTTATTTGCAAGAAATTCCTCCAGAATTCATTTCATTTATGTCTCTTATATTCCTCGACCTCGTTTCTTGAAGGCTATGTCTAAAAATATATTCGGCGTTTGGACCTAAGAACGCCAGAAAATAATTAAAAAAAAAATGGAGTATATTGGCGCCAAAGTAGATGCTTTATAGCACCACGTATAACTTTATAACATAACATAAATCTTAATTTCACTGGAGAATCGCTATGCCCGAGCATTCGCTCCAAAAAAAAAGAGTTTTAATGGAGACGATGAAACCATATATCATTCTTTAACCACAGCTGCGTACAAAAGCGGAAATTAATGACAAATATGTCCAACGATATACCATTCCAGATAAAGAGATTTATTTATTTATTTATCAGTTGTTTATGTTACCCGTGGCATCACAGTAGGATTTGTTAAACAAATACATCAAGACCACACACGCATAAACACCCAAACACACACACACACACGTTTACCATAATCTATTGATTTGTTTTATAAATACCCTATAAATACCCTATATAAAACCCCTCAGTTAACAGATGCATTCCTTTGAGTATAATTTATGTATTTTATATGATATATATGCTAAAAGTTCTGCTTACTCCATTTATTTAATATCTTATATTACTTTTCAGTTTCTTATTTTCTTAAATATTTTTCTTGCCTTTTCCATAATTTTATTTCTTAAAAAGACATTATTAATCTACTATAAAAATTTTATTAAATTACGTTTCTTCTTCAGATAAAATGTAAGACGTTGGACGTCAACAGTGTAGCAAAAAATTATGTTTCAAATATCACATATGTATTCGTTCAAAAATTCAAATGACATCTTACTTAGCATAGACCATATTTATTGATTGAACCGATTATCAACATAACATATCTGGCTACTTTACATTTCTACACTTTCCTTGTATTTCATTTCCTTTTTCTCCTCTTCTTTTTCTCTGTAGAAATATCTTGTGTCTTTCTCTCTTGCTCTTCTTCTTTTCTTTCTTCTTTTTTCGCGGGAAAAGAGGTTGTTTGTAAGTAAACTCTAATAATTGTAAAAATCTTCATTTACTACCGCCTGATGAGATGTGGTATTACACATCGAAACATGAATATATTTTTGTAGCAATTTTATACACGTTCCAATGTAATATCCTATAATAAAGAAGAATGCTCTACTATTTAATTGTATTGAACCCTATTTTAAATTAATGTTATGAACGTTTGAATTTATATTTGATTCGTTCTCATTTCATTTATATATATATATATATATATATATATATATATATATATAGGAGAAGATATAAGATATATAAGAAATATAAGAAAAATATAGGATATATATATATATATATATATATATATATATATATATATATATTGCATATATAGAGAAGAAATATAGTTTTAAGGTGTGCTATATTTATGGGATAAAGTGCTCAATATCAGAGATAGAGCGTATGTAAATATAAATATAAAAATGAACATAGCTTTGATGGTGCAGAAACCTGCGAAATCATAGGTATATATTTACTACATGAACTAAGCAAAATAATAGATAGAAATGATACGGGACTCTACAGGGACGACGGTCTCATAATCTTATGAAACTACAACAAACAAAACACAGACAAAACTAGAAAAACATTAATAAGGATTTTAAAAAAATAACGGATTTCACCTAGATATAAAAACTAACCTAAACGAAGTAGATTTTCTAGATGTTACCTTCAACCTAAGAAAAGGTACATATAAACCATACAGAAAACCCAATGATAAACCACTCTATATACACACATCTTCTAACCACCCGCCTTCTATAATCAAACAGATACCAAAATCGATTAAGCGCAGGCTTTCCGACAATTCCTTCAATGAAACCATATTTAACGAAGCTAAGAAAGACTACGAAACAGCCCTAAAAGATAGTGGATTCCCGGCAACACTCACATACTCACCACAGAGCACAAAAAGGCCAACAGGAAAAGAAATATCATATGGTTCAACCCACCGTACAGCAAAAACCTAAAAACAAACGTAGGTAAAATATTCTTCAAACTCTTAAACAAACACTTCCCGGAATCAAGTACTCCACAAAAAACTATTCAATAAAAACACTGTAAAAATCAGCTACAGTTGCACCGAGAACATAGCACAAATAATAAAACAATCACAACAGGAAAACCACCAACAAACCACCCGAACAAATTAAACCCACGTGTAACTGTAGAATAAAGAATGAATGCCCCTTAAACGGTAATTGCTTACAAAACAACGTAATATACCAAGCCACGGTAAAATCACCAGATAATGACGAAAAAGTATATATAGGAGCAACTGAAGGTTCCTGCAAACAAAGAAACTATGCACACAAAACATCTTTCACAAATAGTAAATACACGAACAGTACAATGCTTTCTAAGTATATCTGGGAAATTAAAAACAAAACGCAAATCACAACAAAATTATCATGGAAAATAAGGAAAAAATAATCAGCCTACAACAACCAATCCAAAACCTGCAAACTTTCCCTGGAGAAAAAAATAGCTATTATTACCTTCCCAGAACAAAGTAAATTAGTAAATAAACTATCTGAGCTCATCTCAAAATGCAGACATGAAAACACATTTTTACGAACTTACTAAAAAATCGAAAACTGAAAAGAATGAATAAAAATAAACAAAATAATATAAAAAAAACAAGTAAAATAAGTTAACCCAGTCAAATAATAAACAAATTAACAAACCACTCCCGTTAGGATAGGCGAAATAGAACAAATAAACAATAAACACATAAAATACAAATAAAAATAATCAGTCCAAGTAAATAAAGCAAACAATAAACAAATTAACAAACCAATAACCGATAGAATAGACTACAAGAACCAATCCAAAATTTGGACGAGAAAATAGCTATAACTGCTATATAACGATAAAGAAAATACTACGTTACACAAAAATCGAAAACTGAATAGAGTAAATAAATATATACAAAATAAAAAATAAGCATATAAATAAGAAAAGATAATTAAAAATTAACAAATTAACATATCGCTCCCGCTAAAGTAACCGTTAGAACTAATAAAAATAAACATAAATAAGCAAAAGACTCGATGAATTACTTATATACATATATATATATGTGTGTGTGTGTGTGTGTGTGTGTGTGTGTGTGTGTGTGTGTGTTTAGACAGCAATCCTTCTTTCATGCACATTGAAAATGACAGATAAGGTGCTTTTATATAGTATTTTATACAATTTCTCATGCGATCTAATAATTGTTTTCTTTTCGGATGATAAATTATATAAAAACTGTCCGAATGTTCTTTTTATCCGAGCGCTTTCGGCTATACATTCAGCCATTTTCAAGGATTATATTTTAACTGTTAAAATAAGAAATAGTTTGTTGTATGTATGTTTTATAAAATGTTTTTTCATTTTTTTTTGTTTCAAAACACGGTCAAGATATTATGTCCATGTTCAAAGTTAATATTATTAAGTGGTGTTTTTTTTTGTTTTTAATAATAAGGCTTCCATTATTTTTAGCCATTTTTTGCATGTAGATGATGCTATTATATTAGTGTTGTCATCAAATATGTTACGAATAGTGTCCGGTAGGTCTCCATGAATATTTAAATGAGATCTAATTGAGCTATTGTCAGAAAGGTGTAGAGTGAGTTTGCGTGTCAAACATGTTGTAGTGTGGTCTATATATTTATTTACGAATTTTGATTTATCAGGAATACAATTCCTTAATGGGCATTTAAATTCGTAAATAATATTTGCCCTATTTGATTTTGTTCTAGGAGATGAATTATTTATTTTTAACTATAAGGTTAGAGGTTTTACATTTTTTATAATAAATAATTAATCTAATTTTTTTGCTATTGTCAACTGGTGTTATGCATTTTTTATAATGTTCTTGATTCTACACTCATCCTCTTTATCTGATTTTTATAAAAAAATATTAATATTATTATTTATGTTTCTATTCTCGCCGTTGCTATTAGCTACCTCAGACATATATATATATATATATATATATATATATATATATATATATGATATAAAATGACAATTGGAAAAATCTTAGATTTTGCCGACGCGTTTCGTCTTCCGACTTTTTCAAGGCAAAAATGAAATCGAAATGTCTCTGTTGTTATCATTACATTAAAAATGCAAATTTAAAAAGATAGACGCTTCTGTCCAAGCCTTTTTTCTGGTTAATGTAAATTACCTCTTTAAATTTGGATTTTTAATGTAATTATAACAACAGAGATATTTCGATTTCATTTTCGCCTTGTCGGTGTCATTTTATAAAAATCTGTCTTGTCCACAGAATTGATCTGGGAATTTAACTATATATATATATATATATATATATATATATATATATATATATATATATATATATATGAAGAAATATAATCTTAAAGTGTGCTATATTTATGGGATAAAGTGCTCAATATCAAAGATAGAGCGTATGTAAATATAAAAGTGAACATAGAAGTCAACACTTAGAGGCGACAGTCTGTTTCATGCTAGATGCAATCGTCAGGCCAGACGATTGCATCTAGCATGAAACAGACTGTCGCCTCTAAGTGTTGACTTCTATGTTCACTTTTATATTTATATATATATATATATATATATATATATATATATATATATATATATACGACCCTCTCCCTTCCTCTTACCGGGTCGATAGCGAAGATAGAGGAGGACCGTAATCTATATTATTACAGCAACGTGTATACAATTATTACAACAAATTTCGTTCGCCAAGGGTCTCTTTCCGATTGATCAGACACGGTCGAGCTGGCTGGAATTGCTTAAGGAACACACACAGCAAACACAAGTCACACGGATGCGGAGATAACAATTAAATACATTTATTACCGTAGCATACAATGGGAAAACAATGTGAAAGATACGTCGAAAATAACAACAACAAATAAAGTAATAAAGAAATGTTGTGGGACGTAATAACAGGAGGGGGGAATTTATCCCCTGCCGGTAACTAGATGATTAAGAGAAAATCTTAGGTCAGGCCTGCATGCAAATATACAACATGACATATATATATATATATATATATTTTTTTTTTTTTTTTTTTTTTTTAAGCGTATCACCCCAAGCAAGGCCGGTGGCCACTATCACGCATGGGGTTACAGAAGTGTTGGAGGAAGAGCAGATAGGAGTGGTAAAGGAAGGGATGTGGAGAAAGAGAAGGACGGAGGGTCGATCTAGGTAGGGGGGTTACGGGAGATATAGAGCGAGAGTAGATAGGAATGAAAGATGTCAGGAAGTGGATAGATCAAGGCAATTGGAGATGACGATTGACGCTACACTTAAACCGTTGGAGATTGTATTTGTCAGGGAAACAGTAATAGGGAAGGGAGTTCCATAGGCGAGATGTGCGAGACATGAAGCTATTGGAGTAGAAAAGACGTCTACACCTAACAGTTTCAACGGTGAAGGGGTGGGAACGGGATGCCAGCCTCGTAGGACGCTTAAATTACTCGTAGCCTCGTAGGACGCAGAGCAATTACCGTGGAAGTACTTGTAGAAAAGGCAGAGCGATGCAACATCGCGTCTGTGAATGAGCGACTGCAGACGAGATGACAGATCAGGGCCAATCACATTGCATATCCGTCTCTGGATCTTATCAAGAACCCTGAGGCAACACGCAGGGGCCCCAGACCATAAATGGCAGCAATACTCCATGCAAGGTCGAATGGTAGACTTATAGATTTGGAGGATCGATTCAGGGGAGAAGAATTTCCTGGCTCGTCACAGGGAACCAACTTTTCTTGCGGTGGATGATGCAATTGACTCGATGTATTTGTTCCATCTCAGATCAGCGGACAGCGTGAGACCGAGCAGCCGCAGAGAGGAACTCTCGAGAAGTTAGTCCTCAGACATTCTGATGGGATGCAGGGATGGGTCCTTGTGGCGGTTAATGGAGAGCAGTTTTGTTTTAGAGGCATTAAAGTTGACCATCCATTTCTCTCCCCAGTCCACAACCGATTGGAGGTCCTTTTCAATTTGAGCTGCCAGGTTAGTTTTGTCCGCCTCAGTAGATTTGTGCTTGAGGCAGGAGTAAATAGTAGTGTCGTCAGCGTAGATACCGACTTGGGAGTCTATGGCGTCTGGAAGGTCATTTATAAATATGAGGAACAGAGTAGGGCCAAGGATGGAGCCTTGAGGAACACCAGCAGTAGTGGGATAGGAGTTGGAGAAGGATCCACTGAGAACAACCTTCAAATCCCGGTTTGATAGGAACGATTGAATTAGGTCAAACAATCGACCTGTGATACCATAACCCCGGAGCTTGCGAAGGAGGCCGGCATGCCAAACCCTATCGAATGCCTTGGAGATGTCAAGGGCCACGGCACGGGCTTCGCCGTTACTATGGATAGCTTGGTAGACAAATTCAGTGATGTATATATATATATATATATATATTAATAAATATACATATTACATATCACCTTACATGTTTATATTTTCCTCAATGTATTTTGTCATTTATATTTGTATTTATATATATATATATTTATATATGTATATATATATATATATTTATATATATATATATATTTATATATATATATATATTTATATATATATATATATTTATATATATATATATATATTTATATATATATATATATATTTATATATATATATATATATTTATATATATATATATATTTATATATATATATATATATTTATATATATATATATATATTTATATATATATATATTTATATATATATATATATATTTATATATATATATATATATTTATATATATATATATTTATATATATATATATTTATATATATATATATATATTTATATATATATATATTTATATATATATATATATTTATATATATATATATTTATATATATATATATATTTATACATATATATATATTTATACATATATATATATATATTTATATATATATATTTATATATATATATATTTATATATATATATATTTATATATATATATATTTATACATATATATATATATTTATACATATATATATATATATATATATATATATATATATATATATATATATATATACTTTAGAAATCTAATATATATATATATACTTTAGAAATCAGGAGGTCAATTAAAATACGCGACCATGGTTTTGACCTGGCAGTACCTTCGGGTGATACTTTGAAAATGACCATTATCCGAAAAAAAAATTATTAGATCGCATGAGAAATTGTATAAAAAACTAAATAAAAGCACCTTGTCTGTCGTATTCAATGAAATGTGCCTGAAAGAAGGATTGCTGCCTAAATACACAAATATATAAATGAAATGAGCATGACTTAAATGATTTTTTATCAAAGTTCGTTTTCTTTTTATCTTCTTTTAGCTTAATGTGTCTTATGTGTGTTTCTTCTTTTCTTTTCTTTTTTTTTATAATTCTTGTAGGTCTCTTCTCTCTTTCTTTCTCTTTTCGTTTCTGTTTCATGTATTTCTTTGTCTTTCTTTTTTTCGTTTCAAGTGACGAATCAATTGAAGCTGTCGTTTCGTAGCTCTCAGGATAACGTCTATCTTTCTTCCGGTTTACATACAACTTCTTTTCTCTCGTGCCAAAGTTTACTTTTTTGATGGTGTTAAACTTTGTTAAAACTGTACGAGCTTCGAAATCATCTTAGATTTCTATTCCTTTTGCATATCTAAATTGATAGCTGGCTGTCGCCTTCCTTCCAAGCAATCCATCAAATCTCGTCCATCACCAATCAATCCTCCATACACCATAACACCGCATTCTCTCAAGGGGGTCCTACAAAACGCGCCCCATGCCATAAAAATTTAATGATAATAAATAATGATATATAAAAATCTATGATGAAATATGAGAGGGGGGG
>OZ038490.1:16242811-16250311 GCA_964036315.1 Acanthosepion esculentum | reverse complement strand
GAGACATCTGGAAGAGGCACGGCACAACACGTGGAAGTAGAATATTCCGGCCCGTTGGATGGAATAAAGGGTTCGATTCGAAATTCCAAACACCTGAAGAATTCCGGAGCGTAGATCGGCCGAAACATTGTGAATATGGCAATGAAGATGAGGATAACAGTCCGAATAATGTAAATAATACAAGTAATCATAATACCTCGTCTCAGAGATATAGAGGCCGAAACGTTGTGAGTATGGCAATGAAGATGAGGATAACAGTCCGAATAATATAATTTAATCCAAGTAATCATAATACCTCATCTCAGAGATATAGAGGTCGAAACGTTATGAGTATGGCAATGAAGATGAGGATAACAGTCCGAATAATATAATTTAATCCAAGTAATCATAATACCTCATCTCAGAGATATAGAGGTCGAAACGTTATGAGTATGGCAATGAAGATGAGGATAACAGTCCGAATAATATAATTTAATGCAAGTAATCATAATACATCATCTCAGAGATATAGAGGCCGAAACGTTGTGAATATGTCAATGAAGATGAGGATAACAGTCCGAATAATATAATTTAATGCAAGTAATCATAATACCTCATCTCAGAGATATAGAGGCCGAAACGTTGTGAATATGTCAATGAAGATGAGGATAACAGTCCGAATAGTGTAAATAATATATGTAATTATATTTTACTGCTTCTTAAATTTGTATTGAATAAAATAACGCTTTATTGGTGTTGAATTTCTTCCTTGAAAACTTTAGTTTCCAGACGTTCAATTTAAATGCCATAATACAAATTCTATTACGCAGAACTGAAATATATGAATTAAATCTAAAAGTATAAAATAGTTGGAAAGTTAAAAAAACACAGTCCAATAATACTCAAGTAGACTGGGAAAAGATTTTGAAATAATTTTTACAGATTAGAATCCATTCCACCTTTCTTCAGACGCGATTTTTGTCAGAATCGTTTGGTTTGGTTTTTATTTTACGGTATATCAACAGCCCAATGGGTTATTTAATGCCGACAAGATTATTATTGCTGGTAATATTTTATTTTTCATAATGTATTGATGAGGATTGTGATGATGATGATGATGATGATGATGATGATGATGATGATGATGATGATGATGATGAGGATGATGATGCTTGCGATGAGTAGGATTTGATCTTGGGGATTGTGATGATGATTGGGATAATGATGATTGTGATGATGACTGTGATGCTGAGGTTTCTGATGATGGGGATTGTGATGATGGGTATAATGATGATGATGATGATGATGATGATGATGTTGAGGATAGTGATGAAGATCATTTCGATGATGTTGACCGTGATGATGATTGTGATGATAAACATTGTGACGATGATCATTGTGATGATGGGGATTGGGATGATGATGATGGTGATGTTGAGGACAGTGATGATCATTGTGATGATGGGGATTGTGATGATGATGATGGTGATGTTGATGATGGTGATGTTGAGGACAGTGATGAAGATGATTGCGATGTTGAGGATTGTGATGATGATTGTGATGATGATCATTGTGATGATGGGGATTGTGATGATGATGATGGTGATGTTGATGATGGTGATGTTGAGGACAGTGATGATGATTGTGATGATGATCATTGTGATGATGGGGATTATGATGATGGGGATTGTGATGATGATGATGATGATATTGAGGACTGTGATGGAGATGATTGTGATGCTGAGGATAGTGATGATGAACATTGTGACGCTGAGGATTGTGATGATGGGTATTGCGATGATGATGATGATGATGCTGATGTTGAGGATTGTGATGAAGATGATTGCGATGATGAGGATTGTGATGATTACTGCGATGATGGGGATTGTGATGAGTATGATTGTGACGATGAGGATTGTGATGATGCGTATTGCGATGATGATGATGCTGATGTTGAGAACTGTGATGAAGATGATTGTGATGATGATGACTCTGATGATCATTGTGACGCTGAGGATTGTGATGATGGGTATTGTGATGATGATGATGATGATGATGATGATGATGATGCTGAGGATTGTGATGAAGATGATTGTGATGATGATGACTCTGATGATGATTGTGTTGCTGAGGATAGTGATGAGGAACATCGTGACGATAAGGATTGTGATGATGGGCATTGTGATGATGATGATGGTGATGTTGAGGATTGTGATGAAGATGATTGCGATGATGGGGATTGTGATGAGTATGATTGTGACGATGAGGATTGTGATGATGGGTATTGTGATGATGATGATGGTGATGTTGAGGATTGTGATGAAGATGATTGCGATGATGATGACTCTGATGATCATTGTGACGCTGAGGATTGTGATGATGATCATTGTGACGATACGGATTGTGATGATGGGTATTGCGATGATGATGATGATGGTGATGTTGAGGATTGTGATGGAGATGATTGCGATGATGATGATTTCTTTCCTTTATGGAAACATTTAATTTCCCTATTATTATTTATGTTTCTATATTATTTTTCTTTAAAGATTGGAATTTTACGCCGATGTATTTTCGTTTCGTTTCGTTTGTTTTACGGCATATCAACACCTCAATGGGTTATTTAATGCCGACAACTTTTTTTTCCTGGTAATATTTTTTTCAAAAAATGTATTGCTGTTAATAATTTTTTCTTCAAAAATATATTCCAGGTTCCAAAAATGTATTGCTGGTATTAAAACTTATTTTTATACTTTCATTGTTTTGACCCCTTTTGGTGGGATTAACTATTTGCCCATAGCTGGGATCCTGACAGGTGCTCCCCCACCCGGATCAGGGTGGTCCTAAAAACAACAGCAATTAAGAGGTAGTTCCACCCTCCGTAAAACCTTCTGATTAAAAGCCTTGCTGTCGGATGTAGTTTATCATCTTACCCAAAACGGTGTCAGAATCGAAAAATAAGGATTTTTAAAAATTATTTTACAAGTGGGGGTTTCTGTTCATAATATCAGTACAGTGTAAAATCGATCCCTGACTTTTTACAAAGTTATGTGAACTCAGTTGTTCTGCATACAAAAATAGAAAAAATATTTTCAATAAAAATAAACAGATATATTTATTGCATTACGGGTTATCTGGGGCATACGCAATATTAAATATACTGTATGCCGAATATATGAAATTTTAGAACGATAACAAGACTGATGAAGTAAAGAAAATTTGATATACATTTTATCAACGCTTTTATCCACCCAGTGGATAAAAGCCTTTCTTAGGCGATATGTCCTTGGGGATAAAAGCGTTTATTGAAGTAACCCAGTGACGTGACCCAAAGAGTCGTGAGTTCAATACCTGGCCACGGAAGAGGTGAACAAAAATTTGGAGAGTTCAGATACTAAAGGGAATTAACTGAAACTGAGATATCCAGAAAAGGTATGGCACGTGGAACTAGAACAATCTACCCCAGTGGATGAAATAATGGTTTCGGTTGGAAATTCCAACGTATATCACCTGAAGAATGCCGCAGTGTATAACTGTCGAAACGTCGTGAATATGGCAATAAAGATGAGGACAACAGTCTGTACAATGGAAATCGTTACAATAACTAATCTCAGAAATATAGGCAGAAAAAAAAATTATAATTGATCACAAAACAGTTTTGTTTTGTAACTTGAGCGTTGTTACTCTTCCTGGGGAAGGCCTAGACAAGTTACGGCCCGCGAGACGACTCAGTTTTCAACCTAGTCATTTTTTTGTGTGTGTGTGTTCAGAATGAATTCAACATCTGATCGCATAGGAAAAATTCAGTGTTGCGAAAGCGTGTCTTAATTCGATTACAATTTCACAGTCTTTGTATTTAATTAACACTTTTAAATCTCCGTAGAAACAGTATTGTCTCGATGCTCCTCTCTTCTCTCTTACTCCTACTCTGTAATTTTCTCTAAAAAATCCTTTCTTTCGGTCCACAGCTCATCTTCAGCAATCAATATGGTTCGTCCAAATATTTTTTCATTGTTCGCGCCATCACTAACCAAGAACGATAACTCTAAATATTTTTAGAGGTTATCTCCCTTACATCTTCACCCAGTAAATTTTATTATTATTTAAGGCAAACCTTTAAAACGTTAGTTTTAGTGATAGACTTTTCCAAATTAAGAATAATTCTTCTAGGACGAGGAGGAAATTGTCCCTTCCTCCTTGTCTGAGAAGTATTATTCCTTATTTGGAAAATTCGATTCTTTAAAAACAATAATCTACACAAAATGTCTTTTTGTTTTTAATAATTACCTTAAAGAATATTTGTTGCCTAAATTATTTTAATAATTACTTTAATATTTAATCATTTTAATAATTACCTTAAAGAATATTTGTTGCCTAAATTATTTTAATAATTATTTTAATATTTAATAATTTTAATAATTACCTTAAAGAATATTTGTTGCCTAAATTATTTTAATAATTATTTTAATATTTAATAATTTTAATAATTACCTTAAAGAATATTTGTTGCCTAAATACACAGAAGTTATTATTTCCAATTTTACAAAACTTTTTCAAGATTATTCCGAGTACGCCAATAATGATGAATTTCAGTGCCAACTTCAAATTCTAATAAATTCTTTAGGTAATTTCTACGCTTACAAACATATCGAATTGGAACACTGGTTTTCGTACGGGCAACGAAGTTAAGCAACGTCGAGCCTGATCAGCACCTGGATTGGTGACCACTTGGGAATACTAGGTGCTGTAAGCATGGATGACTGGGTGGTGCAATAGTTAATGGCTCTGAATTATTAATCAGAGTGCCGAGTTCTAATACCGTTGAGTTCGTTATATTAACTTACGTGCATATACCATTCGGGAAGGTACGAATTCACCTTTCTCCTCCAACTATTGGGTAATTAATAAGAAATATTTTACTAAATCATTATTTGCAAAAATGAAATTTAAATCTGAAAATATTTTCTGGCTTTAAATTACCTATTAAACGCTTATGTTCTACGAAATTCTTCGAACATTCAGGCCGGTAAATGTAATTAATACTGTCTAATTAAAAACAGAGCATTTACTTAAATAAATTGTATATATAAAAATATCGTATAAACAGAAAATATACTAAATAATTGTCGGACGTAATCCATTCCATTATATATTGTCATTGTTTACGTTAAGGTACGATTCGTGAGCAGATATGGTCAATCGAGAAAAATGGCCGGTGTGTGTGTTTATAAACATTAATTCGAATGTTACTAACCAGACGCTTCCCTGTAGCTAAATGGCATAAGACGTCAGATCAAATGACGGTTTCCGTATAGGAATACAGGTTCGATTCCTGTCGGAGAACGCATATTTTCTACGAAATTTCTCGAATATTCAGGCCGGTAAATGTAATTAATAATGTTTCATTAAAAACAGAGCATTTAGTTAAATAAATTATATATATTTATAAATAATGCCTAAACAGAAAATATATTAAATAATTGTCGGACTTAATCCATTTCATACTCTATCTAAATAGCTTTTATTTTTTAAAATTCTGTTTTCGTATACAAAACAGCAAGGTCCAATAACTATGTAAAAAGTGCTGGGGTCAATTTTACACTGTACTGTGTATCGGTAATGGCGGTCTAAATCGACCCGTACATTTTTCTTAAGCGATTGTGCCACAGAGGATTCTTCGGTTAGCAAGTTCGATTTTACTGCTTTTAAATTACAATCTTACATGAATCTCTCACGTATATTCGTATCTGCTCATGGCGTATCCAAATGTAAACAAATGACGTCAGATATTATGAAATTACAAAGTCCGACAATTATTTTAAGACATTTTTATGTTTATACATTCTTTTTATAGATACAAGTATTTAAGTAAATGCTCTGTTTTATAATAAACAGTATTAATAACATTTATTTATTTGTCCGAGAAATTTTCATAGAAATATATGTGGCTCAATCGGTTAAGGCATGTCAGGCTATTTGACGGTTCCGTATAGGACACAGGTTCGATTCCTGTCGGAGAATGAATATTTTCTTTGAAAATTTTTGGAATATTCAGGCTGGTAAATGTTATTAATACTGTTTATTGTAAAACAGAGCATTCACTTAAATATTTGTATCTATAAAAAAGAATGTATAAACATAAAAATGTCTTAAAATATTTAAGTATGTAATGATGTACAAGCATATGGCTTACTTCCCTTTGACTGGAATTAAAGTCTTGACTAATGAAATATTTTTATCTGAGCACATAAAAAGTTGAATGAACTTATGAAAGCATTTTTTACACGATTGGGCCAGTTTAGTTTCCTCAGTCAAACGGGCCGTACGTTGGGCGTGATTTCTTTTTTTTTCTGTATTGCTTCTGTTCTTCGATAAACTCTTCTTGACTCTCTTGAATTCATTTCCATATGGACACCCATTCTTTTTCAATCCATGCCAACATTTAACGGGAAAAGAAGTCACGGTAGATATCAGTAGAGGCTAAATCAGTGGGGGAAACCGGGAGTAATCACCTCCCCGCACGCCCCCGGGAGGAATTTCAGATTTTCGGGTGAAAAGAGATAATCTTTTACTTTTTCTTGATTTTTATTTGCAGAATGTCGAGCCCACCATGAGTGTAAAAAATAAAATTTGGAACGCGAACCTTTTGAGTTTGAACAGTCTTGGAGAACGGGGAGGGGGGCGACATTCTGACGTAGATTAAAGAGGATGCACTGCGTCAAAATGTTTGAGAATCACTAATCTAGATTGACACATTAATACCTACTGTCCCAAAAATGGGAGATCTATATGACTGAAAATGAGTTGATAGAAACCTATATGCCTGAAAATGGGTTGATAAAAACATATATGCCTGAAAATGAGTTGATAGAAACCTATATGACTGAAAATGGGTTGATAGAAACCTATATGCCTTTAATTAATACAGCAATTTTATGAACCTATGATTAATAGTGGATTGTCATAGCTGAATGTTTATGTAGTCTTAACGTTAATGACTCTTTTTTGTTGGTCTATACTTAATTCCGTGTGTTTTAGAAATAGATAAAATTGATTGCTTTTATAGCTCTGTAATTTATATAGGATTTTCTTGTCCCTCAAGTTGAAAAAATATGTGACGCGTTCGGCGGAGGAGGGTCGTATTCAACCAAAAATCGGAAATTGCTTTTTTCACTGTAAATTATTCAGTATATTATATCCAAGTATTTTACAAAAAAATAAAGCCGATTACACAATATTTCAAGCTCAATTTAGGTTTATAGTTCAATAAGATGAGGTAACATAAAAGCGTAGATTTGTCTGCGGAATATCTTTGTATTATTGTTACATAATTACAGTGAAATCATTACGGTTTTCTTGTCAAAAGCATTTTATTTTTGGTCGTATATTAATTTAAAATATTCCTTTATACAGGTTTTATTTTTTTAAATCGAATAAGATCATTTTAAATTTCAGAATTTCGTTATTGCCCATCAAAATGACTGAAAGAAAGCGATCTAAAAACAACAATGGAAAAGAGAG
>OZ038490.1:16167811-16235311 GCA_964036315.1 Acanthosepion esculentum | reverse complement strand
GGGCCGTGGTCGTTGTCAACAAAGCAATAACGACAAATGCTTTTCAAGCCATTTGTTGGGTCGGGAAATATCAAAAGAAATATTCCTTCTGCTACGAGAAAGCGAACTTTTTCTAACTGACTTCTCACTAACTTCTGGCCACGGAAAACGAACCTCTATACATTCCCTGCACTGACTGCCCCTTCTCTCACCGTCCGATTCATTATATGGATACTAGCTGGGAGACCCACCACCCCTTTCCCTTCTCTCGTGTTACACCAACAGAAAGGGGGGACCACCCAGACAGGTTTTGGGTGGCCAGTGAGTCAATGGAACATACCTTTACGACTATGTAAAAACACTAATTAAATTTTATGTTCGACAATTCAAAGGTGGGCTGGAGTGAAGATTCCTAAGAAACCATAGTCATTAAATTGAGTTTAAACGAAAAGAATTTATCTATCTATTCATCTCCTAAGGATGTGTGCGAAATCATATTGCTACACATATATTAGTCAATTATGTGCCATGCGTGATACATGCTTAGACGATCATGTATCTTTCTTTCTGATTTTTCCCGCAGTAGGTTGCCATTTCTTTCTGCGGTAGACCAGTTGCCATCCAAGGCTATAGAACTCGGTCTATCCTGCTATTTACTCATAGAAGAAAAGTATGTTTATTTAATAGATTCGATTGGAATTCGAACTCGGCTCTCCGATTCCTCAATCCGAGCCGCTATCCATTACTCCACCGTGCTACCTCCATATATATATATATATTTAATAAAAGAATATGTGTGAAATTACCCCATTTCTTTGCCAAAAAAGTCAAAGTTTCATCATTTCTCCTTCCTTTTTTGTCTTTCAGCGAAAAATACCTTAGAGACAAGACGTGTCTCGTTTCCCCCTCTACCAAACCTTTTAAAATATCATGGATGCCAACTTGAACACGTGTACTCACTAAAATAAGGTTTGTAGTAATAAGAAATAATGTCAAATTTAAATAAATCCATTCGAATTCAGACTATTGCCATCATCTATGTTGCAGTTATCACAACGCAGGAATATCGAAAAGTCGTAATGAGAGATGAGACAATGAAATCCGGCATGGGTGGTCATGTATAGAGGGGGAAGGGTAGTCATCAGACGATGTGGAATGAAGTAAAAATACTTGATAAAAAAGAACGCTGGAAAGTTAGACGTCTGAAAGAATCAGCACATATGCTACACTATGACCTCATTAGTAGGGATAGCGTAGAAATAAATACAATATGGAAGCCGCTAGAAAGACAAAAATAGCATAAAAAGTAATAAAAAATATTAATAAAAATGACAGCAAATCTTCAGGCAGCACTAATCAGTATGTAGGTTAGGTTTAAGACTCCAATTTAACCACAAAGAATTATCCTACGGAAAAATAGTCTAGTGGATTAAAGTATTGGTTCGATAATTTGGTAACATAGTATGAGTTTAGTCCAGCAGTGTTTACTTGGATTCAGTGGAGACTGGGCAGTACTAAAAATAAAAATCGATATACACCTGATGAGGGCTGGAGAACACAACGACCGAAAGATGTTGACAATAGTATGAATGTAAATAGTGTAAATAATGATAACTCCTCGTCCAAGGAATTAAATAAATCCATTTTTTAAAAATTACATTATCAGAGTGACAGAATTCAGCATTAAATA
Organism: Acanthosepion esculentum; assembly: GCA_964036315.1. Taxonomy (NCBI): domain Eukaryota; kingdom Metazoa; phylum Mollusca; class Cephalopoda; order Sepiida; family Sepiidae; genus Acanthosepion; species Acanthosepion esculentum. The sequence continues at coordinate 16,233,642 of OZ038490.1, read as the reverse complement.
ACCAGACAAAATCGACACGCTGCAAAATAGGGCTTCCAAACTGGTGGGCAATATTGTCCACTGGTGGGCGATAAAGAACTGAAAAGAAAATAGTGGGCGATATATAGGATTTTGAGTATTCAATTTTTTGTCAATAATAACACTAACAATAAAACAAATCTTGCCCATAAAACTAAATTTTATATAGCTTAAAATTACTAGGATAAAAGCCGACCTATTGGGCGGCGTTTAAACTAGTTCCTCCGGAGAGCACTTGAATGAGCTTTGATCACAATAGGTAGGGAGGAGGAGATGCGATAGGCAACAATAAACTACAGAACTCAAAATTGATCGCTGTATTATATTAATATTTAAACTTACCTTTTAAAAGTTCAGCCATAATTTTTCTGCCGCCACTTTGACAATTTGATGTACGAAGGTCCTTACTTTCCATAAAAACAATTATTTTTATTTCATGGGTAACTTCCGCTGGATTTCGCAATTATTTTCGATTATTCCCAAATTTATTTCCAAGTTATAAAAATTGTTATCGTACAAAAAAATTCGTCGCAAAAAATCACATAGAATAATCAACAATCACAGTAATGAAAACGTGGAAATCTAAGGTTTCAGGATTGCGGGTTCAGATCCAGCCCGCAATGATTTTAATTTGCCCACAGAGTCGGCTTGATTCCAAAATAGTACGATATGTTGAGCTATGGCCTCTAGGCGTAAATTTGAAAACACGAACAATTTTATTTTGAAACACTAATTTGAGAACAGTATCTTTTTATTTGAACATGAGCTATTGAAAGTTAAAGAGTTGTGTTCCTTTAATTGTTTTTATCAGTAGAAGCCAAGATGGCGGAATCCGAAAACAATTGCAGTAATGAAAACTTGGGAATCCAAAATTTCAGGATTGCGGGTCCGGATCCGGCCTGGAGTGTTTTTAATTTTCTCAAAGAGTCGGCCTGATTCCAAAATGGTACGATATGTTGGGCTACGGCCTTTAGGAGTCAAGTTAAAAAAGTGTGACACACTGACATTTGCATTTATTATATATATAATACATAATAATAATAATAGCTGGCCATTCTTATTCGAGGATACCCGTCTACACGGGCGACTAGGCAATCCCTATTTCAGACGCACGCTCAGGCACATTTTTTTCAACACCCACAGAGCTAACCAGTGGTTTATACTGCAACTATGCTGAGCAGACCTTAGTTACAGTTTCTGGGAGTGAGCGTGTTATCTAGAATGATCAACAATCTGAACACAGCCAGCACAGCAAAACCCTCGGTCAGGATGACTTGTGACTTCGTGCTAGCACTGTTATCGATGGCCCAAGTGTTCCGTCTACCCAATTTTATTCACTCTGTTGGGTCAACTTGTGGTATGGTTTTCAGGCACTTTTCAACACTGGGATCCACCATCTCCAGACCGGTAACGTCAGGAAGCCTCCTTCCTAAAAATCAGAGATTGTGCTGAGATTCAAACCCGGGTCTCATTCATGGTTAGAAAGCGACTCGGCCACGTGTGTGTGTGTGTGTGTGTGTGTGTGTGTGTGTGTTCCAATAACTTTGACCTATTTTAAATGTAAATTATTTTTAATCGTTTAAAGATTTTTTTTTCTTTTTCTTTCAGATTTCGCAGACATTTGGGCGATATTATTTTTTGACACATAATTGCCATGACTTAAATAACATGATCCAATAGAGAGATAAATAAATTTTCACCAATAACACTGATTTATTTACTGCTGACTTTGATCCGTCTTAATGAAACACCCTTATATATATATATATATATATATATATATATATATAATCCGTCTTAATGAAATACCCTTTATATATAACCTAATTTGAACGGTTCGAGTAAACCGGATATAATGCATCTTCCTTTGTGAGCAACCAGCGTTGGGAGTTATCCGAATACATGGTGAAGCCGAGCATTAAGATGGAGTCAAAGAAAACCTGCTGTTAATGTAAGTATTAGATTTTCAAGGAGTGGAGATAGATAGATGGATGTCTTGTTCCGTCTTAATGAAACACCCTTTATATACGAGAGAGACACAGAGTAAAATACAGACCTTAAAATAAAACCTTTATCTAGACGAAATAAATTCCTTCTCGGGACAAGGCATGTCGCAAAATTTTCTCTAATTTGACACTCCCTGTTTGTGTGTTTATATCATTTAATATCTGAAAATTTATGGAGAAAAATGCTAAATATTAGAGGTAGTGAGTCTGATGATCGCTTATGGCGTGAAAATTCAGTCATTAGACTGTGTTCATTTCTCTGTCTACATTGTTATATATATATTGCAGTACTAGATAGGCGGCAAGATCTTATCATTTTAAAGTTGGAATCACTAAATGTAACCATAAGTTCTATGCTAACAGTTTGTTTTTTCTCGCTTGTGGAACTATATTACGTCTTTTTGCTTTCCAGTCAAATTTGATCTTCAAAAGTTTTAAACCTATGTCAATTGTTATCTTCTATCTTCTTAATTCCTGTTCTTTCTTTTTAATAATTTTTTCTTTTTCATATTCAGTAATACGTTGCGTACAAAATTGTATTCGTCTGTCCACAATAGGATTTGCTAAATTATGAATATTTTGTTGGAGAAACATTATATTCTTATTTCACAATTAACGCCTCAGTATGCCTTTTGAAATTACCATGACGGCTGGAGATTTGATTCAAGTTAAGGGGATCGTGAAATATAACAATATCATTCGATCTGACTCTACCATCTAGTTTACTCATAATTCTAAAAATCCCCTCTCAACAATGATCCAAAACACTCTCCTAAATTATGTCAAAATCAACTCGGAACAAAAATAAGCAAACATTTCAGAAATTATGATTTGGCCGCCTCAATCTGCTGACACCTCTCCCATTGAATTCGTGAAAAAAATACGAATGAGGTTGCAACATGGTCCAGTGGTTAGCAGCGCGGATAATAGAAACGGAAAAGACAATCTGTGTTCATATATAACGATACTGGAAAAGGCACGAGCAATACTAAATTATGCAATTAAAACTGAAAGTTTTTTGACGAATAATAATCCACGTGGTAATTATTTCCATCAGATTAACCCATTACTGAAATCTTACCTTTACTTAAAAAAAGAAAAAAGATATTTCATTTTAATATGTTTTTTTTCAGAAATGCTGGCTGGCCCTAAACATTTTGCATGTGAAGCACATCTAATTCAAATTATAATTTATGATAATAATATTTCTGTGTTAAGGAGAATATAGCATTAAATTAAGATAAACACTCGTAATATTAAATATAATGAACTTAATTCTGATTGGTTATCATGAGTCGCTGATAAATGACGCCATTTTAGATTACTCATCAGTCCTGGTTTCTTAACCTGACCATATTCATTGGACATCGCTTTAACCCATTACCTGCCATGATCCTTTTTGGGGATCTGTTAAAATTAAACTCACTACATGTTATTCCTTGTATTTACATTGAATTGCTTACATACATTGCATCTGCAGAGGTATATTTTACAACACTTAGCCTTTAAAGTTTTTAATATTAGCCGTAAGAAGACACTTTCTGTCGTAATTTTACATTTCACGAGTAGAAAAATAATGACTATTTTGAAAAGTATTTTTTTTCATTATTTCTAATCAATATTATTTTTTGATGTTTTATACACATATATATTTGATGTTCTAGTTTCTATAAAAACGACAATGGTAACTACTGAAATTAAATATAAGGAATAAATAAACTCCTAAGACACATGTTTGAGTCAAAAATGCGGATTAAAAGATTTGGCAGTTAATGGGTTAAGTACTTGTCAAATTACACTGTAGGCAAAAATGTTGGGTAAAACAAGTCCTACTTTAAAGTAAAAGATACATTTTCAGTGACTACTGAATGTTTGCTTTTATTTTTCTCCAGGCTCCATTTACTCCTAAACTTCGCTCCGCCATCCAGGGACTGAAGCTCGCCAAGTAGCTTATGCATTGATTTCCTCAGCCCCTCTTACCTGCAATCTGTCCTGTGAGTATCAAATTTTCTAAGCCCTCCTTCCTCAGTAGGTGCCCCAGAAAGTTCAGCTGTCTCTTTTTGATGTTAAGTAGAACTGTACTTTTTGTAGCCAGTGTCACCAGGACTTCGTCGTTGCTCACATGTTCGGCCCATGGTATTCTCAGCATCCTTCTGTAGAACCACATTTCTGTTGCTTCAAATTGTATTACGAGTGTTTATCTTAATTTAATGCTATATTCTCCTTAACACAGAAATAATATTATCATAAATTATAATTTGAATCAGATGTGCACTACAGGCAAAATGTTTACGGCCACCCTGCATTTCTTTAAAAAATCACCTTAAAATGAGATTTTTTGTTTTTTGTTTACAGTAAAAGATAAAATTTCATTAACTCCAGTTTATTTGCTTTCATTTTTCATTCTTTCTCCAGGCTCCTCTTACTACCAAAAAGTTCAAATTTGGATTCACCTGTCCACAACATATTTTGCTAAATTATGAATATTTTGTATGTGATATATTCCGTTAATAAACCTATCAGTAGACTTTCTGAGATTACCAAAAGGGTTGCAGATTTTATTCAGGTCGAGAGAATCAGGAAACACGAACAGTATTATTCGATTTTGCAAAGACACGCTGTACCATCTGCTTACCTACGAGGCTGGCATACCGCTCTCACCCTTTCACTGTTAAATGTAGCCCTCTCTTCTACTCCAATAGCTTCATATCTTGCACATCCCGCCTGTGGCACTCCCTTCCTTATTCCTGTTTCCCTGACAACTATAATCTCCAACTATTCAAATGTAACGTCAATCGACATCTCCAGTTGCCTTGATCTATCTACTATCCTTCTCCACTTCCTTTCCTCTATCCCTCCTATATGCTCTCGCTCCAAATCTTCTGTAACCCCTTGCGTGCTAGTGGCTTCCTGCTTTGCTTGGGGTGAAATGCTTTTAAAAAAAAAAAAAAAATTGGTAAAAAAATATTTTCAAGTAGACAACGGTTTCGTGTATATATATATATATATATATATATATATATATATATATATAAATAAAAAAATTTAAAAAAAGCAAGAAAATTTTGTAAATTATGTATTGACCGCCAGCATTTTGGGGAAGAAATTGGAAAGGAAAATCCCTAGAGTTTTCCCAAAGAATGGGAGTAGGCTTTTTCAGTGTTTGAAGAATGCTTGGGACGGTCTGCCATGTACATTTTTTTTCAAAAACTCATGCTAAGAATGCCGAGAATTTGTAAAGCAGTAATTAAAACACGTGGTGGTTTTATTGACGAAAACAAAATATGAAGCTTTTATATGACTTTTTATTTTAGAATTAAGTGCTTATTTTTGCAAAAGTAAAAGGAAATACACTGTAGTTACAAACATTTTCTCTTTTACTTTTAAAAATACAAAGATATCTCACATTAACGTGTTTTTAAAGAAATGCAGAGTTGCCCCAAACGTTTTGGTTGTAGTATATTCACTTTTCTTTAGATATCTTCTTCTATAAGGCGTGTCCCTTAGGGGCGTAGGCGACCACGGCTCTCCACAATTTCCACTCCTTTGTAACTCTTAATAAATTGTCTTTTTGTTATTTCTATTAAAACTTGTTCCGCCATCCATTTAGTCAAGCTCACTAAGTAGTTTATGCCTTGGTTTCCCCTGTTCCTCTTGCCTTCAATCTGTCCTGTGAGTATCAAATTTTCCAAGCCCTCTTTTCTCATTAGTTTTTTTCTTGTTTGAATGTAACTAAGTGCAAGTGAAGCTAAGAGAAAATTCAGTTGGTTATTTGAAAGGTGTGATATTAAGCTTGACTATCCTCAAGTTGGAGAATGCATTTGCTTTGATAAAATACCGCAGAGGACAATACGCGTCGGCTAAGATAAGTTTTCTTTTTGTCTTATATATACATATATAGATATAACAGACAGTATTTAGAAAAATATGACAAACTGGAAAGGTTTGAAGAAAAAGACCGCAGACGATTTCGGATAGATCGAAAAAAAAAAAAAATTCTTTCTAAAAAAATGCTTTCAAAAGTTTTTGAAACTACCTTGCATCTCTCGTTTCGTGCGCATGTGTAGACGTGGCAATGTCATCAAAGCCCAGTCAGATGAAATCCTAACGGATGAAACGCGTCACAAAAAATACCTTTCCAGCTTGTCATATATATATATATATATATATATATATATATATATATATATATATATATATATATATATATATGCGGTACTTAGTAGAAAGTGCACAATATCTGTAATAGACCTAATATATTCAGTTGTATGGATATTAATTTGTAACCCTGGTTTGACGCTTTTGCGATCATTAAACAAACTGTTTTTTTTTTTATTAAAATGATCTATTTATGCATATTTGTGTTCGATTATTTGTGTGTGGTGCAGGGAAGGGGAGAATTATATTCTGTGTTTGTTTGGAATGACACTCACACATACATAGACACACATACATGCAGGTGTATGCATTTTAGTTCATACAAACACCCCCATATATATATATATATATATATATATATATATATATATATATATATATCTCAGTTTGTCTGATGATCGCAAAACCGTGACACTCAAGGTTATAAAGTCATATCCATACAACGGAATAGTAATAATAATAATAATAATATATGTAATTAAATGGACAAAGTCCGACAATTATTTTCAGACATCTTTTTATGTTTATACATTCGTTTTATAGATACAAATATTTAAGTAAATGCTCTGTTATATAATAAACAGTATTAATAACATTTACCGGTCGGAATGTCCGAGAAATTTTCATAGAAAATATGCGTCCTCCGACAGGAATCGAACCTGTATCCTATACGGAACCGTTATATAGCCTCACGTGCTTTTACCGATTGAGCCACAGCGGAGCGTTTCTGTTAGCAAGGTCGATTTTACTGTTTTTAAACTATATTTCTCCATGATTTTCTCTCGTACATTCATATCTACTTGATACATATCCAAATATAAACAAATGACGTCACACATTATGAAATGGACAAAGTCTGACAATTATTTGAAGACATTTTTTTATGTTTATACATTCTTTTTATAGATACAAATATTTAAGTAAATGCTCTGTTTATAATAAATATGTATAGGATACAGGTTCGATTCCTGTCGGAGGACGCATATATTTCTATGAAACTTTTCTCTGACATTCAGGCCGGTAAATGTTATTAATACTGTTTATTGTAAAACAGAGCATTTACTTAAATATTTGTATCTATAAAAAGAATGTATAAACATAAAAAAATGTCTGAATATATATATATATATATATATATATATATATATATATATATATACACACAGTGTTACTATTCTCCATATCTCTAATGAGTTGTTTCTTTATAAGGAAACATTCAGAAGCCAATGCTACTCTTGGTTGAAATTTATAAAATCGTTTTCTTAAAACAATGTTTCGGGAAAATAGGTTTCTCAAGTCCAGATGCTGTTATTGCTCTTTCCAGTATTGATCAGGGTTCCCTTCTTAACTTTTTATTTCAAGTAGTGTGAAACGTCAACATCTTTATTCCTTATTTTCTCTTCAAGTTACATGTGCTATCCATTTTAGTTGTTGCTGCTGTTGAAAGTCCTCAAATGACGTGGTTACTGTTAATTGGTACAGTTCCTTGTGATTGTGTAGCGCCTGTCAAGAAAAATGGCCCTACAGGCTTGATTCGCCCGAAGCCCTTTTTAATCATCTATCTGAGAAAGTGGTCGCATAAAACTGACACTTTAGATATTTCTTAATGAGCATTGCATCCATATTAAAATATGACCAGACTATTTAAGCACATGACTCCAGTTTTTAGGTTAAAGTTTTGGTTTCGTAACAACTTGCAGTATTGGGCAAAACTAACCCTAGTACAACCCATTTTATCTTCAATTTCTTTTTTATTTCTATTTTTTATTACTGATCCCAATAATCGACGTCCGTAGATAAGCGAGATAAGGGTAGCGACTTTATCTCGAGATAAGGGTGGATAAGCGAGATAAGGGTTGCGCCTTTATCTCGAGATAAGGGTGGATAAGCGAGATAAGGGTTGCGCCTTTATCTCGAGATAAGGGTGGATAAGCGAGATAAGGGTTGCGCCTTTATCTCGAGATAAGCGAGATAACGGTGGCGCCTTTATCACGAGATAAGGGTGGCGCCTTTATCTCGAGATAAACGAGATAAGGGTGGCGTCTTTATCTCGAGATAAACGAGATAAGGGTAAATAAGCGAGATAAGGGTGGCGCCTTTATCTCGAGATAAGCGAGATAAGGGTAGATAAGCGAAAGAAAGAAGCGAAGATAGAAGGATTTTAAGTCTGTTTCAGCAAAATGAAGAAGTTATCAATTTCAAATCTGTTCATTTGTAGCCGATTTACTTTTTAAAATAACGACCAGCATTCATAGCTATGATTGTTATTGCAATATTTTAAGTTGTTAAGCTCAAGTATTTAACGATACGATAGGGGAATTTCCATGCATATTTTATTGTCCTAGAACTCGATATCAGCTGATTCAATCATTAACTGAAGAATTAATATCTATCAGAAAATTCAAAGAACGAAACCGTCAAATTTTCATGGGTTAAAACTAGTTATTATAATTTCCCTACTGCATTATAAGTTATTGCTATTAATAATTGTTTTTATTTATCTATAAAAAAAATGAATAGGAATAACTTGTTGAAAAACTTAACGTTTAAGTTGAAAAACAGCAACATCATCAAATCCGTTTAGGAATTTGTTTATCTCGGCAACAACATCCAGTCAACGGAGAGAGACATTAAAATCCGCCTGGGGTGTCTTTGATGGTATGACCACCATCTGGAACGCCACCCTCTCTTACAATCTTAAGAGGGAATTCTTTAAGGCCACGATAGAATCTGTCTTGCTCTACGGCTCATCAACATGGGCACTGACGAAACACCAAGAAGCATCACTTGACGGAACATACACAAGGATATTACGAGTTGCATTGGACATCAGCTGGGAAAAAAACACCCAACAAAGAAACGCCTGAATGGACACGTTCCTCCTATCTCAATTTCGCTAAGAGAGAGAAGGCTTCGGCTAGTTGGTCACACGTTGGAGAAGTAAGTCGGAACTTGTGAGTGACACCTTCGTATTGAACGCATCGCGCGGCTAAAGATTGGTTGGAAGACCTCATCATACCTACATTGACCAACATGTAGATGACTCTAGATGCCATCTGGAGGACATGACGACAGCGATGTCTGACAGAGATGGTTAGAAGGAACGAGTCAGGAGAATCCGAGAAGAATTCTCGACCTGATGATGATGCCATTAATCAATTTTATGGGCGCCTGGCCGAGTGGTAAATAATATCAGAACTTGAATGTCACCATTTCTTGATGTCAACGGCCTGAGGAGACGATCCTAGAGTGTGACACCGTTGTGAAGGGGTCCTGTACAGCCCATATCACGGGTTACTGCAGAGCTTGTGAAGGAAAAAGATGTAGTCTGTAGTTGTGCTAGTGCGAAATCACAAGTCATCTTGAGCGAGGGTGTGAAAGTACTTTCCTTGTTAAATCTGTTAAGCGCCCCAGATTATGCGCACTATCAAAAACTGGAACTAAAGTCCGCTCAGCATAGATGCAGTAGAAATCACAGGCGGTCTCTGTGGTTGTTGCACAACACACAAATGTGCCTGGGCAGGCGTCTGCAACAGGGATTGGTTAGCAGACGAGTGCGCTCGGAAACGAGTAATCAACCATCTATATAAATAAATAACCAGCAAATTCTGTCTGTCTGTCAGTCTGTCCGTCCGTCCGTGTGTCTGAAGCCCTTTCTAACTCGGGCCACACTTGCTCTATATAGATATGTGGAATCGGGATGATCCCGGGATTACAAATCTGCCCTTCATTTGGAGCTTGAACATCCAGCATTGGGATTTGTGTCCGGATGAGCAGGAGACAGTTAAAAATTCAAATTTTAAAATAACTGAAAAAAGAAAAAAAAATAGTGATTTTAAACGTTTTCCATTTATATTGAGTTTAAAGTACAAAAAAAAACTTTTCTTTTTTTTTGTTTTAAATGAGCCAGGGCTCTATTATAGAAACACTCTTATTACTCTTATTTTTAATTTAAAAATCATAATTCTAAGTTTTACTCGCTTTTTTTTTTATTTCTATTTTATTTTATTTTTTTTTACAGCGCGGTTCACCTTTACAGTCGAGGTATACGGTTACGTTTGAGGGCCATTTGTGTGCATAGCAGTGGAAGATAGCGGTTAACTCTACAAAGATTGTTAATCGGAGAGCCATGTTCCAACTCCTGTCGGGTTCGTTATATTTGCAAACACCCCTTGGAAAGGCATGAATCCACCCTTTCTCTCCCCAGCTATGGGTTAATTAGTAAGACTTGTATCAATAAATCATTATTAAAAACTTACAATCTAAAAATATTATCTGGCTTCAAATAACCTACAGAAAGGTTGATAAACCGTAAAAAAACAATCAATTAATCTAGATTCTCTTATATATATATAATGTATGGCATTCAGTTTTGCCAGAAATGTCTATATATAACTGTTCAGATTTATTTTTTAAATGGCTTCAAACGAATAAATCCTATAATTTTTAAGACGATCAACTATAGACTGGCGCTATAAGATCTTGACAAATTTACCACATCATTCCCATCACCATCAACAAAAAAAAGGGTAGCATATACTAGAAATGAAAATAATGACATAATCCAGCTAAGTTTCCACACCACCGAAGATAAAAACTTAGGACGGAAATTCGTATTAATACTGGAAAAAGCGTTAAGATTTAACGGACTCTAGAAGATTATGCCTAATGTTTCCTGTATGGAATCGGCTAATTTCACCTTTACACGGACTGGCAATGTACAAACAGCGCAGATAGGAAATAAGTTCCCGATGAGACTCGAGCTCCCATCAATTTTCCCTCTAAGAACTTTGATTCACCATACCACTGTTCTTACTGTTGAGCTACATCGACTATCGGACCGAGTAAAGTTCAGCTAGAAATAAAATATGAACGGAGACCCTCGCGAGAAAGCACCGTACCTTGAAACACTGTTGGGCCTCAAAATCATACCCGACTTCACGTGGAAATAGAAGCCATTGCTGAGGATGCATGTAAAATGGTCGGCTCTCTGTACCGCTCCTGTAACTACCTGACCTCTCCAGCTACTCTCTACCTTTACAAAAATGGAGTACTGTTGTCATATTTGGCCCGGTGCTGCCCAGACCTCATATCCTATCATCTCCAGCCTTGATAGACATTCAAAAGCGTCTCCGGAGTTCTTGCGGGTGACAAAGTATTCTCCACCCTTCAACAACTCGCCAACAGGCGGGATTTGGCAAGCCTGTCGTTGCCCTGCGGCTACTTTCACAGAAGGTGCTCGGACGAACTACATTCCCTGGTCCCGCCGTAGCAAAAGTTCACAGCAAGAATACGCCATGCCACTTACATTGTAGCAAACCACCCACTTCGTATTCTACCTGTGAGAAGTAAGTTCGACTCGATCAGCTTCTTCCCGCGTACCACAGCCCGGTGGAACCGACTGCCAACAGGATGCCATTTTAAGCCATTTTAAAAATAAATCTGCGAAAACAGTTTATATATATATATATATATATATATATATATATATATATATATATATGGCAAACTGGATGCCATACATAATATCTATAAAAGAATCTAGATTAATTGTTTTTTTACGGTTTATCAACCTTTTGTAGGTTATTTGAAGCCAGATAATATTTTTTAGATTGTAAAGTTTTTTGTAGATAATAATGATTTATTGATACAAGTCTTACTAATTAACCCATAGCTGGGAAGAGAAAAGGTGGATTCATGCCTTTCCAAGGGTATTTGCAAATATAACGAACCCGACAGGAGTCGGAACATGGCTCTCCGATTAACAATCTTTGTAGAGTTAACCGTTATGTTCCACTCTTATACCCACAAATGGCCCCCAAATGTAACCCTCTACCTCGACTGTAAAGGTGAACCGCGCTGTAAAAAAAAAAAAAAAAAAAAAAAAAAAAAAAAAAAAAAAATAGAATAGAAATTAAAAAATCAAGTAAAATTTAGAATTATGATTTTTAAATTAAAAATAAGACTAATAACGGTGTTTCTATAATAGGGTGCTGGCCCTGAATTGACATTTAGTTGCATCAGAATGGTAAAAGGTTATTTCAGGGGAAGAGCCATAAATCACGAAAACTCTCTTGGGAGATATCTTAAATAATAGGAGGAAAATTGGAAAAGAAACGGATATTTAAAGTTAAATTAAACCTATAAAATGAAGTGGATGGGGGAATCAAAGAGGATTGAACCCCGAACAAATTTGGTGTAAGGTCAATAACTTGGGAATTTCGCATAGATGTTCTTTCTCTGATAAGGAAAACATTGGGCCATATGATCTTTTCTCTGACACAGTGGATAAGTTATTAAGGGGAAATAACTGAAAACGGGATATCCAGAAAAGGCATGACACGTGGAACAAGAACAATCTATCCCAGTGGACCAAATAAAGAGTTGAGTTCGAAATTGCAACGTATATCACCTGTAGCCGACCGAAACGTCTTGAATATAACAATAAAGATGAGGACACCAGTCCAAACAATGTAAACAGCGTAAATAATTACAATACCTCATCTATAGACAAACCCTGAAGAAGGCCGGAGCGTACAACGACCGAAACGTTGTGATAAACATGGCGACAAAGATGAGGACAATAGTCCGAAGTATGTAAATAATGTACATAATACCTCATCTCAGAAATATAGATAAGTCTATACACCTTCCAAGATGTGGCATACTTTTGTCGACTATTACTGCACTGTGCATATAGTTAAATTTCTGTATCTGCTGGAATTTGACGTCCCCAATAGATAATTCACTATTTGGGCTGCCCCTTTTGCAGATAACCATGCATTTTATCTTGCACTTTCGGGTGATATTTAAGCTAGCTCCTGCGGTGGGCTCTTGATTGGGCCTTCATCAAAATAGATAGTGACGAGTGGATGCGATAAGCAACAATAAACTACAGAAGAACTCAAAACTGATCGCTACATTTTAGTATTGCATTAATATTTAAGCTCACGTTTTAAAAGCTTACCTTTTAAAAGTTCAACAACAATTCTTCTGCTGCCACTTAATTTGAAGACAATTTGATGTACGTAGGTCCTTACTTTCTCTACAAACAATTATTTTTATTTCGTGGATGACTTTCACTGGATTTCTCAATTAATTTTGATTATTACCAAATATATTTCCAAGTTATAAAAAATATTATCGTACAAAAAAAAAAAAACCGTGCAAAAAATCACGTAAAAAGGGTCCTGTCACTGGATCTAACCAACGCCTTTATCCACTGTGCATAAATTACTGGGTATTATAAACCTAATGTCTTCAGCAAATTTTTTTTACCAGTGCTCATATCGCAATTTTTTCTGTTATCATTGCATCAGGAATCAGCGCATATGCTAGGCCACAACAATCTCCTGAGCCGACCAAGCATAGAAATTAATACAATATGGGAACCAGTAATAAGGAGTGCCAGAGAAAAGCGATAATAACAACAAAGTTGCAATATGAGCTCTGGTAAAAACATGCAATAATAACAGCAAAAATTGCAATATGAGCACTGGTAAAAAAATGATTGCTGAAGACATTAGCTTTATAATACCCAGAAATTCATACACAGATGTCCTCAATAGCACACATGGCACAGTGGTTGGTTAGAGGACAGTGACAGGACCCAAAGAGTGTGAGTTCAATACTCGGTTAAGGCAGTGGAGAACTTGGAAAGGGGAATTAAAAGGACATTAACTGACATACATTAAAGTCTACCCCAGTGAGCGAAAATAAAGGGTTTCAGTTCGACATTTCAACCACCTGAAGACTTGTGATAAACATGGTGACAGAGATGAGGACAATAGTCCGAAGAATGTAAATAATGTGTATAGATTTGGTGTGTAAGATAACCAAGAAACTGACCAAGAAAAATGTTGTTAGAAGGAAATAACAGAGCTGCTATGTAAAATCTGAGCACATGAGGAAAGAGGGCTTGGAAAATCTGATACTTACAGGACAAATTAAAGGCAAAAGGGACAAAGGAGTAAAAGGAGAGATTGCAAAAAGACAACATTGATTTGGAGCGACAAAGGACAGGAAATTGTGGAGAGCCATGAGCACCAACGTCCTGAAGGGACCATGTTTAATGGTTTAAAGCACATAGGGGAAGAAGAAGAATGCGCTTGAGTAAATGGATGATGGAACATGGTTTAGGAGAGTTAAATGTAACCGTCTCTTCTACTCAAACAGCTTCTTCTCTTACACTTCCCGTCTGTGAAACTCCCTTCCTCTTACTTGCTTCCCTGGTAACTATAATCTTCAAATATTAAAGTGTAATGTCAATCGATATCTTCTGATACATTGATCTTGTTCCCCGGCATTCTCTGTATTATTTTTTCTTGTTCTCAATCCTCTGTAACCCCTTGCATGCTAGTGAAACTCCTGCCTTGCTTGGGGTGAATTGCTTAAAAAAAAAAAAAAAAAAAAAAAAAAAAAAAAAAAAAAGATGTGGAGAACCATGATTACCAACGTTCTGAAAAAAACATGACACCGAGTAGTTTCGAGAAAGGGTCCAATAAAATCTGCAAACAGAAGAGTTACTTGTAGCTCAAACTGTTCCGCTACGTGTCGTCTCAAGCTTCTTGTGGTCTATCGGCAATTCCCCAGGCCCCAACGCTGCATCACAGACCAAATAATGAACGACGGAAAATATTCTTTAGATTTCAGGGGAAGGGGCATATAATAATCGTAACATCGTTTCTTGCGAGAGGGACATAGAGAGAATGAACTTCAAAAGGTCAGCCAGCGTCATACCAACGCCACTCTGCTGAAACCATAGCTTTCCAAGGAATCTGATAATAGAAGGTGTCAAAAACAGTGATCCAAATCTGCAGAGAAAATGCTACCTCAGCGATGAGAACTCGCCTGTTCGCCATTAGGATCTCTCGAGCTTGCTGAACATTCTCGTCGGGAGGTGGAGGCGGACGGGCGTCCTGCTCCTTCTTCGTGCGTCACGCTTGTCCGGCCACTTTTAAACTTCTCGGTCCACTCATGCACACTCCCTACGGGGTAGCGCACTGTTGCCGTATTGCGTGTTAAAAGTCCCGGGTGAGTTTCAGCCCCATGATCACTGCTCTTTGTTCCTCCTTGGTGCACACTTCTGCCGGAGCGGTCATGTTTACACCGTAACAGCAGCAGCAAGAAAAGTGGCGTGATCAATCTCAGACTTCAATCACGTGCGTTGACAAACCTAAAAATACGCTATGACGACAATGTATTAAAGTAATTCACAGAAACATTATCCGCCTTCCATGAGCTGCGGATGACGGAAATTTATTCCAGATTTAATGGGATAAACAGTCGAAGATTTTCATTCTGATAACTGAACGAAACTACGACTGTCTTCTACAAAGTGCGACAGAAACACCTCCCGCATCTTAAACTGTCACCTGTCTGGTGATATTTAACTTTGGTAAGTACCAATGGTGTCTTCATCTAGCTTATGTCTTACCATTTTTTTCTTTGATATCATCATGGCTTGGACTGATGCACACCATACGTTTGCTGTTGACATTTTTTTTTTAAGACTGTTGAATCTGTAATTGCAGCACAAAAGCTTTTTTGCTCATTTTATGTTACGTTGGAATGATGGTGTTCCGGATAGAAAATCGCCACTGCTATGGGTTGAAAATTCCAAGAGCACAGGTTCAGTGCTTAAAAGAAATCCATGTGGAAGACCTCGAACTTCTACGTGATGGAAAAACTTTAGAAGTCGTCTACAACAGCGTATGGCGAATAGAGGCTACCATTTAGAAGACGCCATTTTTAAAACCAAGTGAATAAAAGCTGTAGCCCTTTGTTTAAACAATAGGGAAATAATTTCTTTTAGTAGCAGTCACCTTGATCTTTTTGTCAATCTTTAAGATATGGATGGTATTTCCGCCGCACCCTATAGTTTCTTTCTCTACCGTACTCATCACATTTTTCTTTAATATTAAATTTTGTTTAACACAGTGACTAACATCCCCTCGGAGGCCATGTTAACTCTTTAGGAAGCAGTAAGAGTTCAAGAGAATTATAAAGAACACAGTAACATTTTCGCACCATAAGAAGATAATTTAACTTTTTGAACCTTAAGTGGAACAAGTCAACATTTTGTATACGACGTAAAAAAAAAAAAACACAACAATCGCAGTAATGAAAATTTCAGGATTGTGGGTTCGGATCTCGGAATGTTTTTAATTTACTCATGGAGTCGGCCTGAGTCCAAAATGGGGTAATATGTTGGGGTACGGCCTTTAGGGGTAAAGTTGAAAAGACGGACAGTTTTATTTTGAAATACTGTAATTTGAGAACAGTAATTTTTTTAACTTGAACATGAGCTATTGAAAGTTAGAGTTGTATCCATTTGTTCTTATCAGCGCAAGCCAAGATGGCCGAATCCGAAAACAAATCGCAGTAACGAAAACTTTGAAATCTAAAGTTTCAGGATAGTGGGTCCGGCCAGAAATGTTTTTAATTTGCCTACGAAGTCGGCCCGCTTCCAAAACGGTATATGTTGGGATGCGGCCACTACGAGTAAAGTTGAAAAAGTGTGACACACTGACACACACACATATATATATATATATATATATATATATATATATATATATATAGGGTGTCCATAAGGTTCGTGTCCACTTTAAATAATTTATAACTTTATTTGTATTTGCGATAGAAATAATATGTAAAAAATATTATAAAGTTTAATGTACCTAGTTTTAAGTATAGCTAAAATAACTAATGTGATTTCAGGCAGTTTTCAATTTGCGGATGTCTTCGCCATTCCTAGATTGGACTCTACAGTCATCTTCGAGTTCACCGCCAGCACATTGTCGAATCCGTATAGAACACCAGTCACTGAACGAGAGATGCGTGATATGAATCTAAGATTAGGAAGTGAAAAGTATGGGGGTATAGGTAGCGACTGCACCATCTTTGATTAGTGTGGCTGATAGGACCAACACGGAATCAGCACTCATTTCCACAAGCAGGACATCTGTATGGCAATAAAGAAAGGATTTATCTGCCGGCTGGACCAACTTCTATGGTTTGAAAAACGCCGAGACAGATACGTCGCCCAGTGGTCCGACCAGCGGAAGCTTCGCCAACCGACCTAATCAACAGAACAAAAGCAGCACTAGACAAGTTACTTACAGTGCCTGCTGTTTCCAAACGCTAACCAAGGTCGATACTGCTTAACCTCGACGATTAAACTGAAACAGATGTGTGAACCTTGATTCAGCCAAACAAATTAGCACTTGACCCGCCATAAGTCTTACAAATGTCATCGTATGTAATCTAAAAATTATTACTAAGATTAATTTGACAGTGTCGCAACTGTGGGGCACTTACTGGGTATAGATAAGTTGTAAAGTGCCCTAGACTATTCACTAACATTCTATAGTAAATATCTGTATACAGGGTGTCCATAAAGTTCGTGTGCACTTTAAAAAATACATAACTTTATTTGTATTTGCGATAGAAATAATCTGTAAAAAATGTTATAAAGTTTAATGTACCTAGTTTTAAGTATAGTTATTGAATAATTCTTTACCACAAAATTTGCCACAATTTTTAGATAAGTAAAAAAAATATTTTCTTTTTTCCAGAATCAATTTGATGCATGGCTTCAACTGAGGAAAAAGTAAACTGCGTCCTTTGGTTGTCTGAAGTAAAATCTACTATTGCTGGACAAAGAAAGTTTAGCATTGAATAAAGAACCACCTCATAGGAAGACTACTGCTGAATGGATGAACAAATTTAAAGAGACAGGCTCCGTCCATGATAAGCCACGGTCTCGAAGGCCATGTATCAGCGATGAAAGTGTTGCATCCATAGAAAAATGACGGACTCCCTATATATATATATATATATATATATATATATTATATATATATATACATATACACAGGGTGTCCATAAAGTTCGTGTGCACTTTAAAAAATTATAACTTTATTTGTATTTGCGATAGAAATAATCTGTAAAAAATGTTATAAAGTTTAATGTACCTAGTTTTAAGTATAGCTGAAATAACTAATGTGATTTCAGGCATTACTGTAAATCAATTGGCAAATGTTTTCCGTGAACTGCAAAATCGTATTACCCTTTGTATTGCTAATGATGGAGGACATGTGGAAACTTAAATAAAATTTCAAAAAAGCCTTAAAAAATATAGATTTACTTTCTAATCCTTTTCACAAATTATTTCTATTGCAAATACAAATAAAGTTGTAAATTTTTAAAAGTGCACACGGACTTTATGGACAGCCTGTATATTCGCGAAGTTCAGTATTATGGGCGTGTAGTATGGCGATTATCGCACAAGAAGTGTGATTGGTATGCCTAGTTCAAATTCCAGCCAAGATCATTAACTTTGGCACAAATACCTTTGGGAAAGGTATGAATCTATTCTATCTTCCAACTATGGGTTAAATAGTAGACCGGACTTTCTAGCCTTGGTTAGCAGCCAGTCGAGGAGAAAGATTAACATGGAGCGTGTCCAATCCACCCCGTGGAGTCTTTTTGCTAGGGAAATCACCGCAGCAACACGACCTTAGTGTAGCTATGGCCCTACACTCTACATGAAGATAAAAAGGATTCATCTGTCTTAGCATGCAATGCCACCTTGTGAGGAACAATAGCACTACACTTGAATAAAGTCATGCTAAGCTAACTAGCTAACCACAAGTGCTCAGTGGTAGGTGGGGAAACGTCAATTATTGTATTCGGAATATACAGAATTTTTTTAAATGAATAAAAATAAATATAAAAAAAACAAACTTTTTCTTGTGATGAAATTTAAGTTTATTTTATTTTTTTTTTTTAATCTTTTTCCCAAATTATCACAGCTGGAAGAACAAATATTTTTCCTTTTTTTCTCTTTTTAGCATGCAATTATTAACGTTATTTTTATATATATATATATATATATATATATATATATATATATATATATATATATATACATATATATATATATCAATTGCCAACACAGGGACATGCAATCTGTTGAGGTACATCCACCCGCTCACTCACACACTATTGAATAAGATATATAGGCACATCACATACACACTGAAAGATGTGTACATGCATGCATAGGTATACACACGCACAAAAAAAAAAAAAAAAAAAAAACTCAATTCCACAGGTTACATTGGGGGGCGGGGAGGGCTAATGTCCGCTCTAAGCATGTGTACATCCACGTTTTACAATACGTGCACAAAATAAAATGATACTGATAAATTTGTTTTCATTATTATTATTATTATAATTACCGTAAATTTCAGTGCATATGTTTGTTGCTAGACACAGATTTGGGTTTAGTGGGGTCTGGGCACACAGAAATTGAGGACAAGGTTTGTAGCTTTCATTACAGTCAGGTAATATGAAACAAAAACAAAAATGCTACCATCAAGGCAAACAAGGGGTTTCAAATAACTAGAGAAAAAAAAGTAATTATGTAGAAATAAAGAGTTACAAACATAGAAATAATGGGTAGACAGAGTTCCATTTTGAACTATATGTGTGTATGTGTGTGTGTATATATATATATATATATATGTATGTATATATGTATGTGTGTATGTATGTGTGTGTGTGTGTATCTATACATATATAGTGAGAGAGTGAGATAGAGAGATAGATATAGTAAGAGAGTGAGTGAGAGTGAGAGATCTGTATACTTGTAATATTTGACACATTCTACACCAGAACTTTCAACAGGGTAAAAAAAAAAGAAACTATTAGAATATTTTATAAAAAATTCGAAGCTGTTCATTCCATGAGTAGACATGTTCACTAAACTTTGCTACCTCCCACCACACACATACACACAAAAAAAAAAAAGTATTAGTTTTTACCAATCTTTAACTCCAATCATTGATGATACCTGGCAGCTATGAGGTATCTCACCAACCATGCTGCTTACCTAATCTTGGCAGGTTTTAAATACTGAACATGGTTAATTAAATCATGTGATCTTCACCTGTGGTATAGACTAACCTAGACACCCTAAAAATATCAGGTTTTCATGTAAGATGAGAGAATCAACATTTTCCATTACAACTTCCTACAACAGACCTTATAAAAAAAATTAAAAAAAAAAAAATTATATATATATATATATATATATATAAAATGATCTTTAGAAAATGGATCATATTTTATTAATAAAACAGGATACAAAAGTATCACAATGATTAAAATTTTTAGGTACCTTTTGGACAACGTTTATTTGGAGGATGTGTTGGCCAAAAGGTAGCTAAAATTTTAATAGCCGTGATGCTTTTGTATCACGTTTTATTAATAGAATATGATCCCTTTTTTTTTTTTATCCTGGTGTGGAAATAAAAATCTCTTTATTTTTTATATATATATATATATATATATATATATATATATAACACAATCTCTCCCTCCCCCCCTCCCTCACTAGTAGCACAATACAATCTTCAGGTGCTGAGTAGAGACTGACTGTTACATAATTTATGTGCAAACAAGAAGTATATTTAGTAATATATACTTAATAGATGTGTTATATTACATCAAGTACTATGAGAAATTTAAGCTGTTTGTTCCACAAGCAGACAAAGCATTGCCTAAACCTTTTGTACAATACCAGCAGGAAAGACAAGAGTAGCATGGAGTTCCCTTTATACAAAAAAAAAAAAAAAATTCATATGGATTTCTTATGTTTTTTTTGTATCTAACTCAAATCCCCAAATCACTGACGCCTAAGAGCAGACATTCTCGACTGCCTTAGCCATGTGATCCTTTTCAGTTTGGTTTGGTTTACAGCCCATCAACCATGAGTTATTTAATGCCAACAAGATTTTCATTGCTGGTATTAAAACCTATTTTTACACTTTCATAGTGTTTTGACACCAGTTTGTGGGGGTGGGATGTCAACTATTTGCCCATAGCTGGGACCCTAACAGGTGCTACCACCCCAGGTCAGGGTGGACCTGGGAACACCAGCAATTAAGAGGTGGTTCCACGCTCCTCAAAACCTTCTGATCAGAGGCCTTGCTGTTGGATGTTGTTTATCGTCTTACCCAGGACGCGGACGTAGTTTATGGTCATACGCAGGATGTGATCCTTTTAAGTGTGTCACAAAATATTGTCGCAGCATAAGTGTGTGTGTGTGGGGGGGGGAGTAATGGTACAGCATTAGTATTTGAATAAATGAATATTATTTTTTTTTTTCATATAATTGTATTCAACATTGTTTTATTCAAAATTTATGGATTTTATTTCATAACATTTAAATGTATATCCCTTTTAAAGATTTTGCTAAGTGTGTCATGATATTTTCATTTGCTCCTAGGTGCACCGTAGCTTAAAAAGGTTGAGAAACACTGCCTTAGAGGTTGATAGCAACTCATCAACATGATGGCCTAACCTTAGCTGGTTTTCATAGTAAGCTGGATTTGATAACAATTAAATAAATTTGGTTAATACACAGATCTGTGCTGCAGATGGACACAGATCTGTGCTGCAGATGGACACAGATCTGTGCTGCAGATGGACACAGATCTGTGCTGCAGATGGCCCCAGGCCTACTTTAAAAAAATAAAAAAAAAATATCCGTGTTTTGTGTATGAACCAAGAGAATCAGCATACACTTTTCATTAAACATCTTATTTTTCTAAGACTTGATACTGGATAACCCCAGCCTTTGTGTAAGTAGTCAACCAAACAAACTGAATTGTTTGATGGTATATCAAACTTTTACCAGATTTTATATACCAATTTCTGTTTTGATAAACAGGTAGATAGAATTTTTTTTTTTTTTTTAAACTTTTTCAGGTTATTTAAAACCAGAAATATTGTTTGAATTGAAATAATTATTTGGGGAGGGGATAATGATTTACTGAACCAGTCTTACTAATTAACCCATAGGTGTGAGGAGGAGAAGAGCTGGATTTGTACTTTTCCCCCAAAGTGCCTGTAAATGTTTTTAAACCAAATTGGAATTAGAACTCTGCTCTCAGATTTCCTATTCCAAGCTGTTATGCATGACACCAGCTGCACCTGGTATCCACAAGCGGTCACCCATATAGGTGCTAACCAGGCTCGATGTTGCTTCATATCAGAGCTGGTGTTTCAACATAATATAGCCATAAGGCATTTGCAAAAAAAAAAAAAAAAAAAAAAAAGAAGGTAGATATAGGTACAGGTGGCCACTTTTGGAGCAGAGCGAATGACTAGTTGTACTGGGATACAGTCAGTATATTGTCAACAGCCAATGGACCAGGTGAATATTTGCTTAGCAACCACAAAAATATTACTACTACAAACATCTTTGTGATCATGTATCCATCCCCAGATTATACGCATCTGTTGAACTAAACAACAGGATTAAGCATAAGTCTTTATGTATGCAGCAACGTGTGTGAGAATAGTATCTTCTGGAAGAATAGTTTGCACCAAGTCAGAATTATATCTCTTTAAAAACAAAGGGGATACTAGTCATAAAACAATGACTATTCAGGAGTTTAAATAATGTATTTCGCTAGGTAAATTAAAACAATCTAATGTACAATTCCAGGAAAAAAATATTTCCTTTGAAAATGAAATACTAGTAGCGTGCACTTATAAAAAAAAAAAAAAAACTTTATCAATTTTAAAATTTTCTATAAGCTAAAATAAATCTACTAAAAATGAAACTAATTGTACATTTCCAGGACACTTATCTAACTTGTAACTTTCCTAAAATTAGCGGGATTAAATTATTTTAGTTGCTAAAATATTCAAAATGGTCCCCACTATGCTAACGCCATCTAGCAGCAGAAATTTATACTTTATTGAAGTGTAAAACAGCTAAAAAGCTAAATGCACATTTTCAGAAATTTTATTTTTATTTCGATTAGTAATTTAGCAACTTGTACTTTCTTTGATAAATAAATTCAGTTACTTTCTCACCGTGGCTTCCTCGGTCTTTTCTACAAATATTTTCATGGCAGCTGTTCTGATAAATTCCAACCCCCAACTTGCTGGGGCTACATGAATTTAAGTGCGCCATTAGATTGGCATTTAGGTCCCACCCTTTTACTATTGAAATAGCTAAATGCAACCACCACTTCTCCAACAGTTTTTCTTGTACTTCCCACATGTGGAACTCCCTTCTGTTGACTTGTTCCCTGATAACTACAATCTTCAAAAATTTAAATGCAACCTTAATCACCATCTCCTGTTTTCTTAAACCCCATTCCTCTTTTGTCCTTTCCTCAATCCTCCACATAAAGTCTTTTCTCTCACTTTCACTCCTTGTAACTCTCTGTGTACTTAGAGCATTTCCACCTTGCTGCTACTTCTTTATTTTTTTTTTTAAATCCCAACTATGGGTTAAATAACTGTACAGAACGAATTTTCTGTGGATAAAATCCACCAGTATAATAGAACAAACAACTCTGAATACAAAACTGATTGTGACCCTACTCAGGGTACACAAGCTGTAACTAAGCTGTGCCTTGCAAAGTTTCTGTCTGAACCACAGGTTGTCTGGGTCTTAGCAGAAGGGCTTGATCAGAAAAATGAGCAGCCATGTTGATGACAAGAAATCACACCCATTCAAAATGGGTCTTCAAGTCAGGAGAGCACTGAGGTGGATAGTTTTTAAATTTTATTCTAATCAACGAGATGTTTGATTACAAATGATTTCAGACATCAACGCAAGAAAGATATCCCGAGCTGTGTCTCTTGCTAAAGACGGGAATTAAGGCTTATTTTTTTTTTTTTTTTTTTAGAGCTCTTTTATCCTCCTCAGATGAAGGGCTTAATAAATATTGCAATGATTGCAAAGAATTTTTTTTAATCATTTCACCCCAAGTAAGACAATAATGCCACTAGGATACAAGGTGAGTGGGTACTGGAAATAGAAGAGAATGAGAAGACCTTTGGTATGTGTGTGTGTGTGGGGGGGGGAGAGAACAAACAATAAAAGAACAAGATTCAGAAAGAATTTTAAAACTTTCAAAATTAGATGCCAGTTCCACCAGAAAGCCAAACCAGAATAAGACGGCAAATTGCAGAAGAACGTTATAAGAACAGTATATTAGTTTTAAACTCCTCGTTAGTATCATTGGATGTTTGAACACTGTCACAGAAATTTTTCCCCCCCTTAATACTTAGCATATGGCAAGACAAATTTTCCAGATTAGTCAAGTTGCTGTCTGAATACATCTGTCCAGAACCTACAAGAAGTTTGTTGCCTAGAATGCGAAGAAATACTTGAAGATGAGTGGCATCCATCTTAAACTGTATGAAAAAAAATCATACTGAAAATAAAGTGAAACCTATTTTTTCATATTTGAAGTTTTGAAACTTATGAATTCATTCAATTTTGGCTTGAAAGTCAATTTTTCCATTTAACGCATAAAAAAAAACAACACAGAAGGCAATATATTACAAAAAAATTAAAAACTTAATTATATCAATATTTTAAGAGATGTTTTAAAAATCCCCTGGAGAGCCAATGCTATGACAATACCCCACAGTCAAATGGCTTTCTGAATACCTTTGTCAAGTAAACAAGGAGTTTCTGGGTAATAATATTTATTGGAATTAGTTTTATTTGTTTATCAAAAATAAACTGAAATTTTGGGGGGATGGGGGGATATTTGAACTTTTGAAATTTACAAATTCATTTTTTTTTAATACTGGCCTTTTAATTCAATTTTTTAAAAATTTGAATCCCCCCCGCCCGGTTTTATTTATCACTCAGGAATATATATTGAAATAGACATTTCATTTTCATTTCAGTGGCACAATACACATTTCTTTGAAACCAATATATAGTTCCAAAAGAAAAATGCTAAAATATACCGTATTTTTAGCTTTCATAGGCAACGCTCTGTAAATTGCTTTACACAAACTTAAGTATTTTAACTGTATTGTCCTAACAAATATCTCCCTATGATTTACCGTTTTAAACATAACCACAGAATCGTCAATATCCTTTCTGTTTTTCATTTTCACTTTTTTTTTTTTTTCATCTGTTAGTTCTTCTTACTTTCATTCTCTTTGTCATTTTTTTTCCCCCTCTTTTTTATTCCTTTCGTTTTTCTTTCTCTTGTGGGTAATATAGCTTTGACTCACTTGCTAAGAAGTTGTTAGGTGATGTTGTCAAGCAACTAACAATAGGACACTTCTTGTCTTCATCCCCAACTCTTTCAACAAGAAAATTAATTAACTAAATGATATGTATTATATTTTAACATAGGGTGTTTTTTTTTTTTTTTTAAATACCCTGCTACTGTGACAATACCACACAATATAAAGAGCAGGGAAAATAATCTGGTATATCTGATCATTTGTGGGGAGCAAGAGGACTACACAATGACACACTGACAAAAAACAATAGAAATACAAAATCTCACAAGAAGCCACTGAAATTCAAATAAACTGATCAGGCATAGGTTTAGCATATGAAAAATAAAATTTGAGGTTGCAAAGCCATGACCCACCTCCTCTAAAGTGAGTGCATTGGTAAATTTCACGACTTCAAGGTCATGGGTTTGAAATTGAGAAAGGAACATTTGATTTGACGATATGTGTTGAGAGGACCATGGATAACTAAGATCAAAGTACAGTAGTCAAGAATACAAAACTCCCACCACTGGAGGATGGAGTCTATAGAAATGGCCTGTAAAATTGTGTTCAAGTGTGAAATAGGCAGTTGCCGCTCGGTGTTACCCATGCTATATCTCGATGGAGCACATTTACCCATAAATACCTTAAAACTATCTTTTCATCAAAAAAGTATTGAGACGGGTGCTATAATGTAAGCGTTCTGAAAGCAAAGGAAATGTTTGTCGCTGATTACTTCCACAATGCAGAGAACAAATCACTGTAAGTTCAGACCCCGAATATCAGAAAGAAATGGTGAAAACTTGATTCACAGGTACTACCTCACAAATCCCAATGCACGTAACCAGTCAGAAAAATAACTCACTCTCTGATGAACGCAGTAGCCAAAATACACCAATCCCCCCCCCCCGATTTGAGAACAACAACAGCTTTTATCGGCCGAGCATTTTTTCCATTTGTCGACAACTTGGAGAGGACGCCCAGTTCTTACATATCAAAACACTTTTACAGCGACGGACTTGTTTTTAATTTACATATTCTGTCTTCAGCATGTCATGCGGAATACGTGCACTTTTTTTTCGGTAAGTAATTTTCTTTTTTGCCACATTTTCCGTTGTAGGATACACGCAACGCGCCGTCGCTTGGTTTGACAAAGTCGGCGTTTTCTTCGCTATATTATATATATATATATATATATAAAAACAAAAAAACTACAGCACATAGCAATCCGGCATTTAATCTCCTTCAAAGTAGTCTCCTTCTGAAGTCATAAACTTCCAGCATCATTTCTCTTAATAGAAGCATTCCTGAACGCCTTTGTGGGGATACTAATCAGCTGCCTTGTCGCATTTTCTTGGATTTGTTTGATGTCTTTAAATCTTGTTCCTTTCAAGTAGTATATGATTTTTGAAGAGGAAAATGTTGCAAGGGGTGAAATCTGACAAATATGGTGGCAGTCAGACTTGGGGAATGTTGTGGTTGGCCAAAAACTGCTGCACAATTCATTGTCAATGATGGAACCTCTGTGGTGTGGTAAGACGAACACATTCTACACACTTTCCTTCCAAGCACTGCTATAAATGCTCCACTCTGCGCTCTTTAGCATAGTTACCTTAGCAACAGTCCTGATACTTCTTGATCGGGTCTCATCATTGTGTATTTGGGCAGCAATCCGTCTTGAAGTGTTTCATTAAAAATAACTGCTACGGTAATTGTTAAGTATTTTTCTTGTATGCAAACAAGAATTTTCTTTGGCGACTTTGTGTGAGCAGAAATTGTACAAACAGTTGTTGGTTCCAGGCACTTTCGATTAATCTATTTTCCATTTCCAAAAATTTTGGTTGCGTTATCGATTAACGGCGAACACGTTAACAAAAACTATGAATAAAATGTACTGGCCATATTTGAGAATACGTTTATCTTTCAGCAATGGGTGCACCATTTACAATAGCACAATTGAAGGCCTTGAAAATGGTGAATAAATGAGACGAAAGTGCTTGGAATAAACAATCATTTGAAGAATTTCTAAACACTCAATCCAAAAAAAAATCTCTTGAAAAAATACAAGAATAAAAAATGCTTAACTTAAGTACCTTGTTAGTCATTTTTAATGTGTGTGATAAAATATATTTTTGACAGCAAACAGTAAAAATAAAGGTATTGGTGCAAAATACATTTAGCTTAGTCTAGTATAATATCAAATGAAAGAGAGTAAGATTGTGCTGCACCTGTCATACATTGGAAAGGCTAACCCACCCGAGGAAGAGGGAGGAAAAAAAAAAATAAAAATAAATAATTAAAATTTTTGATTTCAGTTTAAGATTTGCTTAAGTGAAGCTATTTTTTTTTTTTCAACTGGCATTTGCTCTGCCTTGGTCAAATATGACAGCCATTTTATTTTTTCCAAACGATTTTTCATTCCTTAGAAAATGAATTGATCTCAGAGGTTCAATTTAGTGTGGTAATTCAATGTAAAACTGAACCCCGATTTTGTTCCCGTTTACGTAAATATGGCTGCAAATTTGTATTCCAAGTTTGTACCACTGTTAAAATAGAGGTGGGTGCTGGGTTGGAATACTTAAATCCATGTTGAAGCAAACGTCAGCCATTATATATCCAAACACAAATTTATGATCCAGTTTTACATTATACTTACATCATACACATCCCCACTTCAGAACCACTGCATTTGATCCCACTGTAAAAACCTAATTTTACTCAGAAATAAACATTGCTAAGCGAAATGAATGACAAAAATGAATATAAAAAAAAATGAAATAAAAAGCAGACTACAAAAGAAAAATGCCATTTTGTATGAAAATGACCTCTTAAAACAGTTAACCGAATCATAAACCCAAATTTTCGCCATTCAAACACTATTGAGTGAGAATCGACAATGGATTCCCCACTTTTAGAGCCACAGCTTAGTAAATACTTTAATATTTATTAAACTTAGTGCAACCAAATGTAGTGAAGGAAATTAAAAATAGGAACATTACATTGTAGAATGGGCCGAACTGTCAAGTGACTTGGAGTTCCGTGAGATCAGAGTGTTAGAAGCAGTCAAAATGTCTTTTTAATGTAATTTAAATCATGAGAAAAACGAATGGACAGTTTTGGGAGAAAGAACTAAATCAGTCCCCAAGCAGTAAGTAACTCTATTCATGCTGAGTAGATAGTTATGGCCTTGTGCCAAACTTACCTAAACTGTGTAAATATACTATATAGCCAATTCAAAACCTAAACCTATAGACTAGTATTTTTTAATTTTAATGTATTTAATCTAAATGTCGCCCAATAAAGGCTTGAATCATTCAAGTAGAGCATTACAATGAAAATAGTAATGATAAATGAAGTGTATTATACAAATGAAAGAGAAGATGGTAGGAAGGGAAAATTATGAGGATAGATAATGATTGACCCTTGACTTAATGGAAAGAATGAAGTATTTTGGGGGCTAAGGGGGAACTTGCTCCTTACATTAAGAACACAGAGGAAACGAGTGTGATTTGAATCTTTGAAAGTAGTATGGAGTGTCCTAGCTGTAAAGGTCTGAACTGGTCAAGCTAAAAGAAACTCATTTAAAAATTTGCCATCAGGATAGTAATAGAGTAGTGACAGGCTTGCAACTTTGTGCCTGTGAGGAAAGAGGCTGCAGAGTGGAGAATAAATTCAGCCTTTCCAAGATCGTGTAGACAATTTGAACTCTAGTGACCATGCGAGGACTGACCAGGCACGAGAGCGACATTCCATTTCGGGTCTAATCTGATATTTGTAAAGACGAAGCATGCCGAAAGGAACACGTTATTTCCTGGAGCAATAGAATAAGTTGACCACTTTCACAGTAACTTTAGCAATGGATTCTATATACAAGTTTCCCTTGAGGAATGGTCTGAATGTGAAACTCAAGAGATGTGCTTAAAAAGCATGGGGGTCATCATTGAGAATGGAACTATTCGTTGTAGTCGTACGGTTTAATCATCAGGTTTAGTGGGTGCCCAGCTATTGCAGCCTTGTGCCAAACTAAACTAAGACGTATATAATTCGGGTACTTACCATAAGGTGTAGGTGAAGAGGACATTATAAGCTTGATCAACAGATATCTCAAAGTGTTTTACCTTGTACCAGACTAGACAAAAGTAGAAAATAAAATACTTCTGAAGGGCATTGGTTAGCAAGAGAGTATATTGGGGGTGGGGATTAAGACCCATAGGGGTCCTAAGCACTTTTGGTGCCCCCCATATATGTGGGGGTTAAGTATGCTAGCATGGAGACTTGGTGAGTAGTGCAAAAAAAGGAGAGAGAGAGAGAGAGAGAGAGAGAGAGAAAGACACACACAGACAGAGAGAGAGAAAGACAGACACACAGACAGAGAGAGAGAAAGACAGACACACAGACAGAGAGAGAGAAAGACAGACACACAGACAGAGAAAGAAAGACACACAGACAGAGAGAGAAAGACACACAGACAGAGAGAGAAAGACACACAGACAGAGAGAGAAAGACACACAGACAGAGAGAGAAAGACACACAGACAGAGAGAGAAAGACACACAGACAGAGAGAGAAAGACAGAGAGAGACACAGCCAAGAATGTATATCATGGAAACACCAGCTAGAAGGGACCGAAGGAATATACGACCATCAAGAGAGGATCTCATCATGCCCCCTGGGAACCAAGCCAGAAAGAATCAATTGCAGCTGAGCAACCCCCCTCCCCCCACACTCTGTCAAATGAGCCAAAGTCAGATTCTAACAGAATTGTAACCAGAGTTGGTTGAGTTATCAACAAACTGGTACATTACAGAATCACATAATCATATAGACAGAATAATGCCAAATGAACATGAGGGTAGGGTACCCCTGTGAGGCTTCACAAAAAATTAAATCCCATAAAGTTGAATAGTAATACTAACTTATTTAAGAGGGGAGATGTGATGTATTCAATAAATACAAACATGATTATCTCCCTTAGCTCATTCCCTTATTAACCTATCAGAATCACAAAGATTTGCTGTGTGCCAGTCGTCTCTCCCATTCGTAATGGCGTTTGGCAGACTCAAATGGTAATCGTGTTCGTCTTATTTGTTTAGATGCGTACAAAAATGTCATATCATAATTTCTATAGTGCGCTCTTCACTTGATACCCTCAGCATGTGCTTATTTTAAATAATTTGTTAATCCAGCCCTGGTTGGCAGTCCATAATGAGCACTACTCTAATGTGGGCCTTGTGCCAGAATAGAAAAATCCTGGATGATGATAAAGAGGAGGGGAGCTAACAGGTTAGTCATTGAAATCACTGTTAGGAGCAATCTCAAAGAAGTGCTCCATTATTTTGGCCTTGTGTTGCACTATAAAACTGTAATCGTTAATGATTCGCCTTTTAAAACGGACAAAGATGTACTGATTAGATCTGCTTGAACAAGTAATTTTTATCAGAAACAATAAAAGAAAAAAAAAGATTGAAATTTGATCTTAAAATTGGCTCAAATATTTAACTGTTTTCTGAACTTGAATGAAAGCCACGAGGAACGATCAGCCAATGTGACCGTTTCCATCCTTGTCATCATTCCTTAAAATTTGGTACAGGCATTAACTTGTGCACGCTAACACTTGCAGACAAAAATGTACATGTACACACTCTTTTATGCACTAAACTACCAAACTTTGGTACGGAAACATCCACCAGTTGAACTAACATACAAATTTACCAGTTATACATTCTAACATACACACAGAGGCTAACTTATAAAACACACAAACTGTAGATAGGATATTTTTTTTTTGTTGTTGTTGTTTCTGGGAAAAAAAAAAAATAAGACATTCACTTCTCTCTCTTAAAATGGAAAAAAAAAAAAAAAAAAAAAAATATAAAAAAAAAAACAAAGAAAAAAATTGGCCAAAACCTTTCTTGCCCCATATTTTTTTCACTATTATCAGAATCATTATATATATATATATATATATATATATATATATATATATATATATATATATATATATGAAAAATGGAGAGAGATATTGCTATATATTTATACATATATAGTTAAATTTTTTTTCCCTTCAGTTAATCTTTTCATTTTTTTTCGTAGTAAAGATTTGAGTAATTATATATATATATATATATATATATATATATATATATATATATATATAGTATAGTTTTTATTTATTTTTAATTCTTAGTTCTTATAATTTTTTTTTGATGGGGGGAGGGTGATTTTTTTTTTTTTGTTCTCTTTACCAGTTTTTTGTGTTTTTTATAGTCCTGTTTCATGTTATACTTTCTTTAAGTGACTCTCTCCCAATTATATATATATTTTTTTTATTTATTTATTTATTTATTTATTTCCTTTTGTTTTTATATACTGTAAACTCAAAACACATCTCATCTTCACATGGGTGAATTTACGACATTGCCTCTCGAGCTCTCTCTTGTAGATGACAGCAACAAAGACGAAGGTGATGCAGATGGTGGAGGAGGAGGAGAAAGAATCGGTGGTGGTTTTGTCTTTGCAGATGATTTCACTGGTGACGACAACAAACTCAGGCCAAGATTTGAACCAGGAACGTAGGGAGTAGTAAGAGGAGGCAGGACGTTTGGGGAGGAACTAGTTGGAGGGGATCGTTTGCCGACAGCCGAGTGCCCAGTTGGTGTGGGGAGGGTACTCAACAGATTAACTGGGGGCATACCGTTCA
The DNA here is from genome assembly GCA_964036315.1 of Acanthosepion esculentum. Taxonomy (NCBI): domain Eukaryota; kingdom Metazoa; phylum Mollusca; class Cephalopoda; order Sepiida; family Sepiidae; genus Acanthosepion; species Acanthosepion esculentum. The sequence goes on along the minus strand of OZ038490.1, from coordinate 16,201,699 downwards.
GGCCAGCACTGAGTAAATGGTCCTTGTCGTGGATGAGCAAACATGTCACCAAGATTTTATTTGGCTCACCAACTGTGATTGTGAACTTGGAGACGCCTGTATTCGGAGACAGCCGCAGGGCGTGGCTCTTTCCGCCAGGGAACTTACACTCGAGTTCGTCGATGAACAGTCGAATCAGTTCTTTGAGGAAACCGCCATGACTAACAACCAGCACATCTGCCACACTCTGATGGCTGCTGTCGCCATCATCAAAGCTGCTGCTTCGGCCAGAGCTCATGCTTGAGAAATTGGAGTGTCGATGTTCGAGTAACGGAGACAACGACACGTTTGGGCAACCGTACTTGGTGGACTTTGGGCAGGGAATATTGCCACGCACGTCAGCATCAGAAACTGGAACAGTGAAAGGAGAATCGTAGCAAGAGTCAGAATCTTTACTACAAAAATCATCGTCATCATCATCATCATCATCATCGTCATCATCGTCATCATCATCGTCGTTGTTGTTATAATCGTCCTCCAGGGTTGCAATGCTGTTGTCATCGGAATCGAGCAACTCGTTTTCTTCTTGGAGACTGGAAAAGCCAGAACTACTTGAAGAGTTTGATCGTTTCATATTCCCGTTACTGGTTCCACTGGCTACATTACCGTTAGTGGTTGTAGCACCGTTTCCATTTGTGTTTGTATGGGCGCTTCCGTTTGTAGCTCCGTTACACTGAGCAGTTGTAGCAGGGTGACTATTCTCCAACAGAGAGTTTCGTGACACCGCAGATGCAGCTTGCTGCACAGGATGTGTTGGTACATCGACTGATAGTGAAGGTGCAGTGGCTGCCACTGCAGCAGCAGAGCCACTTCTGACAGAAGAGCTTGCATGATGTGTTCCTCCTCCATTGGCACCGACACTGCCAGATGTTCCATTACAGCACTCGCCATTCAAAGCACCACCTGCTGCTATCTTTGCAGTTGACGCAATGCCAGATTCGACTGGGCCACTGGCACAGGGTTGGTTGTCCGAGTCCTTGTCATTTCTTGCACAGATTTTACTGTCAGCGGTCGACGCAGGGCATTCCTTCAGCTTCGGACTCGGGCTGCTGACTCTGTTGTTAACAACGCCGTTATTGTCCACCTTTTGAATGGTGCTGTGGGCGTGTCTGCGTCTCTTATGCTCACCATCGTCATCGGGTATGCTGGAGGCTGCCTGGGTCTGACTGGGGCTCAGGCCGTCCAGTGTGTCTGCACTGGCAGGGTGGAGGTCCTGCTCATGCATACACCCATCAATGGCATCCTCATAACGCCGTTTGATTGGAGCCGGGGTGTAAGTACCATCTTCTACGCGGCAACTTTTTCGGACTTGCTCACACAAATCTCTGAAGAAAGATTTTGCTCGTTCTTGAATCTGATAAAAAAAAAAGAAAAAAAGATAATTAGTAATACAAGGAAACCAATTAAAATAATTCCCAATATTAAAGCAAGAGTAATCCAACGATTAATATCTTGAATCAATCTATCTTTATATATAAAATTCCATGACTTCTGTTAGTCCGCCTGCCACACCATCTAACATAGCCATACATTAACAGATCAAAACCAAATATTGGGGAAAAGTGCAAACAGGCAAGTAGATACAAAGTACAGCCTGTTTTACTAGTGTGCGTAGTTTGGTATAATAAAATTTCAGTTAAGTGTTTTGGAAAAATTAAGCTTTATTATTTTAGACGAAATACTCCCACTATTTTAAAACCAATTTAATGATTAAAATAAATACTTATTTGTGAAAGAGAAGAGAGTCGGGGAAACATACACACACATTTTTTTTTATTGAAATTGGAGTGGGTCTGAGTAGCAAAATTAAATCAGAGCATTTTTGTTTACTGATGAGAAATCTGATCTAGGGCAAAAGTTGTACCCAATGAAATTTGAGTCGTTAGAAAGACAATGGAGATGGTCGAAATAATTTTTATCAGTTAAAATTATAAATAGAACTTAGTAAGCTATGAGGAACTTTGGAATTCACATGATTTTGGTTGAAGGTAACCAGAACCCGTGATAATCGCGTGCGAAGTAGGAGGGCCAAGTGTCGATTATGACCAGCCAGGTTTATCTATATAAACACGTAGTTATGATGAAAAAAGTCGGAGATTGGAACAAAACGCCCGCTAACATGTGCTATCAATATAAGAACGAAGAAGCAAATTACTCCTCCAACATCTAAGACTACTACTGCTACTATGGAATGGAAACGTCAAACAAGTCACCCCTCTCCTTTAACGAAATTACACAAAGTATTTTCTTTTGTTTTGCTGATCATCGTTCATATACAATAGACTGGGGATAATTCTTGAAGAGGAAGTAAAGAGAATTTGGCCCAAGCAAGACAAATTATTCTCTCCATCTCCTTGCAGACGGAAGAGGCAGACAGAAGAGAGAGACAGTGGAGAGTCGAGTTGGAGACTCGAGGGGGAGAGGAAGTGACGTCAGAGATTGGAACGAAGCATCCGCTAACATGTACTGTTGATATAAGTAACGCTGATTCTGCTACCGCAAAGATTACTACTACTGTTACTACTGCCGAGGCGGAACACAACTATAAACTTTAAGCCACGCACAGAAATCCTTTTCTCTCTATCACAAGAGTCGTATATCGTTCTGAAAGGATTTAACAAGTTAATCACAACCCACTCTCTTTGTCTAGAATTCAGTGTATGAGTTTTTTACGTTAAATACTTTCCTTTTCTGTAACCCGTTTCTTTTCTCTACTATTCTTTTCTGCTATATAAAAGACATTAACAATTCAACCATTGAATAGTTGTTTGTTTGGCTTTCTGCAGATATTAATTCTTTTTTTGCTGCATTCTAAATTTCTTAGCACAGACTCTCCAGCCGTGTCTACATCTTCAGTCGACCGTGAATGGATGAACATCACTTCTGCTTTCTGGATCAAACCAAACACAACATGAGCAGGAAGCAGGATTAAACCAGCGGACTGATTGAATAATCTACAGATGCTCAGGGGACCTACAGCCACTTCCTTAAGTTCGGTTAAGACCAAGTAGACACCTCAACCCAGAGAGTAAGACGTCGGAGGTTGAGGGGCTGGGGCAAAAGTGTTAGACTGACTGGTGGCTGTGACCAGGATTGACCCGTGGGAATTACCACGGTCGTCTGAAAGAGAGGGCTGCATTTGTGTTGTCCAGTCGGGACCAAGTAAGACCAGAAAGGACTCTAGTCTTCGGACTATATTGGTCTAAAAGGGACATAAGGAGGTAAAGAGAAGGAAGCAAGAGGAGGAGGAAAAAGAAACAAAACATGGAGCGGCAGACCTCAGATAAGTCACTTTTTAGTTTCCTTTGTTCGCTCATTGCACTTGGATCTGCCAGTAATATTGTTGATCTTGTTTTGGCTTTGTCGACTTTGTATGCAGTTGAAGCGCCACCACCGTATTAAGCATTTTTCCTTTTGCTCTGTCATTGAAAGTGGTAGTTGACAAGATGCTAGGATGAGCGTAGCAGGATCAGATGCCACAGATGACCTTGGGGACATGGGAGTCCCCGAAATATCTTTGGGTCTCAGGAGGCTGACAGGAAGCATGAAGCTACCTACTTATAAAGGAAACCCTGCGGACCTGCACAAATGGATTCTCTCCATTCAGAGGAAGCGGGTGATCTATGGCCTCTCGGACCAAGAAATGGTGCTCCTAGCTTACGACGACGCAGCGGGGCAGGTGTCCAAATTCATAGTGGGGGTGGTACAGAGAAAACCCGGCCCTGTCGTGGACCGAGCTTAAATCCACTCTGGTGCGGCAATACGCAAGTGAGAGTACGGCCATTGAGGCAGTCAGGAAATTATTCTGGCTGCAGCAACAAGAAGGAGAGACTAATGAGGAATTAGGGGAAAGAATCACAGGGCTAGCGGCATTAGCTTTTCTGGAGTTGGCGACTCTGGACAGTGGTCCTATTCAGGCCTTGTTGGCCGATGTGTATGTGGACGCGTTGAGTGACAAGGACTTGAGGGTGTGACGTTCTGAATGGGGGACCGGTCAGCCTGTCCGCAGCTATAGAGGCAGCTCGGACCAGCAAACGACTCTGGGATAGAATAAGAGGGGGTGTAGGTAGGAACCCACCGGGGGGGGGGGCAAAGTAGTGATGTAAAAGTAGGACCGGGAGCAGATCCAGATATGGGACCCGAAAGAAGAGGTGGAAGAGGACTGGGAGGATGAAGCAGTTCCCAATAAGAGAGCCTGGGATTTGCGTTAAGCGTTTCACAAGCTCACACCGGGCCGATATGGGCTGGTGTGCTGGACTTGCAAGTATGGTGGGCATTGGGCTCGCGACTCTCCGACAAACTATGCATATGACCCAAGGTCTTTGGGACCGAACTGCACGACATGTGGCGCTGTAAGGAGCAAAGGTGTTGGTGTTGTGGAGGAGCGGGTCATCTGAGATGAACCTGTCCTCACAGGAGAAAGATGGACCACACTGAATGGAACAACCCTAACTTGAATTGAGGGGAGAAATGGGTTGCTAGTCCAAGAAAAGAGTGTCATCCAAGCTCTACCCCACCCAGGAGGGCCCCTAGACAGAAATTGGGGCCCCTAAAAAAAGGGTGAACTCATGTCACAGACTCCCAAATCTTGGGTATAGAGAAAGCTAGAAAAAGGGAGAGACCATACGAGAAGGCACACATATACCGTTTGCTGAAGGAAGGGCCAGACTTCACCTGCAATGTGTTGCTGGGAGACAAGAAGGTGAAGGCACTTGTTGATACTGGTACTTCAGTATCACTGGTTAGCGCCAAGGTTGGGACTGAAAACGAAGCTTAGTCCCATCGATCTACTAATAAGTCAGGCTGATAGTAGCAGGATGAGGATAGAAGGTATGACGTGGCTACCTTTCCAGTTAACAAGAACCAGAGGTAAACTTAAGGTTTATGTGGCATCTGACTTGTGTGGTGAGTTAATTTTGGGGAGTGACTGGCTTAGGCAGAATAAGGCACAGATCCGTTTCGACCCCGCCATCCTGGACGGGGTAGAGATACTGTCGGGAGAGGATAATTATGAACAATTGCCAGTGGTGGCCCAGACAGATATAAAGCTTCCCCCGAGGACTACTGTATCTGGGAAGGACAAGATTATAACCCGAAGGAGTGCTTAAAAGTGACCTGTACCAATTGGTCCCTACTGATAGGTATGATAATAGTGAAGGGGAAATAACCGTGTGTGATTCGTTGGTGAAGAGGTCAGGGACTGTTCCCTGACTGTTAACCAATACTGCCAATAAAACTATTAAAATAAAGCAGGGAGAGGAGCTGGCACAGGCCCAGTGAGAGAAGTTGAACAGGTGAGAGTATGGAATGAGAATAGGCCTGGGAATAAGACAGGTAGGGATGAAGACATAACAGCCTCTGAGCATTATAGGAGGAAATTGAGGGGGTTGCTGAACAGTAATCGGGAGGTAATAGCCATTACTGATAAGGAACTGGGACAGACAAAGACAGTTGAAATGAAAATAGACACAGGTAATCACCCACCTATTAAGTTAAGACTGTATAGGACCCCAATCCACAAAAGAAAGTTAGTAGAGGGAGGGCATACCTCCAAATATATGGTGCACGATGGAGTGTTGTATTACATTTCAGGAAGAGATGAGGAAGTAAGTTTAAAAATGGTGATACCTGAGAAGTTGAGAGCTGAAATTCTAGACCAGTGCCATAGGAGGTTAGGACACCTGGGAATTGATAAGATGTATGGATTAATAATGAGAAATTACTACTGGCCTAAGTTGTTTAATGATGTTGTGAACCATGTAAAAAAATGTATAACATGCCAAGTACAGAGTCGAAGGAGTAGGGTTGCCCCAGTATTAGAAACGGATATTCCGAATTATCCATTTCAGAAAGTAAGCATGGATATTTCCGGGCCCTATGGCGAAACACATAGAGGTAATCTTTAAATAGTGAATTTTGTGGACTGGCTGACGAATTGACCTGATGCATTTGCCATACCGGATAAGAAGGCACGAACGGTGTCAGATATAATACTGAACGAAATATTCCCTAGGTATGGGGGCCCCCCAAACAGTTGGTTACCGATAATGGATTGGAGAATATGAATCAGATTATGAGAGAGACGTTGGGAGAATTAAACATACAGCACATAACCACCTCTCCATATCACCCCCAAAGTAACGCTAAGATAGAGAGATTTCATAAGACCCTCGCTGATGTGTTAGCTAAACTAACAGAGGATAATAGGGAAAATTGGGATTTATTCGTAACCCAAGCGTTAGCAGCTGTGAGATTCTCGATAAACGAGATGACAAAATTTTCCCCTTATTACTTGATATATGGCAGGGATGTAGTCTTACCTATAGACAATCTGTTACGACCCAGGAGGAAGTATTTAGGAGAGGATCATCACCAATTTTTTTTAGAACAACAGCATGAAATTTTTATGCAGGTGAGGACGAGGATTCGAAGATCCCAGAAAAGGCGAAATGATAGGGTAAATAAAAATAGAGAAGTTTCCTTCCAGATAGGTGATCCACTGTATTATAAAATACACCTGAGAGAAGGTAAATTGGACCAGAGATGGAGTCCATATTATAGGATCATGGAGCAGATGGGTCCGGTTTCCTTTGTGATCTGGGACCAATTGACCCGACAGGTAAAGAGAGTGCATGCGAATGATATAAAGCTAGCTGAAATAGGAGAATAGAAAGGAGCCGAAACAAAAACTCAACAGAAAAGGCTGGTGAAAACTACGTTGGTAGAACATGAAGGGTTAGAGACTGAGAGTGAAAGTGAAGGGAGTGAGGAGATTGAAATTAGCACAAAAGGCAAAAGAGTGTCATCCAAGCTCTACCCTTCGAAGGCTGATGGAGGTAAGTCGGATTCTGAGGAAGCAGGGATTGAGTCTAACCTCAGGGAAGAAGAACTGAGTGAATGGGAAGAAGAGGATGAAATTCCGTTAGCTCAATTGCAGAGCAAATTGCAGGCTGAAAAAGCACCTACTGTTAATGAGGAATTACCACTAAAACGGCGATTGAGGGGAGCGGTGCAGCCCGAGCCCAAGGATTAAGTGAAATCAGTACAGTGGCTGTGGTGAATGAGTGACGGTCTGGGACTAACTGTGCATTTATCACCGGTGCTGGTGAACTGTGTGGACGGGCCCCATGCATGCACGGCGCCGGTGGTGGTGTGGGTCGGTGCTTGAGGTATCGCTCTAAGGTATAACCACCTAATAAAAACAATGAGAGAATGATTGAGTAAGGCGAATTATTCTCTCCATCTCTTTGCAGACATGGACGACAGGAGGCTCGTGGTACTGACGATGCTAGTTGTGGTAGCTAATACCTGGGAACACAGTGAGAATACTGTATTTAAGAAGACTAGCGAAGTGATTATAACTAGATCAAAGTGGTTGATAAGTTTGGTGATAGACCTGCAGCTGTATGAGAAGTTACTGGGTCAGTTGAAGACTGAAGTGGACAAAGTAGATACAGCCTGGACCAAGTCGCCGGAGACTATTTACAGACTCCGGAATACCACCGTATATTATATTATACCCCTTAGCTCAAGAATCCCTAATACTTGAGAGACAATGGAAGGATATGAGTTACTATTTGAAAGGAATAAAGTTGTTATGGACCAGGCAAAAGAGAGAAAATTAACAGGAAAATTAACTGATAACTGACAGAAAAAGGCCGGAGCATACAATGTTGTAATAAATATGGCGACAAAGATGAGGACAATAGTCCGAATAATATAAATAATGCACATAATACCTCATCTCAGAAATATAGACAGATACAAGAATCCAGTTTCCAGTTCACCCTGTGTTTGCACGAACTATAAACAAATCCCAAGGCCAAATGCTTCAAAAAGTTGCAATTTGGCTCCAGAAAGAAATATTTATGCACAGACAGTTGTCTGCTGCATACTCAAGAATAAGAAGAAAAAAAAAATGTTCTTAAAAAATATGGTTTACCATGAAGTTCTATAACAATAAATTAAATTAAAGGAATTATTAACCTGCAAAGTAGGGTTTTGGTCACGGTATTTTTCCAAACAAATCAGCATATTCAAATTTCATTAATCGGTTTTTGAAATGAAATGAAATGTGGAGTTTGTAAATCAAAAGATATTAGCAAATAACTTCAACAATATTAAATGCCGTGAGGCTCTTAATTAAACCTCTGCTAAATGTTCCGCTCTGAATGTATTTAAACATTAATGGCAGACAGCTGAACGCGACTGAGTTTGAACTTTTATTGTCGATAACTCCGAAACGGTAGGTTTCTTCATAATTTAATTGTTAATTCGAGTTCAGCATGTACATTTACACGGAATTATGACGATCTGGGAAAATTTTAAGATATTTAGCGCAGGTGTTAAAAAGCAAATTTACCAAAAATTCTAGTAACTTAAAACTTCCACTGCTATGGATATACTTATGTTTTATGCAATGTCTACAGTGAATTTATTTATTTGCTTTTTTTTTTTTTTACATTCATGTTCACCCAATTCAAGGCTCGAGAGCAAGTCAAGGTAGAGGGTTACTGAAAGAATGGTGCCATATCACTCTAAAAGTATCAAGCAGGAAGTGAAGATTATGAGGATATTCCTTTTGTTTTTTTATGGACTATCAACCCTTTTCAGGTTATTTAAAACCAGAATATATTTTTTAGATTGTAAGAATTTTTTGTTTTTGGGAAATAATAATGGTCTTAGTGATACAAGTCTAACTAATTACCCTATAGCTGGAGGGAGAAGTGAATTCGTACTTTTCCTAAGGGTATTTGTGCAACGTGAATACAACAGACCCAAATGGAATTGGAAAATTCCAAGCCGTTATCCATTACCCACCCACAAATCCAAGCTTACTGCACCTGGTATTCGCAAGCAGTCACCCATCTAGGTACTAACCAGGCTCAATGTTGCTTAACTTAGGTGATAATACAGGAACTAGTGTTATATTATGATACAGCTGTAAACCAGCAAAAGTGTCTTCCAAAGACTAAAGTATTTGGACTACAAATCGAAAGCATGTTAAGATTTTGAAAATCCTGTTTCATCCACTGACGATTGTAGGATGAAAGAGTCATTAGAATGTCTACTTTCCAACCAGGAGAGCTGGATTCGAATCTCACCATTGCCGATTTGTAAGGTAGGTGACTTCTTGATGGTATTAGTTTGGGGAGGTGATCCCAATGTGTGGCACTTTTGGAAAGTGCTTGAAAACCAAACTACGGGTTGATACAAGACTTGTAAGCAAAACTAGGTCGAGGGAACTTTTCCGAACAGGTGTTTCAACATGATGTGGTCATAAACCATATCGAGGATAGATAACATCTTCAAGTCAAGGGGCAATCATTTTGTAGTGTATGCTAAAGCATTTACACTGAAGTCCATGTCACAAAGTAGTAGTAGTGCTTTGAAAAAAAAAAAGCTATCAGAATGAAACTTCCTCCTTACAATTGGAATATGGAAGGAATGATGTGATTCAATTTCATAGATGAAGCATGGCGAGTCTTAACTCTAAAAATGTGAACTGATAAAACTGAAAATCTCATTCCAGACTATTATGATGAGAAACTTTGTATTATATTTCCATCAAATGACTATTAGTTCAACAGTCATTTGAACTTTGAAAGCCTTTGGGGGGCTACAGTTGTCATAACACTTAAGCCAATCCATGTTACCATCTTCTTTATAGAAAAATAAGTTCTACAAGTTACCACTGCAAATGTTCAGATTTTTAGCTTTGAGCCCCAAGTAAGCCATGTACTCGGAGTCACCTCAGAACATCAAAAGATCTAGGTGCCACAGAAGATTGAATTAGGCAACCTCATAGACACCATGTGCAGAATTCGGCCTAAAAGGAAGTTAGTGGCTGCACCAATATAAAACGCAGTCATAGTCATAATAGTGAGTAAATATTTTCATTATTACAAATAACAGGAATTTACATGCAGGCCGTTGTCATCACAATGTTTCAGCCATTGTGCCCTCCAGCCTTCATCAGGGAATTTTAAATTGAATCCTTTACTTAATCTACAGGTACCAGATTAAATAGACTTAATCTGCAGGCAGGCAATGGTTCTTGTTCTGCTGTCAATGTGTCAGGATATCTCATTTTGTTCTTATTTAGTACTACTTGCCTTGTTTTCATCAAGTCCAAGTCTGTACTACCCAACTCAAGGATTGAACTCCTAATCGCGCTGTCACCAAATTCACAAACCAATGCTTTAATCAACTAAGCTGTTGTCCAATGAGAAATTCAGACAGAAAGTACTATGAAATCAGAATCAAGAAATGGACCTCTCCATGACACTAATTTGAATCAATTCTCGTGCAATTCCAAAAGATTGAAGAAAACTGAATTTACCTGTTGTAGACTTTCTGCTCCAGTTGGAGTATAGTTGGCAACTGACGTATTTGACTTCTTTGCTGCAGACACCAATTCTCGATAGTTCTTGCCTTCCACAATGCCAAATTTCTGTTTGCCAAAAATAAAATCATTACAATTTTTTTAAAAGTGTAAATTTATAGCATTAATTACATAGTATTGAATGTTGGCATTCCTGAATGGAAAAGAAAAGAAAAAAAAATTGATGTCCAAGACTTGTCTTAAAAACAGGATATGAATTGTCATTATTCTCCAGTTCTTGAAAGTTCACTGTTATGATAGCGACCTCTGTACTTTTTCAATAATTAGCTTCCATACCGTATGCATTTTGATGGGCCAAAGAATAAAACTTCAAAAGTGAATGAATTGTTTTGGTCTTTTTTGTAACCACCCTGACATAATTAAATGATGTTTAAGAAAAAAAAAACTGCATGGTGGCCAAATATGAGGCATTATTGAACAGGGGTCGGCAACATTTTTGTTATGTGCCGACTTAGGGTTTTAAAATCATTCATTGTGCCAACAGCATACGTATTTTTATACAAGTCAAGGTCAATATACCTGTTCTACAATATATTTTATATAGTAATATATACTTTATATTAAAATTGAAACAGCTAAATATCTTCTTTGCATTGTAGTAGTTATTGGTTTGGACTTCGTGATGTCATTTGCTGCTGCGTTCCATTGGAAATTGCTTGGTGTGCCACGTGTGCCATACGTTGCTGAACCCTGTTATAGAAAATCTTATTCATTTTTGGATAGCATTGTCTCCAAATTTATAATACATAAAAAGACTCATTAAAAACATATTTGTAAAAATTAAACTGAAGAATCTTAATAACCATATAATTCTGATAGCTCCTTCATTAGCACGTTCATTAAGTCCTGCCAATAACTCAAATACACTAAGTCCCTGTTTTACAACAGTCCTGACCTATGACAATATCCATTGTTTTGACTTACGCCATTTGTCTTGTACATGCATCGCTAATGACACAGTGGAAGAATACATTGTGCGGCAGAATATGTCCACTACAAGTTGGTGAATTTCTGATAAAAAAGAAAAACAATGTTTGCTTTGCTTTCTTCCCCAGATTTGCAGCTCTCTCTGAGCACTGCAAGAGAGACAAGATCTTAAGCTTCGTCAACTCATCTACCAAAGGCCAATAAAATCACTAGCAATAAATATACAAGCAGCTTAAAATAATTTCATTAGATATTGTGACACTATTTAACTATGGTAGTTGATTAACTAATTAATTATAAAAATTAAACAAGAAAATACTGAGAACGGAAAAGAAGATATGCCAAGCGATATACCGTTCGATATAAAAAGATTTCATTTTTACTTTTAAAAAAAAAAAAAAAATGTTACTTTTCTCAAGGAACCAAGGATTTGCATCAACGTAAATTCACAGAAAGTCAATGTGGCGAGATTTGACAATTGATTAATGATAGTAAAAGTACTGGTTAAGAAAACACAAGAACCAGAAGCATCAAAGATATCATTCGAGATCACAAGGATTTTAGGAGTCAACCAAGCTACATTATTTTCATGTGTTAATTCTAAGAATTTTGGCATAAGATATTCTGAAAGATATGCCGTTGAATATAAAAGGGTTTTATTTTTACTTTTCTCAAGAAACCAAGGATTTGCGTAAACGGTAAATTGACAGAAAGGCCAAGTGGTGAGCTTTGACAATTGATTAATGATGACTGTAAAAGTACTGGTTAAGAAAACACAAAATAACCAGAAAGCGTCAAAGATATCATTCAAAATCGCAAAGATTTTAGGAGATGGCCAAACGACGGAGCCATGTGTTATTTGTAAGACAGAAAAGGGAATTTCATAAACAAAGTTGATAATGTTGAACTAAGAAATCCTGAAAAAGCAGGGATGTCAAAGAGTTAATTGTTGAAGCAAGCTTAGCCACACCTGCAAAACCGAGACGCCGTTGGTCGGGTGGTAGCAATGGTGATAAGCGGAGGTAAGCTGGTAAAAAAGATGGGGAAATTACTAATGCCCACTGAAAGGATTTGGTATGAGTTACCAATTTGAGGAGGAGGGAATTTAGGAGGATAGCTATCATGCAACCTCTCCTCACAGACGAAAGGACACCCCCCCCCCCAAAATGGAAAGTAATTAATTTTCCAAAATGGGAAGTAATCAATTTTCATAGCCAGACAACGAAGGGGTCCCTTGTCAGAAATCAGGAATTACCAAAAAAACCTGCGTCTAACTCCATACCGGTTTTTGGTTGATGTCCATATAGGTGAGTGTCCTCGGGCAGTTCGCCAGTTGAGTAGCAGTCAGAGTTGCAGAAGTTCGTGCACAGGAGCAAGTTGACAGAGAGATTCTATGATTCCGGCCTCTGACCTTGCCTTTCTACACACAAGTTATACTGGCGAATGAAGCTAAGCCAGCACTTAAAAACTAAACTAGTTGACTTAGAAGAACAGAACTTGCCTAGAAATATAAAAGTGCCACTCTCAGAAGAAACAGGTTGGGAGAAAAACACACTCCTGTATAGAACAGACTGATAAAAGTTGATTTGCTTTCTCTCAACATACCCGAACCTTTCACTGGTTTTTATTCATTTCTTTTTACACTTGTGCGACATCACCCCCAGTTCAGATTCATCTTGCACTGCAGCCCGATGCCTGATCGATGTCGTCTACCCAAGATCAAATCACAACATGGGTAGGTTAAACTTGAGATCAAAGTAGTTGCTTCAGTAACCAGACATTGGAAGTGAGCCAAGAACAACAGAGTTGGTGTTGATCCGGTTGCATCTGGTGTGAAGCCATTAGAATCGACCGACCATCCCATTTGATACCCTGACCAAAGGATCCTGCTGGGTAGCAACAACAGCTGATCGACCAGATCACATATTGGTGGCAGCGACTAAGATTCGACCCCAACACACTGCTAGGAGTTGACCCCGGGCCAACAATACTGTGTCACATTATTTTTATATACCATATATACTTGTGTATCATGCATTTTGAAGCTAATTTTAAGGAAGTCTCATCATACACAAGATACAAAATTAGCATATGTACTGCTGGAGGCTGAAATAGATAGATACGAGCAAGTTGCGATAGGTAGATACCATATATATTCGCATATCATGCAACTTTTGAAGACCTAAATGGTCAATTTTTTTAGTCAACCTTAATTACATTGTCTGTTACCTCTGCTTACAGACATAAGTATTTAAAGACATTTTTATGTTTAACATTCATTTTATAGATACAAGTATTTAAGTAAATGCTCTGTTTATAATAAACAGTATTAAATAACATTTACCGGCCTGAATGTCTGAGAGATTTTCAAAGAAAAAATTTTCGTCCTCCGACAGGATTTGAACCTGTATCCTATACAGAACCGTCATATAGCCTAACATGCCTTAACCGTTTCGGGCACTGAGGATCGTTCGGTTGGCAAGATCGAATTCACTGCTTATAAACTTCAATCTTCCATGAATCTCTCACGTACATTCATAACTGCTCATGGTGTATCAAATGTAAACAAATGACGTCACACATGAAAATTTCTGACATTCAGGCCGGTAAATAAGAGACGAGAGGAAGAGGAGAATAGAGAGGAGAACGAGAATAGAGAGGAAAACACTATTTCAACAAAAGGGTATATGCAATAACAAATCTGACTTACCCTCTCCCGAAGGCGTTTGTCATGTACAATAATCGTTCGTTCACAACTTTTATTGTTCTCCACAATAACTTTAGCGGTTTCAGCAGCACGGTTCAGGTCACTTGCAAAGACGTGAGTAAACTTTTCATTCTGCAGACGTCCAGCCACCAAGCGCACTTGGTCCAGTCCTGTGGGGGACAACTGCCAGTCCTTTTGGCCTGAAAAAGAAAAACAAATGCTCCCAAATTTTTTTTTTGTAAGAATCAACCTTTTAAACACAACCTATTTACATTATTTATACTTGGACTAATGTCATCTTTGTTGTTATAATCACAACATTTCGGCTGTTGTGCCCTCCAGCCTTCATCAGGAGTATATCAATCTGGGTAACCTACAGGAAATTCTAAACTGAACCCTTAATTTAATCTACAAGGGTAGACTAGTCTCGTTCCACTGCCCATGATGAGGGGGATATCATCTAGTTTTTGTTTTTAGTACTGCCCAGAGACCAAGTACACATTGCCTGGACCAGGGATTGAACTCACAATTACTATGCCATGAAATTGACAAAGGAATTTAATCTACTAGGCTATCCCGTAGAAACCACATTTAGGTCTTTCAATAAAAGCAACGAGACAACAGATGAAATAGAGGGTTCATTTCAGAATCCCTTCTAGGTTATCCAGATTGAGATACACCTGATAAAGGTCAGAGGGAACAATGGCTGAAACATCGGGATAGCAACAACAAAGATAAAGACAATGGTCCGAATATAAATACGGTAAATAATACATCCTTATCCCAGAAATTCAGACAAAACCCCAACAACCTATTTTCATTTGCACAGCAGAAACAGCTAAAGTTTGACAAAATATTAGGGGCCATTTGACACAGACGAAAAAATAAATAAATAAATAAAAAAACATCAGCAAGAAGAGGTGCCAGAAAATTTGCTAAACTTTACAAATTTCCTAAACTTTACAAATTTGCTAAACTTTACAAATTTGCTAAACTCTGACCAAATACCATTTTTTGTTGCATTTTTATTTTTTTTGTATTTTTAAAAGGGCATTTTGGTTGGGTACAGTAATTTTCAGCACTATTATATAAATAGTTTGAATTATCAAGAACAGCATTTGCTTGTACAATATGAATATTTGACTTAATTTAATATCTGTGAACATTCGACTGTTTCAGAACTGTGATCAAATCATCAATGGTGAGCAGCAAATGGCCAGTACAAAGTTGCTCATATGAACAGACTTATTCTGCTTACATGTTAAGCATATAAAAACTTGAGACTGGACCACTTGCTGATAAACAATGGCACTTTTTACGAAATGCTTGTGTAACAGATGAAATTAGCAGTGAAAGGCTGCAAATAGCTCGTACAAAGTAGCTTATATGTACAGCCTTATTCTATTTATATATTCAGCTGTGTAACGGTGATGCACTCTGGCTGATACCCTATCTGGACATCTATTCCAAATGTCACTATTCAAGGATTTTTACTCTAACAGGACAAGTCAGCAAATGGCCAGTACAAAGTTGCTCATATGAACAGACTTATTCTGAAAGATCCAACAAAGTAAACCTGTTAGCTGCTCTTGAAAAGGACTTCAAATTTCACTTATTTCAGAACTACCCATGTAACAGAACATATGGTGGCGAAGAGTAAGAAATAGATGATACAAAGTTGCTCATATACGAACAATGTCGTTCTTTCATTTTTGTCTGTGCAATACCTTTTGGTAGGCCAGTCTTATGGCCAGTACCAAGTTATACTCAAGTTCTGTCGAAATCCTGAATAGTATGAAGGGTCACAGTTCTCAGCATGCTACTGTAGTTTTCATAACAAGTAGGTTTTTACAGGATGGAGTTGCTAACCCTATTCCCAATCAGTTTTGAATTCAAAGTTGGCCTTTGCATACACTGGTTACCAACCATGGCTAAATAGCATAGTCTGTCCTATTTAACCCATAGTTGGGGAGTAGCTCATATAAACAGCCTCTGTGTACTTCACTGTGGTGTAATGGTTAGAAAGTTTTGTCTCACTAGATCAATTATGACCGAGTATTTTGTTTGGTCCTCACTGAGTGCCCTTGTGCCATATTTAAGCTACACTGAGCAAATCATTTTATGTACAGCCTTATTCTACTTTAATGTTGGGCTTTATAATTCTTTTGGGCCATTCGTTTCCAGAGCCTTCGGTTGGTGCACTGGCACAGAATTCAAAAGATTAAACTTTATTGAAGATATTTTATTTTCTACTCATTTATTATTACAGGTGACATTTTCTTTTGATAAAGTATTTCATCCAATTAAAATTTTCTTCTTACCAGCAGTTTACAAAAGCAGAAACAATTACTTTAAAGTAGGTACCTCCACTAGGTCGCATAAAAAAAGCAGCATATCATGATGAAAACAGGCCCATAACTCGATGAAAAAAAGGCCCATAACTCAATGAAAACAAAGTTTTGTCATCAAAATATTTGTCATTATTAAGAGGAAAGACCAAAGTAATTTTTTTTAATTATTTTTTGAAATTTTTTACTCCTTTCTAGCACACTGAAAATTTTTGGTTAAAAATCTTGTTTTTTTTATGACAGTGTTGGAAAAGAGAAAAAAAAGGTTTGTTTTATTTTGCACTTTTCCCCAAGGAAAACATACATTGTTTTTGAAATTCTTGCAAAAAATCAAATAATTGTCAGATTTTAATGAAACTTTCAGGAAATATTCAGAAATGAATAAAATTAATTTTGAAAATTTTTTTTTTTAGAAAATCTTGGTAAAAACAATTTTTTTTTTTTTTTAATAATGTTTCCACCCCTCTTACATACTTTCATGAAATTTCGAGAAATTAAATTTTTAAGAGTGGGATTTTTTGTTATTAGTTAAAACAGGATTCTTTAGAGAAAGTAAATCATTTTGTTTTTTTTTTTGAAACCTTAGTCTTCGGACAATTGAATGGAGGTACCTATTTTAGATTAACTTGAGTGGCTCTTCTAAAATAGACTGGCCCAGGCCCCTTATAAAATAGAGGAACATTTTCAAGGTGTAGAGTAGAAATGGGAGAGCTCATTATTAGATAATAGGGGGACTTCCACAGACAGACAAGAAAATAACTGACCTTGGATGATGTTCTTTCTGTTGGCCACAGTCTCGCCACTGGAATTAGAAAAAAAAGAAAATTTGATAAATTTCTGTTCATCAATTTATATGCAATGAACACAAGCATACAACAAAAAGCAAAAGAATCATATCCATCTCGTAGCTGAAATACGTTCCACCTTTAAATTCTTCATTACCAAAGACTTGTATATAAAGGCTCCAAAAATACACTGATGTGCTTTGGATCACTGGTGTAATCAATACAGTAGTTGCTACTCTCATCAACATTAACATCAGCACATCAATACAGAATGTGCCACAGATTTTCTTTCTCCATTGCAGCTCAGTTTCAATGGTTTGGGGTTTAAGTGCAATTTCTTATTGACTGATCTTTGGTTTCTAGTTGTTACACAATATGAAATTTTAGTCCCGTTGTCTACATTTTTTGTTCTTGTGGCTTCTGGACAGTTACACAATAGTAATGTCTAATGTTAAATAGATAAGATTTTCTACTACAACATTTTGAGAAGTTAGTGTGTGTGTGTGTATATAAGTGAACATAGAAGTCAACACTTAGAGGTGACAGTGTTTCATGCTAGATGCAATCGTCAGGCCAATAGCGTTTGCGTCTAGCATGAAACAGCCCGTCGCCTCTAAGTGTTGACTTCTATGTTCACTTTTACATTTACACACGCTCTATCTCTGATATTGAGCACTTTATCCCATAAGTATAGCACACCTTAAGACTATATTTCTTCATTATATATATATATATATATATATATAAAAACAATATGAAAGCCAAATGCATTAACCTGAAAATGAAAACTAAAGTGGGTAAGTTTTTTCTCAAATTATTAAACAAGGACTTCTCCAGACACTCCATATTGCATAAAGAATTTAACAAAAATACAGTAAAGCTAAGCAAACATGCCAAATACTAAACAGAAAAGAAAAAACAGATAAAAAAAATATAATTGCAGAAATACTACAAACTGTCCTCTGTATGGAAACTGAATATAGGAGAATATTGTATATAGGACCCGAGTAAACTCTGATAAAGTGTATATTAGTTCTACAGAGGGATCATTAAGAAAAAGAAAAAGATTTAACAATAAAAAACATCCTTCAACTTGCCAACAAACAAAAAAGGACTTGACTTTGTAGCTATGTGTGGGAAATTAAAGAAAAAGAAATATTGTAAAAGTGGGATATAATGCAAAAGTTTGTTTTGACTTCAGAAGAAAGGTTTGCAGACTATGTCAGGATGAGAAGAATGATTATTGCAACAGACACAAATCTAAGTATATTGCTTAATCAAAGATCTGAATTGTTATCACAAGTTATCTACCACCGCCAAAAGAAGTACAATCATACTACCAAGACATGAAAGCTTTTGTGTAGTGATGTAGAATGTTTTTATTGTAATTATAATGAAAAATATTTTCAAAAAAGTATTGATGGTAATAGTTAACTATTTGCCCATAGCTGGGACCCTAACAGGTGCTACCACCCCAGGTCAGGGTGGACCTGTGAACACCAGCAATTAAGATGTGGTTCCACGCTCCTCAAAACCTCCTGATCAGAGGCCTTGCTGCTGGATGTAGTTTAACGTCTTACCCAGGGCGTTGAATATATGTCTTCATTTACAAATGCCATAGAATTGTAAATGCGACATGTAGATACAGTGTATCCATTCATGCAGCATTTCCGTTCAAATTTGAATTCTCTGATGCAACAGAATTTCATTGGATTAATTCGTATTGAAATCTTTCTATTTCCTATCTTCTTAACTTTCCTCTTTTTATGAATCTGGATAATTTTGAATATACTTTTTCTTTTTTCTTTGTAGTAGGGTTAATTTCTTATGCTTTCTCTTAAGCTTTTCTTTTGTTTTATTGATTTCTTATCTTCTTTCCTTTTTCTTAATATAAATCCTTTTTAGTATTCGTCTATATTTAACAATGTAAATAGTGTAGATCCTTTTCACCTTTTACGGAAAATTTTACATGTTTCATTAATCGCAATGTTGAATGAAATAATTTAGTACCATCATTGTTAGCCACCTGAAGAAACATTTGAGTTTAACGTTGAAACAAAGTGTACAATTTTGTAGTGGATACTTACATGCTCTAATGTAACATTGTATATTAAATATTTATTGCTCTATTTTATTCGATATTTTTGTTATCAATTCTCAAGAAGAAAGAAAATGTATAAATTCACTTTCATATGCTTTGGTTTTAATAATCACGTTTTAAAACAAACATTGCAGAAGAGTGAAGGTAGTTAAATTAAAAGTGATGTTACGAGAAAAACTGTCCTTTTGAAACTGTCATTTTGCAGGCATGAAAAGTTTCATGATGTTTGCTTTAATTTTTATTACCAATGCCTTTGCAGAACTAATTGTATCCAACGTCCAATAAACCTGACCGATATAATTAGCCAATAGCTGCCAAGTATATGAGAGATAAACAGTACTAAAATAAAGCGGTAAGCTTCTCAAATTTAATATGACACTGTTCCTCAATTTAACTTGATCAGACACTACAATATCTGGTGGTGCACCTACGTCAGTTATCAGTGACTTAGTTGACATGAAAGTTCTCTTTCTAACACCCTGCCGCCTGCTCCATTTTTTTTTGGGGGGAGGGGAGATTTGCATTTAAAAGATTAACCTCTATATTTGCTGCTAGTCCACTTATTGAGTAAATTGGGTTGCAGATTTTACGCGCGCACGCATACAAGGTTTTTAGCAAAAAGTTTGTGAATTCTTGATCAAATCAACTAAGGTTTCCAAGATTTTTCGTTTCCTTTTTTTTTTTTTATATAAATCCTCTCGCTCCAAGAAAGGCAATGCATAAAACCAAGAAGACATTGGGGATTACCGAGTATGGAAAAAACTGAGGGAGACAATAAAAAATAAGGATTCAAACCAACTTCTTGAGAGCTCCTCTCTGCGGCTGCTTGGTCTCACGCTGTCCACTGATCAGAGATGGAACAAATACATCGAGTCAATTGCATCATCCACCGCAAGGAAAGTTGGCTCCCTGTACTGAGCCAGGAAATCTATAAATCGACCATTCACCCTTGCATGGAGTATTGCTGCCATATATGGTCTGGAGCCCCTGCTGTTTGCCTCAGGGTTCTTGATAAGATCCAGAGACGGATATGCAATGTAATTGGCCCTGATCTGTCATCTTGTCTGCAGTCGCTCTCTCACAGATGCGATGTTGCTTTGCTCTGTCTTTTTTACAAATACTTTCACGGTAATTGCTCCGATGAGCTGCTTTCGCTGGTTCCTAGGCCTCATGAATTTAAACGTCCTACAAGGCTGGCATCCCGTTCCCACCCCTTCGTTGAAACTGTTAGATGTAGATGTCTCTTCTACTCCAATAGCTTCATGTCTCGCACATCTCGCCTGTGAAACTCCCTTCCTTATTCCTGTTTCCCTGACAAATACAATCTCCAACTATTTAAGTGTAACGTCAATCGACATCTCCAGTTGCCTTGATCTATCCACTTCCCTTCTCCACATCCTTTCACCTTTCATTCCTATCTGCTCTCACTCCAAATCTTCTGTAAACCCCCTTGCCTTGATCGATCCACTATCTTTCTCCACATCCTCTCCTTTACCACTCCTATCTGCTCTTCCTCCAAACCTTCTGTAACCCCTTGCGTGCTAGTGGCTTCCAGCCTTGCTTGGGGTGATAAGCTTTAAAAAAATAAAAAGGCTGATGATGACGATTAACTTTGCATTTAAATTTTTGAAAAATCAAAAAGTAATAAAAAGCGTGAGAGAACTGAGTATGACGACAAACTATATCCGGCAGCAAGGCTCCCGATTGGAAGATTGGAGGTTTTGAGGAGTGTGAAGCCACCTCTTAATTGCTATTGGCCCTTTCTGTCTCAGTTGGATCTATTAACACAGTTTGAGTGTGCGATCTGTGCCCAATTGATCAGCATCAGCTGATTCCATTGTGGAAATGACAGGTTTTCTACACTTTTCATTAGGCAGGCAAACATGGAACACTTCTAATGCTAGATTTTTTAAAGAATAATGGCCATATTAGTTGTGAATTGATGCTGTTCCCAGGTACACCCTGACTCGGGGTGGTAGCACCTGTTAGGGTCCCAACTATGAGCAAAGAGTGAACCCCCCACCACACACACACACACACACCTAACAAAACAGTATGAAAATATAAAAATCTATTTTTATAGCATAATGACTAACAACACATTTTATCTGTGGTTGAAGCCATAAAATTGTGTTCCAAATATTTAGATTTCAGCATTAAATAACTCAAAGGTTGTTATGCCACTAAACAAAATCAACTAACCAACCAATATGAAAAGACTCATTCATGACATTAAGAAATTGTAAGATATTATATGGATTAAAAAAATAAAACTAGATCTCTATCTATAAAAGGCAGGGTGTGTGTGTGTGTGTGTGTGTGTGTGTGTGTGTGTGTGTAACGAATGCACGGCCGCAATTTGACAGATTTGCACCAAAATTCACATGCACATGCTCTAAGTTAGTGGGAAGGCCAAGACCAACTTTGCATTTACCAACTCCCATTGATAGTGGAAATAATCAATTTTTTCATGTTTCTATGGCAGTTTTCATGTAGTTTGCAGCCATTTTCTACTGGCCAGAGTGAGAGCCTATAGCTGGCTGCCACAAATAGGTAGGAAGATTCTATTGGCCAGCATGAGAGCCAACAGCTGACTGACACGAATGTTAACTAGCATGCAAAAAAAATTTGATAGCTGCATTCGTCACGAGTGGGAAAAATTTAAATCTGCATGGCACTTTACTCCAATTGGCTCATTCGCTTGCTTAAACTCAATGTTGATTCTGATTCCGCACAACTGGGTTGGGTGTGAAAAAGTATTGTTAACATTCTTTTTTCATTCGGTTTTTCCCGTTACGAGTCCTTTTTTAAAGCTGATTGTTTTGTGTTCATTTTGTTTAGTTCTTTTTTTGTAACAGATTTAATGTCTAGTATAGAGCTTAGAAAAAATTTGCAGTGTGAGATAGGCAAGAAGTAAGGCATGTAGCAACATCAGCACGGAAAGGGCACTCCTTTAAAGGCAAGGAAGGGCAAAAGTATTTTAAGTCAAGTGATAGTGATTGCTGTACGAGTCGTACGATTTTTAAATCAAGCACGGGCAACGCCAGGCCATGCTGCTAGTTACAAAATATAACTTTAAAAATACTACAATATAAAACATATATATATATCACTGCTTTTAGTATTTATGTCCACACAAACATGTATATGCACAAAAGCCGAGTATCATCTACCATGTATTCTATTGTGAAAGCAGAATAACATACTTTTATTATTTCAGAGCTCCCAAGAAAATTAAATTTCAACATTAGATGACCCATGAGTTGCTAAGCCATTAAACAAATAAAAAAAAAAAAAGTTTGGAAGAAGAAACGGCTAGAGTAAAACTTCTGGTTTCACTTCACAAATTCAACAGTAAAATGATGAAAATTAGGTCTCAATCTAATACCGCACTTGAATTCAGGTGGAAAAGAAAAAAAGCAAACAGAGGGGGAAGGAAGTGAAGCAAGGAGGACTGAGACTAGAATTTCAAATCTTTTTCTTTTGTCATACTGTGTTAGACTGAAATTTTCAAATAAACAGTACTATTTATCTATGAAATGTAGGTCTCCTTACTCCACCCTTCAGCTGAGGGTGGGTGGGGAAAGTGGATGGAGAGTAAGGTAAATATAAACCTATTTTGGACACAAAATAGTTTATAATCTTTTAATAAGATTGACACAGTTTCTCCATATTTTTTTTTTTTTTTTTCCTACTACAAAAATACAAACAACATTTAAGGTGTTTTTTGGGTGGGGTGGGTACCCTACAGTAACTGGAGCTACGTACTTGTATCATTAACTTATTTTTGGTTGATTAACCATTTCCTTGAGGATTTTGTTTTTTGGATTTTTTAATATATTTTTGTGGAATTTATATTTCAATAAAATATACTCCCACACCAGAATGATGAAAGAAGCAGATAAATTCATGAAAACCCATACCTTTCATTTTTGTGTATGTATTTTACAAATATATCTTCTCTAAATACTTACATATTTTTTTTTTTTAAATAGCATTGTTCACCCAATACAAGGCCCAAGAGCCATTCAAAGTAGAGAGTTACTGAATGAGATTGTTGTGAGTAAGAAGAGATACATATTTTGAGGATATATAGGATAGAATTTCTTTGACAGACTTGAAGAGGCCAAGATTGTAGCAACTGGGGAAGCCTCCTCTCAAGAGATAGTTCCACAAAGTGACAGCTCTGGGAAAGAAGCAGTCCAAATGAAACTTTCTCCTTACCAAAATAATACAAAAGAAAGGACGACGATTTCACGCTGTGTATTCAACTGGGGTGGGGGGTCCTTAGCTGCAAAGGTCTAGACTGGTGGAACTAAGGAATCTAGCTCATTTGGACATTTGCCATAGTAATAACAATACAGTCGTGAGAAGCTAGAAATGTTTTGTCTGAAGGAAAGAGATTGGACAATGGAAAATAATTCATCACCCACATGGCCGTGTAATCACTTTTGAAAAAATGTTGAAAATGCCCAGCCAACCTAGATGCTGTAGTAATACACCATTTATGGTCTGATCCACCTCTTGCAAACTTATCAGCAAAGAAAGTGGACTTCAGATTAGTTCTAGTCTTATGTTGAATTTGTACTCATGCCCTTGGGAAAAAGCATGAACCCATCTCTCCCAAACTATAGGTTAGATGAACCAAAATCTTTATATATATATATATATATATATATATATATATATATACACACACACACACACACAGGACTCTCCTGTGATTTATCGACCTATGAGGGTCAAACAGCTCAGTTCCTAGGAACAGACAGCCCAGACACCACCACATATGATTTGATTATAGTGGTGAAGACTTTGTGCAGGACCAACCACACTTTTTGAACGGCCGAATACAGAGACATGGTGCATTACGTGCCACAAGGTCCCCAAACAACCTTCTGCAGGTTTTGAATTCAGAGTTGTCCTTCTCCTAGACCAGTTGCCATCCAAGGCTATAGAACCCAGTCTGTCCTGTTATTTACTCATAGCGGGGGAGGGGGAGAAGAAGAGGATTAATACCTTTCCCAAGGGTATTAGCAAGTAATGGATTCATCTGGAATTTATATATATATATATATATATATATATATATATATATATATATATACACACGCACGCACGCACGCACTTTCATAGACAAAGAATTTCAGAATGGATTTATATTAATTCAATAGATATTTATTACTTAAACGTTATTTTTAATGGATACTCATATTTGAGTAGATGCTTCATTTATTTATTTTTGTCTACCGGCCTGAATGTTAAGAGTAAGAACATGCCAGGTTAATAGCTCCGTTTGCCCTGGGGAACACAGGTGTACATCATGCCAGAGAGCAATTTTTTTTCTTTAATTATATATATATATATATATATATATATATATAAGTAATTCATTGAGTCTGAAAGAAACCTCAACAGAATGCAGAAAGCACTGGATGGCCGTTTCGTCCTATATTTGGGACTCATCAGCAGTGCGCATCCACTACCGAGAATTGAAACCCTGACAGGTTATCAAGCAAATGTCATACCAACTGTTCCAATGGACCTCGGTGATGAAGAGGTAGCAAATCAGACTTAATATAAAATATAACAATTACTGACAATCCTTTCAGTTATAATTTATTTCACGAATACACACAAATATTCATCTCTTCAGAAGACATGCATTTCTTAATAAATGGAGTCAATTTGTCCAGACAAAAGGAAGAGAAAGAAAAAAGGAAAATGTTTCTATTAAAAGAGGAAGAAAGACAAATAAAAATTTCAATATAAGGTTTAAAAATATTGAGGGGTAGAAAGAGAGAGTGAGGGAAAGAAAAGAAAGGAAGAATTAAACCCGAGTCGATAGGGTGACCCAGAAATGATTTTTTTCTTTAAGGTTATATATATATATATATATATATATATATATATATATATATATAATATGGACATGGGGGAATCAACACTGCATGGTGACTGCCAATTTCATGCTTCAATGCAATCTTGGGCGCTATACACAGGTCATTGAGGAATTAAAGAAATTTGGGTTAGGAAGAAAGTCACCCTTCCCAGTTTGTTTAGGGCAAATGGTTTAAATTATTTATTGTTGGGATGTTGAATTTACCGACTTTATTTAATTTTTTTTATTTATCATGACTGCAGACAGCTTAAAGTATCAGTTGTAAACAAAAGTGGAAAACTTGAGAATCTACATGAAGATGATATTGAAAGCCATGCCAAAAAATAACAGCATTTTTGTTAAAAAAGGTAAATAAATAAAACAAAAATATAAAACGTTGTTTTTTTTTATATTTGAGATGTTTTATATTTTTCAGATTTCACCCTAATATGGTTTTAACAACATTTATTTAGAATTTTCATTCATATTCTTCTATTCTCCTATTCCACATTGAAACAGGTCTGTTAATAAAAATCTTAGTGCACAGTAATTCTCTGAACACCCAGTTACAAAAAAAAAAAGTAAAAAAAAAAAAACAATCCTGGTATATCAAGACAGAGAATTAATAGTAATAAATAAAATGTTCACTTATCTTTTATTCCTACACTGAGTTTCACAAAGATTCCATTGACTCTTTAGGAAGTTTCAATGTAATAATTTTATTATCAAATTCTCTGACAAGTGTGGGGGAGGGGGAACAGAGATAGTATAAATTCCAGGTTGATATCAGGCAAGAGCAAATCCACTTTATGGAGGAGGAAAGTTCCCAGCAACATTTCTTTTTTTTTTTTCACTTTTATAATCTTGTAAATTTAATATTTATTTACAAAATAGAATCAGATTTGTGTGTGACAATATATTAAAAGATTTATTGGTTGAATTATGGAAGATAAGCTTATATAACAAGAAAAAGAAGAAAAAAGAAGAAAAAGAAGAAAAAAGAAGAAAAAGAAGAAAAAAGAAGAAAAAGAAGAAAAAGAAGAAAAAGAAGAAAAAGAAGAAAAAGAAGAAAAAAGAAGAAAAAGAAAAAAGAAGAAAAAGAAGAAAAAGAAAAAAGAAGAAAAAGAAGAAAAAAGAAGAAAAAGAAGAAAAAAACAACAAAAAGAAGAAAAAAACAACAAAAAGAAGAAGAAAAAAAAAAAAAAAAAAGAAAAAACAAACAAGGAGAAAAAAAAACAAACAAAAAGAAAAAAGTTTTTAGCTCAAAATAATACCACTTTTCACTAGTGTACAGTGACTGACAGAATGTATATAGGGATAAAAAAAATTGTATTAATTGCCCAGTGCAAGAAGAGGCAGTAGCAACATGGAATTTTCAATCTGCCTTGTCCTATTAGGGCGAATAGACCTTTATACAAATTTCAATAAATGCTCATTTGGGTGAATTTTGGGCAAACGTGGTAAACAAACCATTTTTTGGGGTCTCCAGGAATCTCCTGAAGCCAATTCAGGGCAACTTGTATCCGATTTCACAGTGTATTCTCCTTCTGGATTATTGTTGCTTAAGTACAGGGTGTTCCAAAAGTCGCATTACCATTGATAACTTCCTGAATTTTAGTTTTATTTACCAAATGGAATCGTGTTTCTGTATGTGTCAATATATTATTAAAAAAACTTTATTGGCTGAATTACAGATGATGCCATGCAAATTTTCCCTAGTTACTATTTCACAAACTTCATGAATTTAAGCATTCTACTAGGGTGGCATCTCACTCAAACCCTTTCACTGTTGAAACTTAAATGTAGATGTTTCTTCTACTCCAATAGTTTCATGTCTGGCACCTCTCGCCTGTGGAACTCCCTCCCCTCATAGCTATAATCTCCAAATATTCAAATTTAATGTCAATCAATGCCTCCAGATGCTGTGATCTATCCCCTATCCTTCTCTTCATCCTTTCCTCTATCACTCCTTTTTGCTCTCGCTCCAACTCTCTGTAACCCCTTGCATGCTAGTGGCTTCCCGCTATAAAAAGAAAAAAAAAGTCTTCTGCCAATTGTCGTATGACTTTTGTAACACCCTGATGATGATACTGTATGCACATCATTATTATTATGCAAACAAAATGATTGACATAATTCTTCCAATATTTTTCAACAGTTACGAGAAGAGCATAATTTAAGAAATAATAAAAGAAAAAGAAAAGAAAACCCTGTGTTTGACAATGTCTTCAAGTTATATTTAAACAATTTTTTTGCAAGAATAAAAAAAAGCTACAAAAAAAAAAAAATCCTAAGTGTTTGCACAAACGTTTCTTATCTACGATTTATTACTGACTGAATACAGTAATTGTGGCACAAGGCAGAAAAAAGGGGGAAGATGAGCCAAGGCTGGTGAACATTAACTTCTATACCTAAGGTTTCTGGTTGGTACCCAGAAAGAAATAAGCATATACCAGAAATCAAAGGAAATTATAATACTTAAGAGCAGAGCATAATTTAAAATTTAAGATTTTTAAAAAAAAAAAAGAAGAGAGAGAGAGAGAGAGAAACAGACACAATGTGAAACAATATTTCACCAGAATGTCATCTCCAATTATATTTGTAAATTTTTTCAAGTATAAAATATACAAATCTACAAAAAATTATAAGTGTGTACAAAAGTTGCTAGACTTGTAAAGAAAGAAGAGCTTCTTTGACTTGTTTTGTTTTACGACATATTAACACCTCAATGGGTTATTTAATACCGAGAAAATTTCTATTGTCAGTAATATTTTATTTTGTCAAATCTATTTCTGGTAATATTTTTTTTTCAAAAATTTATTGCTGGTAATATTTTTTTTTCAAAAATTTATTGCTGATAATGTTTTACAAAGTATCTCTGGTATTAAAACCTATTTTTACACTTTCATAGAGTTTTTACCCCAGTTTCGGGGTTAACTATTTGCCCATAGCTGGGAGCCTAACAGGTGCTACCACCCCGGGTCAGGGTGAACCTGGGACCACTAGCAATTAAGAGGTGGTTCCACGCTCCTCAAAACGTCCTGATCAGAGAGAGGCCTTACTGCTGGACGTAGTTTATCGTCATACCCAGAACACTGCAATGAAAGAAGCTTTTTAATGAACATGTCAAAACGGATGAAACACCACCAGCCTATTAAAATCTTGAATGTGCTTTATTTAATTTATACCACCTAATAGAATGATGATATAAGAATTTCATAGTGTCCTTATAATTTTATTTATATTAACCCTTCAGCATTCAACACACTCAGACCCCCCCCCCATAAATATCGGCCGTCAAAGTCTCACAGGCAGAGTATACACGGGGCAGGTTATGGTAAGTTGTACATTGAGAGCCAATATTTAGGGGTCAGGCTGAATGCCAAAAGATTAAAAGAAGCATACATGTGTAATAGCTTAGGCAAAGGCCATTTATAGCCAGGGTATGAAAGGGGCTATGCCAGAAATGATACCCACCACCATAGTAAAATGTAAATGATTGATTCATTCATTTTCTACAGTTTATCAACCCTCATCTTTGTCGCCATATTTATTACAACATTTTGGCCGTTGTACACTGCGGCCTTCGTTGTACACTGCGGCCTTCTTCAGCTGGTTGGAAGATCGAGCTGAACCCTTTATTTCGCTCACTGGGGTAGACTGTTCTAGTTCCACGTGCGATGTCTAATGGATGTCAGTTAACAGTTATCTCGTATTAATTTTCCCCTTTCCAAGTTCTCCACTGCCTTAACCAGGTATTGAACTCACTCTCTTTGGGTCCTGTCACTAACTAACACCTTTATCCACTGTGCCATGCGTCCTTGAGGACATTTGTGTATGAATTCCTGGGTAATATAAACCTAATGTCATCAGTAACCATTTTTACCAGTGCTCATATTGCAATTTTGTTATTATTGCTTTTCTCTTTCTTATTACTGGTTCCCATATTGTATTCATTTCTATGCTTGGTCGGTTCAGGAGATTTTTGTGGCCTAGCATATGTGCTGATTCCTTAAGCTTACAAATTTTCCAATGGTGTTCTTTGTCTATGATCTCAACCTGATCCCACAAAGGGCAGTGATCCTTTGCAGGTTATTTAAAGCCAGAAAATATTTTTAGCTTGCAATAATTTTCTAAAAGTTTTTTTTGGAGTGATACAAGTTTTATTAATTAGTCCATATCTCCCGGGCGGTGGGGGGGGGGGAGAGGTGGATTCATACCTTTCTCAATAGATATTTGTACGTAACTGAAAATAATGATCCAGGCTGGAATTGGAACTCGAC
This sequence comes from Acanthosepion esculentum, assembly GCA_964036315.1. NCBI lineage: Eukaryota > Metazoa > Mollusca > Cephalopoda > Sepiida > Sepiidae > Acanthosepion > Acanthosepion esculentum. Next base: position 16,172,223 of record OZ038490.1, on the reverse strand, counting down.
TTTCTGATTAACAATTCTGAGCCAATATCCACTACACCACCCGCACATCCAATCTTACACAGCAGTTGGTATTCCTAAGCGGTTACCCATCTAAGTACTGACCAGAAATATTGATGTTGCTTAACTCCAGTGATCATACAGGAACCGTAGATAATAGCCATAAATATGATGAGTTGTGCAGGGTAACATATCCGCAGAGATTTATTGAGTTTATTCTACAACCTTTGATTTCATTCCAATTTCTTGGTTTGTGCATCAGGTAGCCTGATTTAGGTCACAGTGATTAAAAAGGCATCAGTTTTTGTGATTGGCTACTGTTGTTCTGTGTTGGAAATCTACAGGCCACAATTTAATTTCTTAAAGCACTGTTTCCCGTTTCCTTGTACCCAACATTTGTTTTAATTGAACAAGATTGGTTCCTTTATAGAAACATGGATCCTTGATTACTGTTGAATGCGTTCATATCAGCTATGACAAAAGGTTGTTTTTAGACTGAAGCCAACACCATAACATTCTAGTGAAGAAAATCAATTGATGCTAACAGTAATGAGAGGAATACAAAACTGGTCTGGTTGGGTAGAATGTAGATTAGGTTTATTTTATACTCTGATATACAGAGTAGTACAGACCCAACTCTTACCCCAGAGTTATTCTAGACTAAGCTATACTATGCTAGGGGATTTTAGGGAGGGGTTTAATCTGGGCTGCTAACACCAGATCATCAGTTGCTTGTAAAGCAATACTTTGGGCATGTGATAACTCATGAGGTAACAGTCATTTTTCCAACCATATATGAGAAAGTATATTAATGAAGATGACCTTCTTCATGAAGGTATTTTCTAAAAAAAAAACAAAAAACAAAAAAAAAAAAACAAAAAACAAAAAAAAAAAACAAAAAACAAAAAAAAAAAAACAAAAAACAAAAAAAAAAAAACAAAAAACAAAAAAAAAAAAACAAAAAACAAAAAAAAAAAAACAAAAAACAAAAAAAAAAAAACAAAAAACAAAAAAAAAAAACAAAAAACAAAAAAAAAAAAACAAAAAACAAAAAAAAAAAAACAAAAAACAAAAAAAAACAAACTGAAAAACGTTTTAAACAAACGTTTGGGAAGGGGGGGAACAAACAAACGTTTGGGAAGGGGGGGAACAAACAAACGTTTGGGAAGGGGGGGACAAACAAACGTTTGGGAAGGGGGGGACAAACAAACGTTTGGGAAGGGGGGGACAAACAAACGTTTGGGAAGGGGGGGACAAACAAACGTTTGGGAAGGGGAACAAACACACTGAAAAAACATTGGGGGGGAACAAACACACTGAAAAAACATTGGGGGGGGAACAAACACACTGAAAAAACATTGGGGGGGGAACAAACACACTGAAAAAACATGGGGGGGGAACAAACACACTGAAAAAACATGGGGGGGGAACAAACACACTGAAAAAACATGGGGGGGGAACAAACACACTGAAAAAACATGGGGGGGGAACAAACACACTGAAAAAACATGGGGGGGGAACAAACACACTGAAAAAACATGGGGGGGGAACAAACACACTGAAAAAACATGGGGGGGGAACAAACACACTGAAAAAACATGGGGGGGGAACAAACACACTGAAAAAACATGGGGGGGGAACAAACACACTGAAAAAACATGGGGGGGGAACAAACACACTGAAAAAACATGGGGGGGGAACAAACACACTGAAAAAACATGGGGGGGGAACAAACACACTGAAAAAACATGGGGGGGGAACAAACACACTGAAAAAACATGGGGGGGGAACAAACACACTGAAAAAACATGGGGGGGGAACAAACACACTGAAAAAACATGGGGGGGGAACAAACACACTGAAAAAACATGGGGGGGGAACAAACACACTGAAAAAACATGGGGGGGGAACAAACACACTGAAAAAACATTGGGGGGGAACAAACACACTGAAAAAACATGGGGGGGGAACAAACACACTGAAAAAACATGGGGGGGGAACAAACACACTGAAAAAACATGGGGGGGGAACAAACACACTGAAAAAACATGGGGGGGGAACAAACACACTGAAAAAACATGGGGGGGGAACAAACACACTGAAAAAACATGGGGGGGGAACAAACACACTGAAAAAACATGGGGGGGGAACAAACACACTGAAAAAACATGGGGGGGGAACAAACACACTGAAAAAACATGGGGGGGGAACAAACACACTGAAAAAACATGGGGGGGGAACAAACACACTGAAAAAACATGGGGGGGGAACAAACACACTGAAAAAACATGGGGGGGGAACAAACACACTGAAAAAACATGGGGGGGGAACAAACACACTGAAAAAACATGGGGGGGGAACAAACACACTGAAAAAACATGGGGGGGGAACAAACACACTGAAAAAACATTGGGGGGGAACAAACACACTGAAAAAACATTGGGGGGGAACAAACACACTGAAAAAACATTGGGGGGGAACAAACACACTGAAAAAACATTGGGGGGGAACAAACACACTGAAAAAACATTGGGGGGGAACAAACACACTGAAAAAACATTGGGGGGGAACAAACACACTGAAAAAACATTGGGGGGGAACAAACACACTGAAAAAACATTGGGGGGGAACAAACACACTGAAAAAACATTGGGGGGGAACAAACACACTGAAAAAACATTGGGGGGGAACAAACACACTGAAAAAACATTGGGGGGGAACAAACACACTGAAAAAACATTGGGGGGGAACAAACACACTGAAAAAACATTGGGGGGGAACAAACACACTGAAAAAACATTGGGGGGGAACAAACACACTGAAAAAACATTGGGGGGGAACAAACACACTGAAAAAACATTGGGGGGGAACAAACACACTGAAAAAACATTGGGGGGGAACAAACACACTGAAAAAACATTGGGGGGGAACAAACACACTGAAAAAACATTGGGGGGGAACAAACACACTGAAAAAACATTGGGGGGGAACAAACACACTGAAAAAACATTGGGGGGGAACAAACACACTGAAAAAACATTGGGGGGGAACAAACACACTGAAAAAACATTGGGGGGGAACAAACACACTGAAAAAACATTGGGGGGGAACAAACACACTGAAAAAACATTGGGGGGGAACAAACACACTGAAAAAACATTGGGGGGGAACAAACACACTGAAAAAACATTGGGGGGGAACAAACACACTGAAAAAACATTGGGGGGGAACAAACACACTGAAAAAACATTGGGGGGGAACAAACACACTGAAAAAACATTGGGGGGGAACAAACACACTGAAAAAACATTGGGGGGGAACAAACACACTGAAAAAACATTGGGGGGGAACAAACACACTGAAAAAACATTGGGGGGGAACAAACACACTGAAAAAACATTGGGGGGGAACAAACACACTGAAAAAACATTGGGGGGGAACAAACACACTGAAAAAACATTGGGGGGGAACAAACACACTGAAAAAACATTGGGGGGGAACAAACACACTGAAAAAACATTGGGGGGGAACAAACACACTGAAAAAACATTGGGGGGGAACAAACACACTGAAAAAACATTGGGGGGGAACAAACACACTGAAAAAACATTGGGGGGGAACAAACACACTGAAAAAACATTGGGGGGGAACAAACACACTGAAAAAACATTGGGGGGGAACAAACACACTGAAAAAACATTGGGGGGGAACAAACACACTGAAAAAACATTGGGGGGGAACAAACACACTGAAAAAACATTGGGGGGGAACAAACACACTGAAAAAACATTGGGGGGGAACAAACACACTGAAAAAACATTGGGGGGGAACAAACACACTGAAAAAACATTGGGGGGGAACAAACACACTGAAAAAACATTGGGGGGGAACAAACACACTGAAAAAACATTGGGGGGGAACAAACACACTGAAAAAACATTGGGGGGGAACAAACACACTGAAAAAACATTGGGGGGGAACAAACACACTGAAAAAACATTGGGGGGGAACAAACACACTGAAAAAACATTGGGGGGGAACAAACACACTGAAAAAACATTGGGGGGGAACAAACACACTGAAAAAACATTGGGGGGGAACAAACACACTGAAAAAACATTGGGGGGGAACAAACACACTGAAAAAACATTGGGGGGGAACAAACACACTGAAAAAACATTGGGGGGGAACAAACACACTGAAAAAACATTGGGGGGGAACAAACACACTGAAAAAACATTGGGGGGGAACAAACACACTGAAAAAACATTGGGGGGGAACAAACACACTGAAAAAACATTGGGGGGGAACAAACACACTGAAAAAACATTGGGGGGGAACAAACACACTGAAAAAACATTGGGGGGGAACAAACACACTGAAAAAACATTGGGGGGGAACAAACACACTGAAAA
>OZ038490.1:16147811-16162811 GCA_964036315.1 Acanthosepion esculentum | reverse complement strand
ATATCTACAGATCTCTCATCTAGTTCTTATTTTTAAGAGTGCAGTCAAGCCTGACAAGGAGCAGAACTCATCAGCAGGCAGTTTAGGTTTAAGGCTCCAAATTTCCCCACTTAGGATTGTCCCATGGGAGAATAGCCTAGTAGATAAGAACATTGGCTTGTGTGCTAGAGAAATTATGAGTTCAATCCCTGGGTCACATAGTGCGTACAGGGACTCAATGGAAACAGGATGAGCAATACCCGAGTAGTACTAAAAATAAAAACTAGCCAAAATATCCCTAGACATGAGCAGTGAAATAAGAAAATGCTTATCCCCGTAGATTAAATAAAGGGTTCTGTTTGGAATTTCCTGTTATGTGGATGAACATATACCTTTATGGGTTATTTAACCGTTACCACGCTAGTTTCTTTCTAGAGTTGTCTCCCCTGCCACTGCATTTCTTTTGAGGGTGCAAAAACATGAAAACCTACAGTTTTAAAATTATTATAACTTTCTTTGTATTGCGCTTATAGATTTTAATTTTTGTATACTAATAAAAGAATGAATGAGTAATATTTTGATGTAATGCATTACGTTTTGCATGCCTGTTTTGACATTGAAAACCCAAAAAATTGAAACGCAAAATTAAAAAAATACATTAAAAAATATGTAAATAATTCAATATATTTTAACTTTTATTACTCCTTGTGGAATTCCTGGGGTGCAATAAGAAGCAAAATCAGTAAGGCAGCTTTCATTTCATAAAAAAAAAAAGGGACATGTTTCCTTGTGTTTATATATGAGAAGACACTAGCATTTGTTTTCTCTTTCTTTTACCGGACTCATTTATTTGTCTCGTTGATGAATAAAGTTATTATTTTGTCATTTATAAATAGACAAAATAATTCACCTTCAGAAAGGCTATCAGGTATATCGATGGTCACCAGTAGCTTCTATAAAATTAGTTTGGCATAGATAATAGTAGCCGCTAGTGGTCATTGTTGCTTTCCTCCACATCACTAGCAATATCCACTCAAGTAATGCCTTCAAAACCATCATCGGAGTCCTTATCAAAGAAAAACTCCTAATAAAGGCTTTGTTGGATACTGATGCAGCCATTTTTGTTTACAAAAAAAAAAAATCGTGAAAAAAATTAACGTGGGTTTAAATGATGTTCAAAATCGTGTTGGAAAACAGAAGTTTAACCTTCTTCCAAAGCAATAGTAGGTGATCTCCAACTTAAAATGTCGGAAATAACAGGTGACAAGTGTTTATTTATACCAGTCTCAAAGTGACAGAATATGCCTGGAGTAGCAAAGGGAGAGAACTCTACAGCGATAATTGCTGCCTGCAGCATGGTAAAAGTTTAAAGCTGATATATTTTGGATTCCAATAATACATCATTTTTGTCAAGTGAATATTACATTAACAACTTTTTTTTTTGAGAAGATCAATGACTTTTTCAGATGCAAGTCCTACAATTCAACCCATAGATGTTTGGATTTGCCAATAAGTGAATGTAATGGACACAACTGGAATCCGAACTTGGCTCAAAGATTTCTTATTCCAAGAATCTATCATTACATGCGTTCCACAAAGTAATAATTCTTGGGAAAAGGATGCCTAATGGAATAAGGATGATCCAATGCTATACCTGACCTGGCAGGTGCTAGCTGTGAAGGTCTGAACTGGTAGAACTAACAAATGTAGCTTAACTGGACCTCTGCCATAAAAATAGCAATAGTGCAATATTATTTTGTTTAAGCCATTTTAGAATATTCCCAATATAGTCTCAGATTGATCCCTGACTTTATAAAGAATTATCTGTACTTTGTTTTTATTTACAAACGTCGATCTGAATCTGTGCTTGCTTCATTGACAACTGTGTACTATGATGAATTGGGACAAAGGGACGTCATACTCAATTGTTAATTATGTAAATGATGTTTCAAACTTGACTCGGAACAAGAAAATTGGCAAGCCGAATTTGTTAAGTTCACTTTCCCACAAATAATCTTTGGAAAAGTATGAATCCATCTTTTCTCCCCACAGCTATGGGTTAAATACTAGGACAGACTAGGTTCTTCTGCCTTGGTTGGCAACCAGTCCAGAAAAAGGAAAACTGATTCAAAAACTTGTTGGGCAACACCATCTCTTCAAAACCTATGAAAACCACAGCAGAAATGCCTATTGCGTTGAGGCTGTAACCCTGGATCTGAGGAAGTGAATGAAATAAAATATGGCCTTAAAGACTCAACATTTTGCTGATAAAGGAAGGTGTGGAGAGCCATAATTGCTTACATTCTGAAGGGACATGGCATCTTTTTTAACAAAAAGGTAAAAAATTCAAGTCAGTAATAATGTCAATAATTTATATATAATATTCTGTGACTTCTGTCTGTCCATCAAACCCTCTAAAATAGCCATACATTGACCAATTAAAACCAAATTTGGGGGAGAAGAGCAAACAGGTTAGGGGGTACAAAGTACAGTTGGTTTTTCTAAGGTGTGTAAGAACTGTGGAGTATTGTTTTTGTCAAAGTATTTTTCCAGCCAAATCAGCTTATTCAAATTTCGTTGATTGGTTTGCTAAACTGAATGACACAGAGTTTGTAAATCTCAACAAAAATGTTAGTGCTAACTTCAACAATACTAAATACTATGATGATTTCTTCATGCATCGTGTTGCAAAAAAAAAAAAATCTAGTAAAATAAAAGCTAGACAAAATAAGAAAATTCCTCCCCTCTCTTAATACTCCCTGCACACAACTGGAGCTGGTGGGCACACAGCAGTCACAGAGAAGAACTAAAAACCAGCGCTGATATTTGAGCAACAAACAGTTGACCTCGAGTACATTTGGGTACTACTCTAATCTCATTTAACCAGTCTCGCCTATGCAAAGATAGTATTCTTAGGTAAGGCACTTGGTAAACATCAGAGACCCAGAAAAAACAAGCAAGACAGGCAGACTGGAACAAGTAAACAGATCTATATGCCTGCCAGCCAAAAATACAATATTTTCATCAGGCAGGCTTAATTCTACCAGACGCTAACACATCCTTAGCTGGAGTGAGTAACTGAGCAAATAAAACCGAAATGACCCACAAGTGAGTCATTTCAAATTTGGATTGCCATAATTGCTGTTCCGAGTTGGATGTTTCGGCCAATAGTCTTCGGACTTCCACAGAGCCCACAGTAGACTTGCACAATAGAGCTAAATGGACAGTTGTGCTTTTTTATTTTTAGATAATGAAGGATCAGTACAGAACAGATATACCAAAAATATGGAGGCAATTAGAAAAGTCCCACCAGAGGCTGGCATGAATATCAAACCATCTAACATTCCTACAATGGTGCAAAGACTTACAACTCATGCCTTCAGGCTTGACACCAAGACTTCCCATGAATTCAAGGAGAGCCCATCTGGTTACAGAAAGAATCCAAGACATGCCCTTTCCCGAGAAGGAACCCAGGACATGCCCTTTCCCGAGAAGGAACCCAGGACATGCCCTTTCCCGAGAAGGAACCCAGGACATGCCCTTGCCCGAGAAGGAACCCAGGACATGCCCTTGCCCGAGAAGGAACCCAGGACATGCCCTTGCCCGAGAAGGAACCCAGGACATGCCCTTGCCCGAGAAGGAACCCAGGACATGCCCTTGCCCGAGAAGGAACCCAGGACATGCCCTTGCCCGAGAAGGAACCCAGGACATGCCCTTGCCCGAGAAGGAACCCAGGACATGCCCTTGCCCGAGAAGGAACCCAGGACATGCCCTTGCCCGAGAAGGAACCCAGGACATGCCCTTGCCCGAGAAGGAACCCAGGACATGCCCTTGCCCGAGAAAACAAAAACTGCAATCTGAAATCTCCCAGAGGCTCAAGGCCTTCTTCAACAGAATTACTTATGACAGAAAGAGGATCCATCATGACCTAGATAAATTCTTCAGACACAAATTCAATGCCGTCAAGGCCCGCCAAATAAAAAATTAAATAGATTAAAAGATTAGAAGCTGATGCACAAGGTCCATCACCACCATCAGTTGAGTGACTGAGGGGAGTCAGTACTAAACAAAGGTTTCAACTTGGCACAACTATCAGGTGAATGCCATACCTGGACATTTCCTGAATTGAGGAAAATAGCCTTGAACATCTCTCAGGCTCGGGCAGATGGAAGGCGAGTCAGATACTGAAGAAAGCCAAGCTACCCAAATCAAATATCACAAAACTGGAGAGGCTGGCAATCAGAACCCTACAGAGGAATGTAAACATCATATCACCAGCTGAGAAAGGCAATGCAACTGTAGTGATGGACAAATCAGAATATATGGAAAAACTGGGAGACCTCATTCGAAATGGTAGTTACAGCAAAGTAAAAGATCCTACAATGAAAACAGAACAAAATCTGTCGCAGATCCTAATCAAGAACAACCACCACTTCCCACCTAAAAGATACAGGCAGTTGTCATAGCATTACACCAAGCTACCTCACATATACAGTCTCCTCAAAATTCACAAAGACAGTATTCCACTCAGGCCAATTGTTAGCTGCAAAGGCTCTGTGTGCGACCCTCCGAGTCACTTTCTTGGAGACATCATTGACCTTTTAATAGGAAAGTTATCTTCATATGTCCCAAACTCCATCCAATTTGTAGGAATAACCAAAGATGCTCCCATCCAACCCAACCAGCTGGTGATCCGGGATGTGATGAGTTTATTCACCAATGTACCCACAGAGGAGGCACTATCTGTAGTCGGGACAGACTGGCCTGGGACTCATCCCTAGGAAAACAAACCAGTACATCAATAGATAACCTGATAGTGATGCTGACTTTCTGTACACAAACAACACACTTTGGAATAGGATCATACATAACAAGATGAAGGCTTAGCAATGGCAAATTAAAGCCACTCCTATGGCCGAGATACGTAGATGACACCTTCATACTCTGGCCACATCGGGAAGATGTCTAATTACTGGACAATCACTATTAGTAGCAGGTATTAAACTTTCTATAAGCCAGTGAGCATATGAACAAAGACAGTAAATATATATATATATTTCATTCATTTAATATTTATCTATTTCTTTGCAAGGATACTAGTGTAGAACAGGAACAGCAGAGACATTCCTCGAGTGCAGAAGGGGGTACATTTCAACCACACCCTCACAGAAGAATTTACAAAAGCAGACAGTTGGTGAGTAATGGTTTTAGTGCAAGAAAATGAAATTTATTTACAGGACTAAATAAACACCATCATAGCAATATTAAAAACGGAATTTTATGACTTACTAGCAGCATGGCCCGGCGTTGCCCGTGCTTGATTCAAAAATCGAACGACTCATACAGCAATCACTATCACTTTACTTAAAATATTTTTGCCCTTCCTTGCCTTTAAAAGAGTGCCCTTTGCTGTGCTGATGTTGCTACATGCCTTACTTCTTGCCTATCTCACACTGCAAATTTTTTCTAAGTTCTATAGTAAACATTAAATCTGTTGTAACTGGAAAAACCGAATGAAAAAAGATTGTTAACAACAAATACTTTTTCACACCCAACCCAGTTCTGCGGAATCAGAATCAACGTTGAGTTTAAGCAAGCAAATGAGCCAATTGGAGTAAAGTGTCATGCAGATTTAAATTTTTCCCCACTTGTGACGAATGCAGCTATCAATTTTTTTTTTGCATGCTAGCATGCTAGTTAACATTTGTGTCAGTCAGCTGTTGGCTCTCAGGCTGGCCAATAGAATCTTTCTGCCTATTCGTGGCAGCCAGCTATAGGCTCTCACTCTGGCAGAAGCATGAAAAAAATCGATTATTTCCACTATCGATGGGAGTTGGGAAATGCAAAGTCGGTCTTGGCCTTCCTGCTAACTTGGAGCATGTGCATGTAAATTTTGGTGCAAATCCGTCGAAAATTGCGGCCGTGCATTCGTTACACACACAAACACACACATCCTGCCTTTTATAGATAGAGATCCACAGAGTTGCACACTTCACAAACCATCGACAAAAACATAATACTGCACATAGAAGATGTCAGTGGTCAGGAAGTAGAACAAGTCTTACAAAGAAAATATGACTTATTTGTACTATGCATAGCTAATAATTTTCCTAGAGAAATATTTTATAAATCAAGGAAGGGTGCTTGCCAATCCAGGTTGTTACTCGTAATACGTTTGAAATAACTGCTCAAAACATCACAATTTATAGACAACTTCTACATATGCATGCTGAGATTTCTTCTTAACCAATAGAAATGAACCACTTAATTTCGACTGCCATCTTTTTCTTGTCTAGAAGTAAGAATGCTAAAATCAATTGACTGTATCACTTTTGTGTATGTGAACACAATTCTTACTTTGGGATCTTTTTACTTTATTACTGTTGCTTTACCTAGTTTTGACTTGTATATATTGCTTGCAGTGGCATAGCTAGAGTGCGCACCACCCAGTGAGCCCTTGAGTTTACTGCTTCCAGCTGCCACAAAAAGTACATATTGCACATTGACACACTCCTCAAGTTATACAACTAGTTTGTGTACCATTATAATATTACTTTCACATAGTCAAATATAGTATGCTTTAAGTGCACACCAAACTACTTAAATTTTATCAGTAACAGTTAAAAAGCAAAAACGGCATATAGAGGGAAAAAAAAAGTATAAAAAACAATAAGGACCACCTTTATTTCTGAAATTAAAATAACAACTGGTTAATTTGCAGTGTGACACCCGCACTCCGTTTACATTAAAAATTTCCAGAATACTTACATTTATGTGTAATTGTACATGCTTCATTCAAATCTGGTTTGATAAATATGTTAAAATCTACCGTTTTGGAGTTATCGACAGTGAAAGCTTGGATTCATTCGCGTAGTTGGCGGCAGCCATTACTGTCATTGTTTGCATACATTTGCTGTGGAAAGTTAAACGCGGAAGACTACGGAAAGCTAAGCACAGAACTGATCTTTCTTGTTTAAATTTGTCTCAATTACTACGCACAAGAACTATTTATGTAGACACACTTAGTTTGCACAATGATACCTATACTGATAGCTATTCTGCAGCGAATATATGCAAACAATGCCAGTAATGGCTGTCCTCAATGCGAATGAATCCAAACTTTCACTGTCGATAACACCAAAATGGTAGATTTTATCAAATTTATCAAGCCAAATTTGAATGGAGCATGTACAATTACACATGAATGTAAGTATTCTGGAAATTTTTAAGCGGACTGAGTGCAGGTGTTACACTGCAAATTAACCTTACAACTTTCTACAAAGTTACTTTTTGTAGTTTAAATAAGTCTGTATTGCTATGACGTCACTTGTACAAATCAAGATACCGCTGGTTCAATTTGCCGTTCTTGCTTTCTGAACATGTCACAACGTATATCCGTCACAACGTATATCCGTCACAACGTATATCCGTCACAACGTATATCCGTCACAACGTATATCCGTCACAACGTATATCCGTCACAACGTATATCCGTCACAACGTATATCCGTCACAACGTATATCCGTCACAACGTATATCCGTCATTCCTTCTGCCCTTTTCACTGCTTCAGCCCTCTTTTATCAGGCCAACACTGCGGTCGACCAACCAATCAGCATTCTTCACTTTTATTCTCAGTTACCCAGGCAAATAGCCTCCTCCATTTTGACCAATCAGCACATGACCTGCTATTGGTGGAAGCATGCCAAACTGTACAAAAACCCTCGTTAATGCACATACTGCTAGACGGGAGAGTAATGCCAGCTTCACGGGGCAAACTTGCCAATGTCACGTGCCGCACGTTAATGTAAGACCCTTATTTTCCTATGCACCAGATACAAGCCACTCTGGATCACTTGCTTCTACGGGGCTGTTCACCACACTTTTTTTATTGGCAAATTCTTCAATGACATCAAAAACTATTTCATATGACAATTGTTGCTCTACAGACAGTAGATAGGCCAGTATATATGTCATCGCTTAAGTTACTCAAAATTGAAAAGATCTGTCAATTGTGAGTACTGTCCTGACATTAAAACCACTTATTTCAATATGGCCTATACCAGCTTAAAGCCTACAGCAGACACAAAAATGCTGCCACCATATGAACGTAGGTCATCCAGTTGCACTATTGATTGTTTGCTTAGTATTTGTGCTGTTCTTTTTTTTACCTTTTCTTGTTTGAAAACTTTACCAATTCCACTTGTTGAGCATTTACAATTACTTAACTATGGCCAATTACCCCGCACAGTTAACTGTGAACGAACTGAGCCCTTTATTTAATCTGCAGACATAGACTGGGCCTGTTCTGTTAAGCATGTCTAGCGATATCTCATCTAGACCTTATTTAGTACTGTCCCGTTTTTGCTTGCCCCATATTTGCAGAGTCTGGAAGGAGCAGTTCTTGGAGGGTGTGGGGAACTGATTGGAACTCTCCTTACAATTGGAATATGGAGGAACATGGGTGATTCAACTTTGTGGGAGTAGCATGGCATGTTCTAACTATAATGGCCTCAACTGGTGGAATTAAAGAAACGGTTGTCATGGAAAGAGTGGCTTGTGACTGACAAAGAGGCTGCAGATTGGATAAATGTCTGCATAAATAATTTGGAACTGTCAAGGCTAGAAAGCGAGAATTGAGCTGCTCCTTTTTAATTTAAAAATTTTTTTATTCTTCAACAAATACAAGGCCCAAGAGCCACTCAAGATAGAGAGATGCCAAATGAAATTGTTGCAAGAGCATAAAACAAGAAAGACGACACTCATATTATGGGGCACATGTAGGAAAGATAATAGTTGACTAAACTCGAAGAGGTTAAGATTGTAGTGGTCAGAGAAACATCTCTTATTCCCCAAAGTAACAGTTCTGAGAAAGAAGCAAACCTAACAGAACTTCCTCCTTACTAACGGAATATGAAGGGAATGAAGATGTGCCAACTCTGCGTATGCAATGTGGTGGGTCCTAGCTGTGAAGGCCTGAACAGGTAGAACTAAGGAATGTAACTGCTATGGAAATAGCTACAGAGTTACGAGTTCAGCAATGTTTTATCCCTGGGGAAAGAGGCTGCCGAGTAGAAAAATAATTCATCACCCACAAGACTGTGTAATTGCTTCTAAATTGTTCAGCCTGAATGACACCAGCCCATTATAGCGATATAAATAATTTTATATGGATATTTTGAAAGTTGTAACTTTTTGCCTTTTTCTATATTCACCAGATAGAATTGCTTACTGCAGTTAAATTGCTTGTCTGACTGAAGCTATGGATTAAACAGCAGCAAAGATTGGGATCTCAAGGCAGGGTTGGCAATCAGTGTAAAAAAAGGACAACGGATTATATAACCCTCTCTGGCCATGGTGTACCAAATATTTGAAATGTAACTAAGCCACAGGTTAGCTCTACAGGCATTAAACAAACAAATAGGCCCGAGCAGATGAGCAGGCTCAGAAATGAGCAGCAAATGCTGAAGATGGTCTGTAGTGTGCTTTCTAATCGAAACTCGAGTTTGCCTTGGGATCAAAGTAAGCAGGCAAGGTTTCCAATGCTGATTTTCAAGGGAGGCAATACCCGCCACCCCAAATTCGGAACTCTGCACATGGCTAAATTGGGGAAGGACAAAGTTAATTTCAGCCTAATTAATCTGTTATCCTTATTAATCAATGTTAGTAGCAGGCAGACTGTGTTTAAGACTCCAAGTTCTAGACTCAGGATTGTCCCACAAAACTAGCTCAGTGAAACATCAGTTCATTAATTTGTGACATAGTAATTGTTCAATCCTGGACTAGGAAACAGGACAAAAAAAAAAAAAAAAAATACAAAAACCAAGGAGTACTAAATAAGACGAGATATGGATAGCAGAACAACGGAGATGAGGACAATAGTCCAGATGTAAATACAATAAGCTTAGTATATATCTTTAGGTATCTTTTGTAGGGTAACTAACAGCAAGATAGCATCACAGGAGTTTGATACTCACTAGGTGCAAAACTGGATTACATTTCCTTCTTAATCTATATCAGTACATTCATGACTAACAGGCAACAGTCATTCATATACAATTATATTTTTAAAATTTTCTTTTTCAAAAATGTCTGATCAAATGGGTTCGAATCATTACAAGTGAAAAATTGTAACTTCAAAGAAATTAATGTAAAAAAAAAAAAATTTTTAAAGTGATATCACAGGTAGGATTTATTAGAATACTTTCTTTCACAAGAGAAATTTTATAGCAAAAATGCATTTAGAATTTTAAGAAATATCAACGATTTCTCAATCATGACTCAATAACGCCTTCAGAAATATGACATTATGAAGGAAGGAAGGAAGGCTTGGGAAATTTAACACGCACAAGAATAAAAAAATCAACTACATCCTCAAGGAACAAAGAACATAAAAGATAGGAATGCGTTGAAAATCATCTAGAGATAGTTCAAGAGTTTGCAAGTGTTGGGAATATTCCACTTGTCTACCAAAGATTTTCTAACAACCATTAGCTGGCATTCCCAAAAGTAGTATAAAAGAAAAAGGCATTTTCCTGACCTGAGAAGTAAGACATGTCCCATTCCTCCTTAGGGGACTTTTCACACACCAGTAGACATTGCATCACAGAATAGGACAAGAAACAGAATGCCCCAAATTTCCGAACACATAACCATCTAAATAATAAATGAAAATGTCACTGTCACACTTTTCCACTTTACTCCTAGCCCAACATATACAATTATGGAATCAGTGAGCAAATTAAAAACATTCTGAGCCAGACCCAAACCCAGACCCAGAATCCTGAAATTTAAGATTCCCAAGTTTTCGTTACAGCAATTGTTTTCAGTGATTTTTTCTTTTTTGCAACAAAATTTTTGTACGACAATTTTTAGAACTTGGAAATAAATTTGGGAATAATCGTAATTAATTGCGAAATTCAGCGAAAGTTATCCATAAAATAATTGTTTGTATGGAAATTAAGGACCTACATACATCAAATTGTCATTAAACCAAGTAGCAGCAGCAGAATTATTGTTGAACTTTTAAAAGGTAAGTTTAAATATTACTTAAATGCAGCGATTAATTTTGAATTCTTCTCTAGTTTATTGTTATCTATCGCATCTACTCCTCCCGACCTATTTTGACGAAGGCCCGATGAAGAGCTCTCTGCAGAAGTTAGCTTAAATGACACCTGATATATAAAAAAAATGTACATCTCGACATAGATATCTTCATTCATTTTTTTATTTTTCCTATCTCGGTCGCTCAGGCTGTACATTTAATGTACATCAATGTTTGTATATTTTTACTCTTTTCAGGAAACTCCAAAGCAACCACTCAACAACAAATTCCATGACACAAACAGGACGTAGGCGATCATGGCCCTCCACATCTTCCTGCAACTTGTAGCTCTAACTTGTCTTTTTATTATTTCTTCCAAACCCTGTTCTACCATCCATTTACTCAAGCATGTTACATGCTGCGTTCCTTTAACCCTCAATCTGTCCTGTGAGTATCAGATTTTCCAAGCTCTCCTTCCTCATTACATGCCCCAGAAATTCCAACTGCCTCTTCGTGATGTTAAATATAATTTCTTTTTTGTTTTTCTCGAAAAACCTTGTCGTTGCAGATATGTTCGATCCGTGGTATCCTCAGCATCTTTCTATAGAACCACATTTCTGTGGCTTCAAGTTTCTTCATCTTTGAGGCGATTGTCCAGCATTCACTGCCATAAAGGAGGACAGATATCAAGTAACAGTTATAATCCTAAATCAAGAATTTACATACTTTTACTTGGGTGTTGGTGTGCTGTGCACAGGACAGACAAAACTAAGGTATACGATACTGAAAGGGCAGGGGGAACATCACTCGTGATAAAGGACAAAATATTTAGTCGAATGTGTGTGAGCCTTATTTGATTACATTATTCATGTCAAAGTGCAATGTTTTGTCAAACTTTTGCTTTTAGGGAAAAAATGCAACACAATCACTGCAAATTGAATTCTTCCTAATATCTAAAAAAACTAATGCTAAAGACTGTAGGCAAAGATAAGCGGGAAAACTCTTGAGAGAAGGGAGGAAGAGAGAGAAGGGAGGAAGAGAGAGAAGGGAGGAAGAGAGAGAAGGGAGGAAGAGAGAGAAGGGAGGAAGAGAGAGACGGGAGGAAGAGAGAGAAGGGAGGAAGAGATGGGGAAGAGAGAGAGAGGGAAGAGAGAGAGAGAGAGAGAGACGGGGAAGAGAGAGAGAGAGAGAGAGAGACGGGGAAGAGAGAGAGAGAGAGAGAGAGAGACGGGGAAGAGAGAGAGAGAGAGACGGGGAAGAGAGAGAGAGAGAGACGGGGAAGAGAGAGAGAGAGAGACGGGGAAGAGAGAGAGAGAGAGACGGGGAAGAGAGAGAGAGAGAGACGGGGAAGAGAGAGAGAGAGAGACGGGGAAGAGAGAGAGAGAGACGGGGAAGAGAGAGAGAGAGAGAGAGACGGGGAAGAGAGAGAGAGAGAGAGAGACGGGGAAGAGAGAGAGAGAGAGAGAGACGGGGAAGAGAGAGAGAGAGAGAGAGACGGGGAAGAGAGAGAGAGAGAGAGAGACGGGGAAGAGAGAGAGAGAGAGAGAGACGGGGAAGAGAGAGAGAGAGAGAGAGACGGGGAAGAGAGAGAGAGAGAGAGAGACGGGGAAGAGAGAGAGAGAGAGAGAGAGACGGGGAAGAGAGAGAGAGAGAGAGAGAGACGGGGAAGAGAGAGAGAGAGAGAGAGAGACGGGGAAGAGAGAGAGAGAGAGAGAGAGACGGGGAAGAGAGAGAGAGAGAGAGAGAGACGGGGAGAGAGAGAGAGAGAGAGAGAGACGGGGAAGAGAGAGAGAGAGAGAGAGAGAGACGGGGAAGAGAGAGAGAGAGAGAGACGGGAAGAGAGAGAGAGAGAGAGAGACGGGGAAGAGAGAGAGAGAGAGAGAGACGGGGAAGAGAGAGAGAGAGAGAGACGGGGAAGAGAGAGAGAGAGAGAGAGACGGGGAGAGAGAGAGAGAGAGAGAGAGACGGGGAAGAGAGAGAGAGAGAGAGAGACGGGGAAGAGAGAGAGAGAGAGAGAGACGGGGAAGAGAGAGAGAGAGAGAGAGACGGGGAAGAGAGAGAGAGAGAGAGAGACGGGGAAGAGAGAGAGAGAGAGAGAGACGGGGAAGAGAGAGAGAGAGAGAGAGACGGGGGAAGAGAGAGAGAGAGAGAGAGACGGGGAAGAGAGAGAGAGAGAGAGAGACGGGGAAGAGAGAGAGAGAGAGAGAGACGGGGAAGAGAGAGAGAGAGAGAGAGACGGGAAGAGAGAGAGAGAGAGAGAGACGGGGAAGAGAGAGAGAGAGAGAGACGGGGAAGAGAGAGAGAGAGAGAGACGGGGAAGAGAGAGAGAGAGAGAGACGGGGAAGAGAGAGAGAGAGAGAGAGACGGGGAGAGAGAGAGAGAGAGAGAGACGGGGAAGAGAGAGAGAGAGAGAGACGGGAAGAGAGAGAGAGAGAGAGACGGGGAAGAGAGAGAGAGAGAGAGACGGGGAAGAGAGAGAGAGAGAGAGACGGGGAAGAGAGAGAGAGAGAGAGACGGGGAAGAGAGAGAGAGAGAGACGGGGAAGAGAGAGAGAGAGAGAGACGGGGAAGAGAGAGAGAGAGAGAGACGGGGAGAGAGAGAGAGAGAGAGACGGGGAAGAGAGAGAGAGAGAGAGACGGGGAAGAGAGAGAGAGAGAGAGACGGGAAGAGAGAGAGAGAGAGAGACGGGGAAGAGAGAGAGAGAGAGAGACGGGGAAGAGAGAGAGAGAGAGAGACGGGGAAGAGAGAGAGAGAGAGAGACGGGGAAGAGAGAGAGAGAGAGAGACGGGGAAGAGAGAGAGAGAGAGAGAGACGGGGAAGAGAGAGAGAGAGACGGGGAAGAGAGAGAGAGATGGGGAAGAGAGAGAGAGAGATGGGGAAGAGAGAGAGAGAGATGGGGAAGAGAGAGAGAGAGAGGGAAGAGAGAGAGAGATGGGGAAGAGAGAGAGAGAGATGGGGAAGAGAGAGAGAGATGGGGAGAGAGAGAGAGAGATGGGGAAGAGAGAGAGAGAGATGGGGAAGAGAGAGAGAGAGAGATGGGGAAGAGAGAGAGAGATGGGAAGAGAGAGAGAGATGGGGAAGAGAGAGAGAGGGGAAGAGAGAGAGAGATGGGAAGAGAGAGAGAGATGGGGAAGAGAGGAGAAGAGAGGAGATGGGGAAGAGAGAGAGGAGTGGGGAAGAGAGAGAGAAAAAGAAAGAGAGAGGAAAGAAAGAAGAGAGAGGGAAAGAAAGAGAGAGAGGAAAGAAAGAGAGAGAGGAAAGAAAGGAGAGAGGAAAAAGAAAGAGAGAGAGGAAAAGAAAGATGCAATGCTAACTCATCACTCAAAGAACCAACTCGCCCCATTTGCTGCCTGAAGAAATGCCACCCAGTACATATGTGTCCATGACGGGTGGGGTCCATTTAACACCCCCACCACCTGCCAGCTAACTGCTGCATCTCCCACCCGTGTCCCATGCACCCAACCCATCATTTCTGCCTCCTACCCCAAGTTAGAATTGGAGGAGGAGGGAGGAAGCTGCAGGTGTTCTTGAAACTCTAAGCAAAGGTGTGTGTGTTGGGGGGGGGGGGAACTGGGTGCCACAGAATCTGTATGAGGCCCAACAAAGGAGGAAGAGCCAAGAGAAAGTGCAAGGTGTGTTTTTCGCAGGGAGTGGTCGGGGAAGTAATGGAATGGAAGAGACATAACAGGTACGAGTTGTCAGAGGTGCGACAGGTGAAGGAGGTCGGAAGAGGCGGGGGAATGGGAAGATTGCCACAAGTGCGAATATCTGCCGCCTCATCTTGGTTTATACAGTTCTGCAAACCCCGACTCCACCAGTCAATACAAATCTTCAGATGGGAAGGTTTGCTTTTCTTTTTTTTTTTTTTAATTTTCTTTTCTCTTTCTAATGAAAAAAAAAAAAAAAAAAAAAAAAAAAAAAAAAAATCGAAAATAATGCGTTGCCCTGCAGATTCTTCCTATCAACATTCACTCAATG
>OZ038490.1:16123634-16141134 GCA_964036315.1 Acanthosepion esculentum | reverse complement strand
ATATATATATATATATGATAAAATATGCTATATATATATATATATATATATATGATAAAATATGCTATATATATATATGATAAAATATGCTATATATATATATATATATATATATATGATAAAATATGCTATATATATATATATATATATATATGATAAAATATGCTATATATATATATATATATATATATGATAAAATATGCTATATATATATATATATATATATATGATAAAATATGCTATATATATATATATATATGATAAAATATGCTATATATATATATATATATATGATAAAATATGCTATATATATATATATATATATATATATATGATAAAATATGCTATATATATATATATATATATATATATGATAAAATATGCTATATATATATATATATATATGGGTTGTCAATATCAGAGATAGAGCATATATAAATATAAAAGTGGACATTGAAGTCAACACCCAGAGGTGACGTTTCATGCTAAACACAATCATCAGGTTATATATATATATATATATATAGATATATATATATATATATGGATATGGATACACAGTGCAGTGATGCATAGCAGCTTGTGCTGAGGAATCTTGGGCAAAGTTTGAATTTATGTAAATACCCTTGGTAAAGATATGAATCCATCTCTTCTACCCCCCCAATGCACCCTGCCAGCTATGGGTTAATAGTAAAATAGACTGGCCGCTATAGCCTTGAGTTGCAACTGGTCTAGGAGAAGGACAATTATGAATCCTAAACCTGAAGAGGGCCATTTGTGGGACCCTGTTGTACACTGTGCACTAGTTGTCTGTATTCTGCTCTTCCATAATCAAGTCCTATTTGCAAGTAGGATGGCTGTTCAGCTCTTAGAACAGAGCTGCTGGATACACAACACTGAAAAATGATGAGAGACTCATATATATATATATATATATATATATATATATGTATGTATGTATGTGTGCGTGTGTGTGTCCTGAATAAAATTTTTAAAAAAGAACTTTTTAAATAGACAATGCTACCAAATTCAATCCACTTTGTAAGTTAATGGAAGGAACGAGTAATAAAATAAATAAATAAAAATACATTAAAGTCTGAAAGAGAAAAAGAAATAGTCCTGGGGGAGGAGATAATGGGGAAAATATTAGGTTTCCTTATCAACAAAACAATAATTCATCCTCGCTGTTATCTGAAGGTCCGTATAAACGGTGTCAAAGGCAGGTCATGTCCTGCAGTTTCTGCAGAAATACATGAAACCACAAAAAAAAGAAAAGAAAAATAATTTGCAAAACAATAGTTGTAGCTTTTTTCATCTCCAGTTACAAGTCGTTCCTTTTAACTTTTATTGTGCTTAAGCATCCACATGACATCAAATTCTTTTACCAGATTCCCTTGTGAAGCCGTTTCTGTTACACCCACGGACGAGTAGAAGGACCCACAGACGAGTAGACGGACCCGCAGATATTTTTAATGATTACAAGCCAATAAAGTTAATAGAGCACAAGCGGTAACAAAGTGTTAGAAAAATTCTGATTAAGGGGAGAGGACTAAAACAAGACACTAAATAATGATAGACATATGATTTAAATTTTTGAAGATCAAAATTTGACTGGGAAGCAATTGAGCCAGAAGAGAGTTTTACAAGCATGACAGGCAAGAGAAGAAACTGTTAAACTAGAACTGATGGTTACATCTAACCATTTCAACTGTAAAATAATGAGACCTTGCTGCCCATCTAATACTGCAATTCATAAAGTCTAGGTACCATAGCAGTAAGTTCCCCAGAACAATTACCAAGAAAGTATTTATAGAAAAGGCACCGGTAATCTACATTACAGCAGTGGCAAAATGACTAAAAATGAAATGCCAGGAGAGAACCTATAACATTGCAGACTCTTTGGATATTATCAAAACTTTCAAAATAGACCAGGGTGAATGGTAGACTCATAAATGAGATATATATGTATAAAAAGAATAAAAAAAATATTAAAATAAGAAAAAAGTCCAGATATGCATGCAAGTCAATAATAATGAATATTAAGTATTTACTGGTTTAGCACAACGCCATTGCAGTTGAGAGAGCCAGCCAAACTGCCTGGAGAAAGAGGAAGTTGTAAAATCCTGAATTTTACAAGGGCTCAATCACTGACCCACTGAGAAATACACAAGTACCTACAAAGATAGCCAAATTCCACACCTATTGGATTGGGATGTTAAATTCCTTGACAGTGAAGCATTGTTATCAAGAGAAAAATGTTCGCACCAGTATAATCTGGTGGCCCCTGCAGTAACACAGATGAGAGCAAGTGTCAAGTCCAACAACACAATGTGATCACACTACCACATTACAGGGTTAGTAGGGATAGGAAGTATTACTTATGCTGTCATTTTTCTGTTAAAGTAATCAGCTTCCAGGAGTCCTGTAGAGTGGGGGGGGTGAATTCAATTGATCAAACAAAATTGATTAGAATGGGACTGGAAAAAAACAAGAAAAAAAAAAAAATCAAAACACACACAAGGTAACCAAAAAAGTTCTGTCCGTTTTTTGATTAGTCATTGAATGAAGTTGAAATATATACGAAATGCGTGTAGCAATTGTTTTCAAATTCGGACAGCTGGAAGTAGGAATATCAGATGTTATAAAAAAATATGTGCACCGTGCCCGGCCATCAGTTATGAGCCGGACAGCTGTGAGAAGGATGGAAGTGTGTAGAGATCTCGTTCGGGGCTGTTTGCTTTACAACTTCAAAGTGGGCTTATCAGCAGCTGCATCAAGTCTCCGCATATGTCAAACGTTTGGGGATAGTGCTGTTGATGAACGTACTGCAAGGCGTTGGTTTTGAAAATTCAAGTCGGGAGATTTGTCTCTCCATGATGGGCCTCGCAGTGGACGACCACAGGTCTTAAATGACGGAGTCCTGAAGGCGGCCACTGAAGAGGACAGTAGTCTAATGTGTGGTGAACTTGCAAGACAGTTCAACGTTTCCGATGAAACAGTTAGACTTCACCTGCACAGCCTAGGTAAGATGTACAAACTGAGCAAATGGGTTCTGCATATGCTGTTGGAGGACCACAAGGGACAACAAGTGGCAGGCTGCGTATCGCTGCTTTCTCACCACCATACCGCATCCTTATTCAATCGAGTGCTTACCAGTGATGAAAAGTGGGTTCTGTACAAAACTCCCAAGCGTTTCAGACATTGGTTGTCTCCTCAGGATGCTGTCCATCACACCGCAAGACCGCCTATGCACCCCCGCAAGATTATGCTTTGTGTCTGGTGGACAGGTCGTCAAGTGATTCATTATGAACTGCTACCAACGGGCCAAACGGTCACTGGAGACCTATACTCGCAGCAATTGAAACGTGTGAAGCAGGCATTGCGCCAGAAGGAGCCAGCACTGGTGAATCGCAAAGGTGTGCTTTTCCTCCATGACAACGCCAGGCTGCATGTCGCACAAGTGTTCAGGGAGACCATAGAGCAACTTGGGTGGGAGACTTTGTGCCATCCACCTTATTCACCTGACCTTGCACCATCTGATTACCACCTCTTCCACTCACTGGATAATCATCTTCGTGGGAAATCCTTCACCAATGAAGCTGACTTGCACAAAGCCCTCATGGACTTCTTTGCATCAAAACCCCCAGAGTTCTACCACAAGGGCATTGAACAGCTGGAGACACATTGGCAGAACGTGCTGGATGCCGATGGCAATTACTCCAAAGACTAAATATAAGTTACAAATACTGTGAAGCGTTTTCTTTTTTTCCTTTAAAAACGGCCAGAACTTTTTGGTTACCTTGTATGTATATATATATATATATATATATATATATATGTACACATACACACACAATTATTATTGAGGAGTGTTGTTAAAGACTATGGAAGTTTTCCATTTAATAATCTATTTTTTTTTTTTTATATATATTTGGGTCCACGTTCTTGGGGGGGAAAAAAAGACCATTGTCCTTGGTGTTTTGCTGAGTGATTTCGGTTGTCAACCATAATCATGGCTGTATGTTTTGGATTGAATATGTGTGTGTGTGTGTGTGTGTGTGTGTTTATTTTAAAAAGACACTCCTGTGGAAGACTCTTTCTGGATATTACTAACTTACTTTTTTTTCTTTAACTAAGAGTGTGCTTTTGTTTTGCATGTTGACAATGTGTTAAATTTCTCGATAAATTTTTTGAATTTCATCTAACTACAGAACATTTCACTTTTGTTTATCATAACTTGCTTTGATAAAGTCAAATGACAAAATGTGTCGGCAAGGACTAAGAACTAGTTTTCAATTGTAATATATAAATATAAAATACATATATACATATATATATACATATATATGTATGTATGTATGTATGTATATGTCAGTGTGTCACATTTTTTCAACTTTACTCCTGAAGGCTGTAGCCCAACATATAACATTTTGGAATCAGGCACTGTGAGTAAAATTAAAGCATTCCGCGCTAGATATGGACCCACAATACTGAAATTTTGGATTCTCAAGTTTTCATTACTGCAAATGTTTTCCATTTTAAAAAAAAAAAAAAAAAAAAAAATTTATACGATAATTTTTATAACTTAGAACTAAATTTGAGAATAATCAAAATTATTTGCCAACGTCACACGCAAGATAAAAAAATTGTTCATACAGAAAGTAAGGATCTACGAATGCTAAATTGCCTTTAAATGAACTGGTGGCCGAAGAATTATCGCTCAACTTTTAAAAGCTAAGCTTAAATATTAATGCAATACTTAAATGCAGCGATCGATTCTGAGTTTTCCGGTAGTTTATTGTTGCGTATTGCATTTACTACGCCCTGCCTATTGTGAGGAAGGCCCAATCAAGAGACCTCTGTGCGAACTAGCTTAAATGCCACCCTGTCCGGCAGCATTGAAGCTAGTATGTGTTATGTGTGTGTGTATGTATATATATATATATATATATATATATATATATATATATAGATATATAGATAGATAGATATAAAATACACACAATACTTTTAAAAATATCACTTCTTTTAAACGTAATGAATATGAAAATAAATAAACTGTGCAATTGTTTAAACAACCAGAGGTACAAAAAAAAAAAAAAGTACAGTGGTGGAACTGAATGAAGACGCCCATGCCCAATAAAGTTTTCAAATCTTCAAACTGCACATTTGAAATGTGCATAAACATTGGTATGTGCTTGCACATACAACCCCAACAAAAATGAAAAGAAAAAAAATAAAACAAACATAAGAAAGTCTAATTACGCATTATTAATACTAACCTTGTAAGAAAAGGAAAAAAGAATAAAAGAAAAAAAAATTAAAATTCAACGGGTACATTTGCTTGTAGAAAACAAAGATATCAACATTATGTATCATCTGGCACAAGGCTAGAAATGTTGAGCACCCCATGTAGACAAACTTACAACTGTACAAATGGTCTACGTGACTGGCTTTCTAAAGATTACTCCACAGGAGTATATTCTAAAATGCGCATTTACTAAATGGAGCTTAGGAGGGGGGCAATATCCTGTTTTTCTAACATACATATCAAGCATATGCATTTTACTTTTTCTTTTTTCTTTTTAAATAAAGCCCAAAAATGTTAGGTTAACAACAATAAATACTAATAAATCACTTGTAGAAATATTCTGTAATCAAAGTAACAGAATGTATAATTAATTTTTTTTTTTTTTTCAAACAGGTAGTCATATCAACTTCAGCATGCAATTTTTTTTTTTTTTTTTTCTTTCCTTATTAAAATTAAAAACTTTCAACTCATCATTCAAAAGGAAACATCTCAGACTTTCCGTTTGATGCAACGAAAAAGCTAGCATCACTTCTCTCGGGCTTCAGGACAATTTTTAAAGGTTAGGTTGAGGCATAAATAATGTCTGATTATTTTACCAATTTTTTTTCTTCAAAAAACAAAGACCAATTGCATTTTATTCAATTATATAATCATTATTTATACTAAAGAAATAATTTTTGCTGTAAAAATGCATCGGATATAATTTTTGCTGTAAAAATGCATCGGATATAATTTTTGCTGTAAAAATGCATCGGATATAATTTTTGCTGTAAAAATGCATCGGATATAATTTTTGCTGTAAAAATGCATCGGATATAATTTTTGCTGTAAAAATGCATCGGATATAATTTTTGCTGTAAAAATGCATCGGATATAATTTTTGCTGTAAAAATGCATCGGATATAATTTTTGCTGTAAAAATGCATCGGATATAATTTTTGCTGTAAAAATGCATCGGATATAATTTTTGCTGTAAAAATGCATCGGATATAATTTTTGCTGTAAAAATGCATCGGATATAATTTTTGCTGTAAAAATGCATCGGATATAATTTTTGCTGTAAAAATGCATCGGATATAATTTTTGCTGTAAAAATGCATCGGATATAATTTTTGCTGTAAAAATGCATCGGATATAATTTTTGCTGTAAAAATGCATCGGATATAATTTTTGCTGTAAAAATGCATCGGATATAATTTTTGCTGTAAAAATGCATTGGAAATGTAATTTCCTGTCTAAAACAGCAGGAATGAGTTTCCGTAACATGCATTACAAATTATTTTACTGTAAATATTAGGTTGAGTCATAAATAATTTTTTATTTTGCTTATCAGTTTTAATCATCAAGAAATAAACAACAATTACATTTTATTTGATTAAATATCTACCATTATATGTAATGAGTTCTTCCAATTTATCAAGCAGTTCTTTGATATATTTTGAGTACAATTCTAAAGGTTATAATGTGAAAAAGTTTTTGAATCCATTTTTTATTAGAGAACGTTTTTCCACATGAAAGCACCTTGAGGAAATTGATTAAAGGTAATAATGATTGGTTCAAAGTCAAGTGAATAAAATACCTAGAATAGAACAAATCAAATGAACACCAAATTATTTTCGTTATTCTTGCTGCATACAGCCTGGTGCTAAAATGAAAAACATTTCTCCTTTTGGCCACTGCAGGACAATTTTTTTTTTTTTTTAAAGATCTTATGGACATGTTGCAGCTGTTGGACATATAACTGTGCATTTTGGTGTTTCATTGCATTTCAAGAATTTTAAGTGAATAATACCACCATACACAAAATTAACTGCCTTCCATTGAGAACATTTGTGAAGATATACCCTTTTCAATCCACTGCTTTCGAGTGCTGAATTGTGTCATATAGAACTCATCTTTCATCATCTGTTACAATATGTTTTAGCAATTATTATAGATATGCCAGTAATTTTAAGATACCACATGTTCGGAATCCTTAGTCTCATTCTTACCATATTTCTTCTAATGCCATTGCAACAGGCATTTTTTCTTTGCAGACTAATTGGCATATCTGCTTTATTAGCTTTTATATGTCTGTCAGCATGAATGGTAAAAATCCCAAATGATACCATCTATCATTGGCTCAGGGCATGTTCATCCCATTTTCAGTACAGTTCTGGCAACTTCCAGGGTATCAAGATATACCATGGAAGATGCAATATAACACAGTATAGGCTTTTGAGCTCCCCCCCCCCAAATTTACAAAACTTTGGTCATGGAAAAATAATTTCTTTCCTAAGTAAATAGACAGTTTTAAAATCTAATTCATAATGTTAACAAAAACAAAAAAAAAAAAAAAAAAAAAAAAGGAGATGATGAATTTTAAAAGAGAAAAGAAATTTTAGGGAGAGTTAAATTTTTTAAAAAATAAAATAAATAAATAAAAAACTCAAGCCATAAAAATCCTGAAAAGATTTTGTGGCCATGCAAATGCCGTGTTAAACTCAAGGAAATGTACCTGATAATTGCCCATCCTGGGAGAAATATAACAGCTTCTGACTGTGAAAGCTCCCTTCCTTGTGCTAACTCCCATCTACCCTACTCAGCCTAGTCTTGAAACACAAAAAAAGAAAAAAAAAAAGTTCTTTGGACTCATAAATAAAGCTGTGATGAAAAACGGGTTCACACAAGACACTATGGAGGTTGTCAATAGGTGTTGGTTTTCAACTAAAGCGTCTCCCTTTTAAAGTGAAAATTGTTCACTTTTAAACTTTGTTCAGCTAATTCTTTCTGCTAAAAAAGCCAAGGCTTCATTTTAAAGACATTATTTTGAAAGATAGACAACAAAATACAACACAAACAAAAAACAAATTTTGTACAGACTTTAAGAGATGCCTTGAGACTTACTTTAGAATAAATCTTCATTTTAACTCAAATAGAATGAATAGAGCAAAGAGTAGAGAGTGGGGAGAGAAGTATAAAAAGGTGGAGAAGTGGTGAGGGCATACCTGTCAGCATACTTATTATTTCCCCCCTGAAATCATGAAAACTTCACACTTCAATCTAGAGATCAAGGGCTAATTTCCATTTATCCTTTATTTCAAAACTTTGTGAGATGAAAGTTAGGGTTGGGTCCTTGAAACTGCAGTGTCCTCAAGATAGAAAATACAATGTGCGTGCAAGCATATTACTGGGAGTGAAAGAGAATGAGACGACTTTAGAAGAACTAAAACCCAATCCTTAACAGGAAACTACCAATAAACCTCTACTCCTGCTCAAAAGACAAGGGAGGAGAGTGAACCGGACGATAAGCAAACCTATCTACTACAATCAAATTTTATCTCTCTCTCTCTCTCACACACAGAGTTAAAATTAACTTTAATCTGCCAGCAACAACTGGAAATATTGTCAGTAAGTGATATCTTTTTATTTTAAAAAGCGAAGAAAAATATCTTTGACAGTTAAAAAACAAGGAAAACAAATTGCTTACAGCTATTTAAAAAAAAATATTAAAAAACAAGTGATTCATTTCAACCCAATTTTTTTTTTTTTTTTTTTTTTTTACAGACAATCCCTCTCTTCTGGACTTTCAAAACATTTCTATCATAAAATCACAAGACATATTTACATTATGCATATAATAACCAGACTATCAATAATGCCTGTATCAGTTCCATAACAATTCCACACTGCCTCAAACAAAAGGTTAGACAAAAAAAGATGAACAATAAACATTGCACTGACAAGCTTATTTTCTTGAAAAACACTTTAATAGAAGTTGTGCCTGAATTTCTGAAATAATTATTATTTATATTATTCGAATAATAATAATAATTATATAACATTGAATAGACAACTGTCCCCAGCTTTGCTGTGATCACATTCCAACTATTGTGTTCTCCAAATTTCATCAGGCAATCATAGATCGGGATAACCCTTAGGCGAATTTTGAGCAGAACCCTTTATTCAATATACAGGGGCAGATCATCCATGTTCAGGGATATCTTGCCTAGGTCTTATTAAGTAGAGTGCAAACGGGGCTAGCAATACTTGAGCAGTATTAAATAAAAACTAGGCGAGATATTTCTCGACATGAACAGCAGAAGATGAAGAATAATCATCTACCCACGAACATTAAACTATTTAAAACTACTTAAAAAAAATTAAAAATAAAAGTGATTCATTTTAACCAAATTTTTTTCCTATTATTTGAAGTATCTCCAATTTCCGTAATAGGAAAGACTTGAATTTTATGCCCATAAACAAATATTGCATGGCTACACACACACTACATAGATACTCTGGTATTTTTTACTAAATGATCCTGTTGCTCTAAATTTTTTCAATTTAACCAGAATTCATTGAAAACACTTTCAGCCTCAATAATTGTTTGTGCTTAAAGAGATGGTCAAAGTATTATAAATGGGTCAGATACATTTAGCTGAATTACAAGAGTGTAATATAATCTGTGAAGCCTGCCCACAGACATCTGATAACCCAATCAGTTAGACACAAGAAAAAAAAAAAAAAAAAAAAAAAAAACTAATAAGAAATTATATATATATATATATATATATATATATATATATAGCACATATTTTACCAATATTTAAACACGCCCACAGAATATGTGGCAATGTATAAGTGTGCAGATTCTGGTGCCTGTGTTAAAAACATATGCGCAGTTTCAGGCCTGCTATGTTTGTCTATGTGCAGTTGCTGCAACAGTGTTGGCAAGGCAAATTGCATATGCGCAGTTTTATTTTATACCCCTTACAGCTCAGGATGCACTTTGATCACAAATGGAAAGCAAGTGGGAGCCAAATGTATATGACAGCTTTTCAGATCATGCTGTTAGGACAACCCGCATATCTGGTTCTGTTATGACAGATGAAAAAAAAACAAAACAACAACAACATGATAAAAACAACCAAGATCAGGATGCCTCAGTCACAAAATTTGTGAAAAAAATTAAAGTTATTTTGCAGAATTGAGGAGGCACAGTGGAGTAATGGATAGCAGCTTGGATTGAGGAATCAGAGAGCCGAGTTCAAATTCCAGTTGAATCCATTACATTCACTCATGTGCTAATACTCTTGGGAAAGGTATGAATTCTCTTCTCCCCAGCTATGGATAAATAGCAGGACAGACTGGGTTCTATAGCCTTGGACAGTAATTGATCTAGGCGAAGGACAACTCTGAATTCAAAAACCTGATCCTCCAGGTCGGTGGTTGTGCAGTAGGCTAACAACTTACTTAAAAAACAAAACAAAACAACGCTTGTTATAGAAACTGCAACAATATCTTGCAGGCTTATGTTCCTCAAGGAATTTAAAGGCATAATATATATATATATATATATATATATATTTTTCACAGAATTATTATTTTTCTTCTATTTATCAATTTGTATGTAAATGGAGTAATGTATTTCTTGTTAACAAGCTAAATCCCTGTCTTACAAACATTTTTCTGAATAATAATTAAAAAATAATTTTATTTATGGTAACTGAATTTTAGGCGATACAGTGAGTTTGAAAAAAGGCGTTTTTATTGCAGGTGTCATAACTTCTCAGCATTTTGGCTGGGATCAAAGTGTAGTATCTGTCGTTGGGCAGATAAATTATTGAGAGGTGCCCAGTCTCTGAAAATGGTTGCCAGTGGCAGTACCCCCTTCATCACACAAAAGAGGAGTTGGAAGGATGCTATGGTTGTGGAGGCTGGGCTATTTGTGTGTGTGTGTGTGTGGGGGGGGGGGGCTTGACTGGCTTTATGCATTCAGGCTACCCATTAAATGGACTTTGTGCCACATTCTGCCACCATTGGGGTAGCAAGAAAATACAAACACTTCTTGGCCTTTTGGCTAAGATCAAGGTGTAGTATTGGTTCTTATCAGCTTAATCTTAATCTTGCTCTCTACTTATATTTTCCTTTCTTTATTTCATATTCTCACTGAAACTAAGTAGTGTCTCTTCCCTTATTTCCAAACAATCAAAATGGAATAGTCCATTATTTATGAGGTGTTGGTAGGGGGCATAATGGTGGTGCAAACTAACAAAGGGTGAGTCAAGCACAATTATAAGAAGATCCTTTTTAAATTGCAGGTAAAAATATCTTAGACAAAAAAAAAAAAAAAAAAAAAGGACAAAAACTAAAATAAAAACTAAATTAAAAACTGGATATACCAAAAGTGTAATTCTTAGCAACCCTGAAAGAGTCAACAGGTCAAGTTCTAATTCCAGCCATCTTCATCTCCTTCACAGAAATACATCCGAGGAGAGAAATGTACAGGTGATTCTCTAAACATATTTTAGATGTGGCACAAGTCTGAAACTATGGGTGCACCTAGTGTGGACTGAACTCACTTCAAAGCCATAATTGTCTAGCAAAACAAGCTTGATAACCATTACACCATATCAAAGTGTCCAATGGTGATTTTCTAAGGGCAGCTTATATGTGGCACAAGACTAAACGTATGGGTCACCCAGTGCAGATTGAACTCACTACTCGGTCATAATTGTTCTAGCGATTGACAAGCTTGCTAACCATTATACCACGTTGAGGTACTCAATGATTTTCTAAGTATAGCTTAGATGTGGCACTAAGCTGAAAGTGTAGAGCACATAGTGAGAACCAAACTCACAACTCAATTGTAATTAATCTAGCAAGACGTTACACCACATCAAAGTGCTATATTCTAGGAAAGGTACGAATCCATCTATCAAGGTAGAGGGTTACTGAATAAGATTATTGTAATGGTTTAAATGGAGGCAGAAAAAGTGCATATTATATATATATAAAATATATATATATATATATATATAGTCTTCCGGTGTGCTATATTTATGGGATAAAGTGTTCAATATCAGAGAGAGAGAGAGCACAAGTGGCCTGCCGATTGCGTCTAGCATGAAACAGACTGTCGCCTCTAAGTGTTGACTTCAATGTTCACTTTTATTTATATATATATATATATATATATATATATATATATATATATGTTATGAAAACACTCCAACGAGTGTGCAGGATCGCCTCGTCAGTGACATTATGACTTGGGGGTGATGACAAGTTTTGGGTCTTGCAACATCATACTTGTTCACCCAAGAAACCCTACTTATTCCGGCAGGCAAACCCGAAGCAAAAAATCCACCAAGCACGGAACAAATGAACACATTAACTGCCACTAATAAATTATATATATATATATATTATATATATATATATATATATATATATATATATGAGACAATAATGCTCTCATGTGTTTAATGTCTGCATCAGTGAAATGGAAACCCTTATTAATTTTCATTTGTACCCTTTTCTATAAATAATGACTTGCATTTATACTCAAAAGCATAATTACAATAATTTTAATAAGTTAGAGTTAAACTCAAGTAAAATTATCAATTCAACAGAGGGAAATTCCATGGGTGTTTTGCAGTCCTACAACTCACAGGGAGTTTATTCAATCATTAAAATAATTCTGATTTATCATAAAATTTAAATAGAAAAACTGTGAAAGTTGGTTTAGTTGTTGGTTTTGTTTTCTACAGCTTATTCACCCATATATACAAGTTATTTAAAGCCAGGAGATATTTTTATATTGTAAATTTTTTTTTTTTTTTTTTTTTTTTGAGTAATAATGGTTTAGTCAGGAATACTAAAATGAAGCCGGTAAGAAATTTAAATATCTGGGAAGTGTTCTAACAGAGGATGGAAAGTGTGACACTGAGATCCGAAGATGTATTGGGATGCCAAAATGTATTCCAAAAGTATTTAGTGACGGAAAAATTTCATTAGAAACAAAGAAAAGAGTACTGAACTGTTATGGGATATCTATCCTCCTGTATGGCAGCAAATGCTGGACAATCTCCTCAAAGCTGAAGAAGAGACTTTTAAGCAACAGAAAGATATAGAGGTTACCATGGGTCGAACATATGAACAAGGTTTTGGAAAAAATGGTAACAAGAATGAAACTTATACTTAATATCAGGAAGAAGCAGATTGAAATTTCTTGGGCATGTAATGAGGAAGGAGGGCTTGGAAAATTTGATACTCACAGGACATATAGAGGAAAAGAGGGACAGATGAAAGCAGTCCAAAACATGATTGGTTTGAGCAAATGGATGGCAGAACAGGATTTGGGAGAAATAAAGACTAAATTTATTTACACTGTTTACATTATTCAGACTAGTGTCCTCATGTTTGTCACCATTATTACGTTTCGGCTGTTGTACATTCCGGCCTTCTTCACGTGGTTGGAATGTCGAACTGAACCCTTTATTTCGTCACTGGGGTAGACTGTTCTATATATATAGACAAATACTAAATTTACTAAAAGCTACAAGAGACAGAAAGATGTGGAGGCCCATGATCGCCTACATCTTGAAGGAACATGGCACATAAAAGATCTGTGCGAAGAGGTAGATTTGGAACCTTAACAAAAGGTACTTGCACATAAGTGAATATGACGAACCCAATGGGAATTCAAACTGCTTTCCGAGTGACAATTCCAAGACATTATATTTCTTAGATAACGATTTACTAAAACAAAGCTTACTAATTAACCCATAGCTGGGGAGAGAAGAGGTGGATACACACCTTTCCCATACATGTAGTACACTACTACATTTTCGGCTAAATGTCCATTTGACCAAATGTCCAAGTGCCGATATAACGATAAACCATGTCCAGCAACAAGGCCACTGATCAGAAGATTGGAGGTTTTGAGGAATGTAGAATGACCTATTAACTGTTGTTCCCAGGTTCATCCAGACCCAGAGTGATAGCACCTGCTAGTGTCCAATCCATGGGCAAATAGTAAACTACCAAACAAAAATCAACAGTACATTTTTATAGTAAAATGACCAACAGTACATTTTTATAGTAAAATGACCAACAGTACATTTTTATAGTAAAATGACCAACAGTACATTTTATAGCAAAATGACTACCAATACGACACTAAAAAAAAATATAAAAATACATTTTTATAGTAAAATTACCAACAATACAATACAAAATATATATCTAAAAACATACCTTTACCCTGAAAGTATAATATTACGTACAAGGAAAGAAGAAGACAGTGTGTGGGATATTTAGATTTCAGCATTAAATAACCCACAGAGGTTAATATGCCGCTAAACAAATTCAACCAACCTTAATACAGTTTTCCAGAAAATTAGAGGTCTCAAGCCTACTGTTATCATTCTGATATTATTCATCGCCAGATTCTTACAAAAATCCAAGTGTGTCATTATCGGTCCTAACCTGGCATCTCGACTTCAGTCACTTTTCTCCTTGACATGGATTCCCTCTGTCTTTCCTATAAATATTTTCAGGGCAATTGTCTTAATGAGTTTTCCTCCTTGTTATCCCGACCGCATGAATTTGATAATACTACTAGATTGGCAACTAAATCTCATCGTTTTACTTTTGAACTGGTGTTCTGGGTATGATGATAAACTACACTTTCAATTTTTTTTTTTTAAATTATGGATGAGGTTATGTTTGTATTTTCTACTAATGTTTTGGATGGAGTCTGATAACTTTGTGTGTGTGTTTAAATGGATTCTAATGGAGCTGTGGTCAGATAGGTGTAATATTAGGCATCTGGATAGGCATGTAATAGTGTGAACTCCTTATTCAAACAAGAAAAATTAAATCAAAAGCTTATTCACAGTACTTTGTCTATTGTCTTTAATGAAACAAATATAAGATATTATTTAAAATGTCTTACAGATAACATATGGGTAGTGAAAAGAAAAAAAAAAAGAGAGGAAGCATTTATGTTTATCAATATCACAGTAAGTCAAACTGTTGGAAAAAATTAGACAGTGGTCTAAGGGAGAAGTGTCTGACCAAGGACTTTGGCATTGGAACGGTCGCGATATACAAGCCAAAGAAATAAGGAGAAATTGTCAAAGTGATGAACAGAAATTAATGAAAAAATAGAAAAACACTGCACAGAGCAAAGAATGATGATCTCGATTGTTTATTGATGGAGTCGATTCGTCAGAGTGAACATATGCCGCTTATACAAAACTATGACCAGGATATATGTACAAGCTGTATCATGAAATAAAAGGATATCCTGTTTATGCTTGGGTTCCATTCCCAAGCTGCCCCATTTTAGAGATGTTATATAGAAATTAAATAGCCTGAATTTGAAAACCGAAGCATTTCCAGTCCCAAGATTTTTGGATGAAGGTTTCTCAACCTGCAGTTATAAGAAAGTGTGTGTGTGTGTGTGTGCGAGACTTTTCTACATCACCAGAAGAGTCATTTTGCCTATCAAGGTAGCAGATTCTTTTGGTAATGAGGAAATGTTTCTTCTGGTTATGTAGAAGTTATATTTATTCAGTGGTGAATAGAATGTTAATATTCAGGAAATATTGAATATAAACAAAATAATGCAGAGCCTTTTTTTTACTTTTTTGATTTTAACCTTTACCACACTGCAGGCAACAATAGCCACCATAGAATTATCTGCCTTTAATAGGTGCATTCTGTCATCATGTGATGGTTGCTATAAATAAACACTTGTCAACTGTTATTTCCGATATTTTAAGCTGGAAATCACCTACTAGTGCTTTCGAACAAGGCTAAACTTCCATTTTCCAATGCCATTTTGAATTCTTCTAGATTCTACGAGGTGTAACATCGATTAAACCAATGTTAATTTTTTCACAATTTTTTGTAAACAAAAATGGCTGCATCAATATCCAACAAAACCTTTATTTAGGAGTTTTTCTCTGATGGTGTTGAAGGCTTTACTTGAGTGAATATTGACTGTGAAGTGGTCGAAGATGATAATCACACAAGTGATGTAGAGGAAAATGATGATGACCACTAGAATTCATGCCTGACTAACTTTATTGAAGTTACTGGCAACCATTGATATACCCGATAGCCTTTCTGAAGGTGAATTATTTTGTTTATTTATAAACGATGAAATAATAACTTTAATCGTCAATGAAAGAAATAAATACGAGACAGGGGAAAGAAAGAACAAACAAATGCTAGTGTCTTCTCATAAACGTGTCACTTTTTTGACAAAATGGAAGCGTTTTCGGCGATTTTGCTTCTAACTGCACCCCCAGTAAGGAGTAATAAATGTTAAGTATGTTGAATTATTCATGTACTTTTAATGTACTTGTTTTTTTATTTCAGGTTTTGATTTGGTGGTGGTGGTGGTGGGGGGTTCAATGTCAAAACATGCATGCAAAACATAATGCATTACATCAAAATATTACTCATTCTTTTATTAGTGTATAAAAATTAAAATCTATATGCACAATACAAAGAAAGTTATAACACTTTTAAAACAGGTGTTCGTGTTTTTGCACAAAAAAAAAAAATTAAAGCAGAGGCAAGGGAGACAATTCTAGAAAGAAATTAGTGTGGTAATGGTTAAATACAAATGAATTGCATATTACAATGTCATTTTTGAAGGCATGGATAAACTACAAAGAAACAAAATGAAATTTAAACATCTAAAAAACGGCTTTTTATGACAGGAGTAAATACTAACTGTTTCCAAACAGGTTACATTTGTCGCCATATGGTTGCTTTGAGACAGACATATTATTATAGAGGCACCATCTATAACTAATCAAATGTAATTTATTAGATCTTGTTTTCATGCTCAAAAGACCTTATCTTGTGCCAGGCAAGAATTCAATTAGTCTATATGAGAAAAGCATGCACGCACAGACTGTTTTGCTGTATCACAGCTCATCAGTGTGATTAGACGACCGATTGCTTCAAGCACGGATTGAAACGTGATCGATTTGGCAGCAGTCTGACTATTCTGCTAAGCTATCAGCGCATGGCAGAAAAAGGGAATCTATTAATGCACTATATATGTGATGTATATAAATGCTAATATCATATATATATCTTTGATAAAAATATAGTTTTAAGGTTTCCTATATTTATGGGTTAAAGTGGTCAATATCAGGGATAGTATGTATCTAAATAAATGGACATTGAGATCAACACCCAGTGGTGACGGACCTTATATATATATATATATATATATATATATATATGTCGGAGGATGAATATTTTCTATGAAAATTTCTTGGACATTCAGGCTGGTTAATGTTATTTAATACTGTTTATTAT
Source organism: Acanthosepion esculentum (assembly GCA_964036315.1). Classification (NCBI taxonomy): domain Eukaryota; kingdom Metazoa; phylum Mollusca; class Cephalopoda; order Sepiida; family Sepiidae; genus Acanthosepion; species Acanthosepion esculentum. The sequence continues at coordinate 16,123,709 of OZ038490.1, read as the reverse complement.
AAACAGGGCATTTACTTAAATACTTATCTATAAAAAGAATGTTAAACATAAAAATGTGTGTGTATATATATATAT
>OZ038490.1:16111134-16116134 GCA_964036315.1 Acanthosepion esculentum | reverse complement strand
AATTTAATTTTTTTTTTTTTTTTAATTTCAGAAAGTACAGTTTTACCTCCTGGAGGGAAAGGCGACAATTTATATTGAATTTACATAGCAAACTGAACTTTTATATAATTCAATGATCTAGATCAGTGGTTCTCAACCGGTGGGGCATATGGAACCTGGAGGTCCATGTAACATTACTGGGGGTCCATCCCCAAAAATAGCAAATTGGGGTAGCACAACCATTAATGGCTTTCAAGCTATTTTGTTTACAAAGTATGGTTTTTCAGGCACTTCCCAACAGTACTACATGCTGGGATCATCCCCTACCCGAGATCATTATGAGGGAAAAGATCCCTTTGACACAAATCAACTACAGTGAGATTGGGACCCTGGTCCATGGTAGTGATGCCTAATGTTTTAACCACAGAAGACTTCAGTGAAGCGTATTTTATAATACGATACTAATATGTGAATATTACATGCATTATTATTGCACAGAGGTAAGTAAAACATCAGTTTTATCAAAATCATCTTTATTCTTAATACAGCTGTACTTTTTGACTACAATAAATGGATCTATAGTTTGGTCAACGGCGTAGCCAGGCCAGCAGTTTCATGTATGATGTAACCCCTTAAAATTAGCTTCAAAATTACGTCTTCAATAATTACATGATATGTGAGTATTGTTTTTAGTGGATACCCATATTTGAGAAGACACCCTGTTTATTTAAAACAGGTATTTTATTGTCTACTGGCCCGAACCTTCAAGAATCTTATTAAAATAAATGCACTCTCAAGATGAGCTCTTGTCCGTAGTGCCCTGACTGACTGCATTTAAGTGCACTACTAGATTGAAATAGCTAAATGCAGCTCTGCTACTTCCACTCCAACAGTTTCGTTTTACCAGCTCAAATTTTGAAAGTAACCTAATTGGAAATATGATCTGAAAGACAAGGTAATTATTCCTATGACAAGGTATACTATACTTTCTTGAGCAAACCCTCTATACAGCCAATTAAAAAAAAAAAAAAAAAATGTTCTAATTAAAAACCTAATATATTCATTCATAAAAAAAAAATATGCCCTAACATATAGTCATAAAAATGCCCTAACATATAGTCATAAAAATGACTATATTAGTCATGTCTTTATGACTATAGATTAGGGCATTTTTCATGCCTATATATTATACTCATAAAAAAAAAAAAAAAAAAAAAAAAAGGCCCCAATATATAGCCATTAAAAAAAAAAAAGGCCCCAATATATAGTCATTAAAAAAAACGATGTATTATATAGATATAAAAAAACATAATATATGTTTATATAGTCATAGAAATCTAATATATTCATGTTGTTATAAAAAAAAAAATAATAAATTTACATTAATTATAAAAAAAACAAAAACAAAAACAAAACATTTTATAATAAAAAAATTCTATTCTATTCACTGTAAATTCATTGCATAGCAATGAATGTTGCAAGCAAAGAGAGTTTGTTACAGTGAAGTTGAGCATTCAAGTGCAAACAAGCCTCTGGGGCAGAGAGACACCCAAAAACACAAGGATTTCACCCACTTTGATGATGTTTCATACTACAATCGAAGGCTCATACAAAACAAATAGATAAATTCTAATATAAGGAGAAAAATAAACAAAATTTGATACATATTATATTCCTCGCTCTCCTCTCAGTAATCCTTGTATGACTCACTTCTAACAGATGACTACTTCTACGCACTGCTGGCAAATCTTATACGTGTTGTTCTTGTCCTAAGCATTATCGTTCATTACCAACCTCCGTGTGATTATTCCATTCAGTAACCCTCCCTAGGTTACGACAATTATTTAAATAGGAAACTACCCCCCACATCTTTGCTGTTCTCACATTCCTGCCATTGTGCAAATTTTATCATTATCCTTACCATTTACACAAGGGTTACAGCCAGTTACATCGACTGAAACAACAGTTCCTGTATGATGACCAAAGTTAAGCAATGTAGAGCCTGGTCAGTACCTAGGTGGATGAATGATTGGGAATACCAGGTGCTGTAAGCTTGGATATACAGGTGGTGTAATGGATAATGGCTCAAAATTGTTAATCAGAGAGGAGTTCCAATTCCCATTGGGTTCATTGATAATGGCTTGCAATTGCTAATCAAAGAGCAAAGTTCCGATTCTCGTAGGATTTGTTATATTCACTTATGTGCAAATTTCCTTGGAAAATGTCTGAATCCACTGCTTCTCCTCTCCACCTATGGGTCAATTAGTAGGACCTATACAAGTAAAAATCATTATCTCCCCAAAAGTTCTACCCTGTAAAACTGACACCCAACTGGATGTTTCCCCAACCATAATCTTAACCTGTTCAAGGCTAGGGTTAACCATTATCTTCCACTCCTATACACACAAATGAACTCCAAATGTAACCCTCTACCTCGAGTGGCTCCCAGGCCTTTTAAAGGGTAAATCTTGCTAAAAAAAAAAAAAATAAATAAATAAATAACACACACACACGTATATATATATATATATATAAAAAACACCAGTTGGAATCTCTGGAATACATAATGAGGAAAGCAAGTTGGAGAATTTGACACTCATAAGACATATGGAAGCTGAGAGAGAAGCTGCAAATAACCAACCTAACAATCTTGTGTAAATGGATGGTAAAAGATTTACTGCAAAGAGTAGCCAGAGGACAAATATTAGAGATAGAATGACATGGAGAGCCATATGATTTTCTGTATAACTGATACAAATATGTTTCTTTAATTTATATATTTGTGATACCATAGAATGTTTTATGGGGGGGGGGTGCTGAAAAAGTTCACCAAAACCAGTATTTCAATAATGAAACGTGTTATACTGATTTGGAGACAGGCACCAGACTGAAGAATTTTCAGCACTTCTTTCTTGCAGAATTTAAGCATCAGACCATCTAAATGGCAACTCAACAAATCTGCAATTACGTGACCAGTGATTATAAACATGACATTTGACTTTGTTTCCCTTGTATTGCATTGGCGAGATGCCTTTCTCCACCAACTGACATTTTGGGGAACCAACCCTGAAGAGGATGGTTGCCCAATCGCAACAGTTTTAATCTGTTCAAGTCGACATTCAACTATTATCTTGCCCACATATTCCCATGAACTCGGCCTCTTCCTCTGTAACACTAACTTGAGATATATATAAGCACTTAGCATTTTTTCGAACATTGGTAAGGGCCCTGTCCCACATACCACCATTCATTTACACAAGCTTTTCAGGTAGGTGGCTCACAGATTTTCCCCCATCTCTCTCGATTTCCATGAGGGCGAAGTTTTCCAAGCCATCCTTTCTCATTATGTCCACGGAATTTCAGCTGCGTTTTTCCTGATTCTTAGGAGACTTGGCTCTTAGGTCTTGTAGTGGGTGAAAATTATTTCAGTTAATTTGTGAAGAGTGTCACATAATTCCTATCATCAATAAGCAATACCTGCAATCACACTGCATTTTATGTTGGGGGAAAGGGAAAAAAAAGAAAAAGAGAGTAGAAGAAAAAGAAAGAAAAGAGGAAGAAAAAGAAAGAAAAAGAAAAGAAAAAGAAAGAAAAAGAAAAGAGGAAGAAAAGAAAGAAAAGAAAGAAAAGAGGAAGAAAAGAAAGAAAAGAGGAAGAAAAGAAAGAAAAGAGGAAGAAAAGAAAGAAAAGAGGAAGAAAAGAAAGAAAAGAGGAAGAAAAGAAAGAAAAGAGGAAGAAAAGAAAGAAAAGAGGAAGAAAAGAAAGAAAAGAGGAAGAAAAGAAAGAAAAGAGGAAGAAAAGAAAGATAAGAAAAAAGAAAAGAAAGAAAAGAGGAAGAAAAGAAAGATAAGAAAAAAGAAAAGAAAGAAAGAAAAGAAAGAAAAAGGAAGAAAGAAAAAGGAAAAAAAAGATGAAAAAAAAAATTTTTTTTTAAATTTAAAAAAAAAGGAAATTACACACAAAAATTATTTATCAAGAAAAGAAAATTTTAAATAAAATCCTATATTCCATGTCTGTCTCCATAAAAAGAAAAAGTTTCACCGCAGCTGCTCAACTCTAAGCAAGTAACTGAAGTAATATGGATTCTATCAAACTATAATAGCAGCTCGCGCAAAGATCCACCCTTAAGTACGTACTACTAATTGCCGAGGAACGTAGTCTAGCCAACCGATATAGCCTGAGCGACTATGTCTTGTCTCGCCTTGAGAATGAAATAAGTGGTGAAGAAAGCACAGAAATTATGCACAAGTACGTTTTGTGGAAGCAGACAGACTGCTGGGTGTGCTTCAGCACCACATATTCCACCTCCTCCACCACCATAATCGGGTGGATAGGTAGATAGATGGGTGGCAGAGGGGAAGAAAGAGATAAGAGGTGCCCCAGAAACAAAAATCAAAAAGTATTATAGATTGTGGCAAGACTAGCTGAGAACAAAAAAGAAAGAAATAAAAAAAACCTAGGGTTTCTATACCCAGGGTGGATTTTTTGTTTTTTCTAAAGTTTTCAGTTTACCTCTCCCAACCTTTCCTCTCTACTTCCGTCTTTGTAAGAGTCGAATTTAGTTCTTGTCTAAATATTTTTATAATTTAGTACTTGGCTATTTTTTGTAGTTTTACTAGCATAGTACCCATAAAAGAAAAAAAAGGAAAAAAACGAAAGTAAAGAGAAATGGATTTATTTTGACAGGAATCTGCCCTTCTGCAGAATGTCTCTGCACATGCACTTTGTGAAACATTTATTTATATATATATATATATATATATATATATATATATATATATATATATATATATATAGAGAGAGAGAGAGAGAGATATAATACGATCCAATTGTAGGTCTGATGAATTGGATCGTATTTACAATTCCAATGGAATAAATTATGACCATGGAATATTAGTGTTTAAGTCTTTTTAATGTATGTATATATATATATATATATATATATTATATATATATATTATATATATTATATATATATATTATATATATATATATATATATTATATATATATATATATATA
>OZ038490.1:16081134-16106134 GCA_964036315.1 Acanthosepion esculentum | reverse complement strand
TGAACATTTGGCATTCATTGACACTGAGCAGTCAGTATTGTTTTCGGTTGGAATTTATAAAATCTCTCTTCCAACAATTTTTCAGAAAAACAGGTTTCTCAAGTCCAGTAGCTTTCATCATTTTTTCCAGTATTGAGGGGGGTTTCCTTCCGAACCTTCTATTTGAAGTGGCACGTAATGTTAACGTCTTAATTATGTCGTTATTTTCTCATATGTGCTGTCCATTTTAGTTGTCGCTGCTGTTGGTAGTCCTCAAGTGATGTGGTTTTTGTTATGTGGTAGTTAGTTTCTAAGGAAAGGCATAAGATGACTTCCCAAGATTTTTCTAATCAGGTGTCTCATCACTACGTACATACAGGAAAAAGAAAAAGAAAAAAAAAAAGACTATAGGTAATTTAATTATACTTTTATTTAACCATGCCTTGATAGAAGCAACAAAATTCCTATCTCCTTTTCAAACTTGAATGGATCCCAATAACAATACAAGATATTTTTAATAAAGACCATACAGAATAAACAGTCGAATGAGAAGAAAGAGAGTCTGGTTCTCTGAATAGTTGATGGTAAAGAAAAATTTTTCTTTTTTTTTTTTTTTTTAAAGTGTTTTTTTAAACAGACCGAATAATATGGATAAAAATCTTGGATTCCCCACCCCCACTATCATTGCCGAACACGCACTCAAAGATGGCGGGATCCATAAAAGACCAACATCAATTCCTACATATTTTAGGAAATAAAATAAATTTTTAAAAAATGGACATAAGACTTACTTGAAGAAAAAAAATAAAAAAATAAAAAAATTTACATACAAGAAACACGAGTGCAAATTTCCTGTTTTTCCGATTTGAAATTCCTGATAATTCTTAACTTTTAGCAGAGCCTGCAATATTCATATGTATTTCATCCACTGGATATAAGTTACCAGACAAATGCAGTAGCATCTCCAATTTTCAATTAGTCATTTTCCTGTTGCCATAGCTGGATCTGACAACACAAGCGCAAAATTCAACCACACTATTGGCTGAGGATCAAAGTTGCATGCAGTGGATGTACAAACATTTTGTTTGAGAAATGAAATCACCTACATACAGTGCTAAAAAGCTAATTCTTCAGTTAATGATTGAATAAGCTTGTGGCAAATATCCATAGAAATTCCCCCTATCGCATTGTTAAATATTTGAACTTGACTTTAACAAAATATAGCAATAACTACCATATAATATGAATGCTGGTCATTATTTAAAGAAGTAAGGGGGTACAAATGAAAGATATGAAATTGACAACTTTTTCCATTTCGTTAGAACAGACATTAAATATTTATCTTCCCTTTCTTTCATTTTCCCACTGAAAAGAAACAAGTGATATGTCTTTTCACAAAATCAAGACAGAAAGGTCCATTATGAGGTATTGGCATGGGACATTAAACAATTCAATTTTTTTTTTTTTTTCTCTTTCATTTTCTCACTGGAACAATGTAGCGTCTCTGCTATGTCTTTTCCGTCTTTCAACGGGATCAAAACGGAAGAGTCAATTATTCGTGAAGTATTGACAGAGCATAGTTATGTAATTATTAAACAGAACTATAAGATCTTCTAAAATGTAACTTGTTACGCTTTTGTCATCTTGTGCCAAATTAAAGTTTAAAACATCCAAATCACTTAAGAGAGGATTGAACACGCTACTGGCCTGGTGCTTCTGCAGTATATCTCAAGAGTCATGACAAAATCCAAAGAAGGATCTGCAATATAATCGATCCTGACCAGGCATCTCCACTTCAGTTATTTTCTCACTGACATGACTTCCCTCTGTCTTTTCTACAAATATTTTCATGGCAACTGTTCTGATGAGCTTTTTTCCCCCCTGGTGCCTCGGCTACATGAATTTTAACGTGCAAACAGATTGGCAGCTAGGTTTCATCATTCCACTGTTGAACTGCCACTTCTACTCTAAGTTTATTTTCTCGCACTTCTCATTAGTGGAACCCTCTTTCGATTTCTTGGTTGCGTGGCACCTACAAACTTCAAAAATTGTAACACTGCACGAACAGAATGGCAAGCCTTACAAGTGAGCAAATCAAAGTACTATAGACTGGTTCAGAAACTCTGTTGTTTTAAATCCAATCGAGAATCTGTGGTCAATCTGCAAGGAACGACTTCGTGGAATGGACATCCAAAGCACTAACATGTACACTGGCTCATGTTTCATTAAAAAAATACGAAAAAAAGTAAATAACGGAATTATTCATTTTGTTTCAATTAATTTACACTAGGGTATATCAATTATTTTTAATTATTGACGCATACTTTTTTTCGTCATATTTCCTTTCCAGTAATAAATCTACCATTCACCCATGCATTGAATATTCTTGCCTGGTGCTCCTACTGTCTTGGGAGTCTTGACAAAATCCAAAGAAGGGTCTGTGATGTAATCGATCCTGAACTGGCATCTCGATTTCAATCCCTTCCTCGCTTTCTCTTTTTTTTCTACAAATATTTTCATGGCAACTGTTCTGATGAGCTTTTTTTTTTTTACCCTAGTGTCTTGGTTACATGAATTTAAGCATGCTACTAGATTGGCAACTAGGTCTCACTACCTAACTAGCTAGATGCAACCATTAAGTTCTATTCTAACAGTTTCTTTTCTCATACTTCTCACCTGTGGAACTCCTTTCTTATTTATTGCTTCCCTGATAACTACAATCTTCAAAAAATTTAAATGTAACATTAATAGCCATCTTCTAGAAACCCATTCCAGTTTTTTCTTTTTTTTTTTTCTTTTTTGTGTATTTTCCACAATCAATCCCCACTAAAGTCTTCTCATTCTCTTTCACTTCTTGTAATCCCCTGCATCTTAGTGGTATTATCACCTTACTTGGGGTGAAATGATTAAATAAATGAATGAAAGTGTCATTTCTTCACCACACTACTTTATAGTAATGAAATTTTATAAGCATTTTCTTTACTAAACATAGTAAGGTACAAGCAGGATGTACTTGATTCAGGAGTTAAAGTGATCTTTTGAGTATCTGAGAACAGATAGCTTAACACAAAATCAATTGTGAACATTTCAAATACATTTTGTTTAATCAAAATAATAAATGCGAATGTCAGTGTGTCACACTTTTTCAACTTTACTCCAAGAGGCCGTAGCCCGACATATCGTACCATTTTAGAATCAGGCCAACTCTGTAAGCAAATTAAAAACATTTCAGACCAAATCCGGACCTGCAATCCTGAAACTTTGAATTCTCAAGTTTTCATTACTGTGATTATTTCCGGCAAATTTATTTTTTTTATTCTTTTTTTTTTTTTTTCCAATTTTTTTTTTGTGATGATTTTTTTTTGTACGATAACAATTTTTATAACTTGAAAATAAATTTAGGAATAATCAAAATTGCGAAATCCAGTGAAAAATCACCCCATGAAATAAAAATAATTGTTTATTCGAAAGTAAGGACCTACGTACATCAAATTGTCTTTAAATCAAATGGCAGCAGATGAATTATTGTTGAACTTTTAAAAGGTAAACTTAAATATTAATGCAATACTTAAACCAGCGATCAGTTTTGAGTTCTTCTGTAGTTAATTGTTGCTGATCGCATCTACTCCTCTACCTATTGTGACGAAGGCTCAATTAACGGCCCTCCACTGGAGCTAGCTTAAATGCTGCTAAATAGGGCAGCTTTAAAGATTGTACTCAATATGTTACAAATTAAAAAATAAAAAATGACTTATCTGGTACAAGGCTAAAAGTGCAGAGTACTCAGTGTCAAACTCAACATAACTATTACAATCTTCTATAGACTAGCTTGCTGTTTAGTGAAGTTCCACTATTCACAATGTTTCTAAGGCTGGAACAAGGCCACGGTAATTAAGACAGTATTAAAAGTCTGCAAAATGAGCTTTTTAGCTCTTGCATTACAACAGGCAGCCAATCTGTTTGGATTTTCAAGGAAAATTGAAAACTGAATAAGATATGAAACGATTGTCAGTAAAATGGCCAACCAAAGATGCAAACACTCATTGGAAATGTAAAAAAAAAAAATATATCAAACAAGTACAGAAGTTTAAGTATCTGGGATGTATTTTAACAAGTGACAGAAAATGCGACACCGCAGTCCAAACGCAGGTTGGAATAGAAAAACAGGCCTTCCAAAACCTAAAAGTATTAAGAAACAGGAAGATTTCATTAAAAACAAGTGATGAAATTTTCAATCCTCTCATATGGTAGTGAATGCTGGAGGTAACAAATGCAGCTCTACAGAAGGATGCTGAGAATACCATGGACAGATTCTGTAAGCAGCAAGGAAGCTTAAAAAAAAAAAAAAAAAAAAAACAACAAAAAAAAAAACTGAAATTTCTAGGAAATCTGTAGAATGTGGTATTCAAAAAAATCTATAACCCAACTAGGAAACTTCAGTAAATGGATGGTAGAACAAGGTTAGGAACGATAACAAAAAGGAGAGGAAATTGTATAGAGCCATGTTCGTCAATGTCCTGAAGGGACATGACACACGGAAGACTACTATACCAAATAGATTATTTATTTATTAAAGCTATTTCTTCTTTTCATGGTGCTTGCCTTGTTGATGGTAATATGACCAAATTAAGTTTTATTCATTTTTAAAAAGTGTCTTTAAGGATCCACTTGGGAATACCAGGTACCGTAAGCTTGGATGTGCAGATGGTGTAATGGATAATAGCTCAGAATTTTTAATTGGAGAGATGAGTTCCAATTCCAGTTAGGTTCATTATATTCACTTATACACAAATACACTTGGGAAAAATATGAATCCACCTCTTCTCCCTCAAGCTATGGGCTAACTAGTAAGATTTTGTATCTGTAAACAATTATCTCCGAACAACATTCTTACAATCTAAAAATATTTTCTGGCTTTAAATAACCTGCAAAGGATTGATAAGCCATAGAAAACAAATCAATAAATCAATGAAATACTGATTAGCTACAGACATGCAGTTTTATTTACATTCTCTGGAATATAAATGTATAGAAATTACCGTGGCCACAAAGTGAGGGATCAGTTTATATACTGATTGGACCCCCATTTTAATTCTACATAATTGTTTATCAGATTATGTTTAGGTATGAAGCTACATTTTCTCCCCTCCAGCTATGGGTTAATTAGCAAGACCTGTATCACTACATCCTTATCTCCCAAAAGAATTCTTACAATCTAAAAATATTTACTAGCTTTAAATAACTTGCAGAGAGTTGATAAGCTGTAATGAACGAACCATATAAATTGTCCAATATCTGAGTATTTTCAGCTTTCATAAGTCATTATCAAAAGAGTTGTGTGTGTGTGTGTGTGTGTGTGTGTGTGTTTCAATATCAGGTCATCACACACCATGCCGTGTCAGTTCATACTGTGTCATGTTCTTTATTTATCTTGATTAACTATATTTAGTATGTTCCTGAATTTGATAAAATCTTATTGATGTTGGGTTGTTTATATATGAGCATGAAATTGATTTTAAATCATGTTTATCACCACATCATCACACCCTCATCCCCAGGACCTGCTGAGAAATTTAATACAACTCTGGAAATACTAATAAATTAAAGCTGTGTTTTTAAAAGTTCAATGAGACTCTAATCTTAACAATATATACAAAGTTTAACAGAGCTACACAATTTGAGAATGAATTGGGGAGATTTTGTGGCGCCAATTCTCATTATGGGGCCAGAACTTGATAGGGATTAAAAAATAAAATAAAATAAAAAGAGCCTTTGAAATCATAACATGTTTCAGTTCAAACAGACCAATGGATAGTAGCGGCAAAAATGCATCTAGTTAACCGACCCAAAGTTGGTGGGTTAACTAGGGTACAAATAACATAACAGCTGCTTACACACAAAGAAGAAAGAGAAAAGTCATTGATTTGAACTTTTTTATTATTATTATTATTATTATTATTATTATTATTTCAACCCAAGCAAGGCAATAAAGCCTCTAAGATGCAAGGGTTTACCGAGTGTGAAAGAATATGAGAAAAAGTAAGGAGACAGAACAGGAATTAAGACAGAAGATAACGATTGACATTGCATTTAAATTTTTGAAGAGCAACATTGACGAGAAAGCCACAAGCCACAAGCAAAATGTGCAAGAGAAGAAACTGTTAGCATAGAACTTATGGTTACATCTAGCCATTTCATCTGTAAAATGATGAGACCTTGCCGCCAATATAGTACTATGCTTACTTTCATTAAGTCTAAAGATTCTTCAGAACAATTACCTTAAAAATATTTATTGGAAAGGCACAGAGAAGCTATGTTAACATGATTGGAAAGTGACCGAAGAAGAGTCACTAGGTCAGGACCAATACCGTTAAAACTGTAGTTGTGTAGAGGAATAATAGTAATAATATAAGGGCTTTACAACAGATGAGGAGACACTAAAACTGTGTGAAAAATGAAATCAGCAAACCTAGTTCAAATTTTACCTTAGGCTGTTGCGTTCACAATGAGTAAGGTGAGCCTTCAACTGTAATTTTAACCTGGAAAGGGATGGACTTTTAACCCAAATATAATGGAGTAAACAGGTCAGGTGCTCAGCCACCCTACAACCACAGCCAGGAACTGATGAAGGTTAGTGTCAATGGGGGGGGGGGGATTATTTTTATATATATATATATATATATATATATATATATATATATATATATATATATATATTATATAAATAAATAAATAAATAAATAAATAAATAAAAGGCACGGGGAAGCTATGTTATGACGATGGGAAAGTGACTGAAGCCAAGTTGCTTGGTCAGGACCAATATTGTTAAAATTGTAGTGGGGTGTGGAAGAAGAATGTAACTAATAATATAAATAATTACCTAAGGGCTGGAAAGACAGTGTAACTGCGCAGAAATTGAAATCAGCAAACCAAGTTCAAATTCCACCTTAGGTGTTGCATTTACTTTCTCACTATTAATCCAATTTTTTTTTTCAGCTTCAGAGTGCCGAATCTCTCGATGACAAGTGCCCATTTGGAGAATGACGACTATTTTTAAGATATACAACGAGCACATAATCATAACCGTGGAACACCCAGTGAGAATTAAAATCTTGCTAGACGGGATCCATAATTTATCTGCAGTGGCCAATTATTTCCTGACTTCAATCAACTAGTTCAACACTCCTTAAAATTTGGGTCAAGGCTTCCAAATGGGGGTCACGAAACAAAATACCAGGCTCGTGGAAATTAAATTCAAACACATGAATTTCAATTTAAATGTTATTTCATAAACATACAACACTTAACATGATATGCCACGCAAGCACTGCAATAATTAGACACATGCAGCGCTGTTGCAACGAGCGCAGTGACAACGGATGTATTTTCAGTGTGGTTGGTTAATACCCGAGGTCGCAAAAAAATCGTGATAAAAAAATGGGGTCATGAATGAAAAAAAGTAAGTGTCGAACTAATCTAATGATTATTGTCATAAGGAAACAGTACTGGTAAAAAATTCTATTTCCACATGCTAGAGACTGTAGGTAAATGGGTCTCTAATTAAATGCTAGGCAAGTAAGCTACTCTTCCTTGAAGAAAAGAAAAAAAAAATCAGCTTAGCTTATCAGCATGAAAGGAAAAATTAGTAAACAGAGTTCAATTTCCCAGTCTAGTCTTTTGTGAAATCTCCTGAAGATTGGACGGAACAATTCCAAAAGGTTTTGTTTGTTTTACGGCATATCAACACCTCAATGGGTTATTTAATGCTGACAAAATTTTTAGGATAGATTCGTATGAATAGAATATGTATTCTTTGGTTTAGATTGGTTTGGTATATTTTGTTTTATAGCATATCAACATCAATGGGTTATTTAATGCCAACAACATTATTCGGATAGATTTGTATGAATGGAATATGTATTGTTTGGTTTATTTTGTTTTACAGCATATCAACCTCAATGGGTTATTTAATGCCTACAACATTTTCATTGTTGGTAATATTTTTTCCTTCAAAAATCTATTTCTGTTAAGAATTTTCCTTCGCTGGTAATTTTTTTTTTTTAAAGTATTTCAGGTATTAAAACCTATTTTTACACTTTCACAGTGCCCTGACCCAAGTTTGGGTGTCAACTACTTGCCCACAGCTGGGACCCCAACAGGTGGACCTGGGAACATCAGCAATTATGAGGTGACTCCATGCTCCTCAAACCCTGCTGATCAGAGACCTTGTAGTTTATCATCTTACCCAGGACGCGGACATAGTTTATGATCATACCCAGGACATCAAAAGGTTTTGTCTACAATATATATATTATATATATATTATATTATATATATTATATATAAGGTTAATCCTCAGAATTGAATCAGACCAGGAAACAAGTGTTAAAAATTGCTCAATACACGGCTGAAAAAATAAAATAAAATGAAAATGAAAACATGTAGAGCTTTTAACTTCGTAAGGTGGAAAATTTAAAAAAAACAACCACGACAATATTTGCAAACTCTGCCAACAGGAAAAATTAGCAATTATAACATTTCCAGATCGAAAGAACTGTCTGAACCAGAAATCCAAAGTCTCGAGCCCTTGCTTGCATATTAGAAAGTTCCTCTTAAGCACATATACGGCTGAATGAAAAAAAAAAAAAAAGAAAGTAATATACATTTCAATTAAGCCCACACCGAAACATTTACAATACACTTGTTTTTTTTCTCTTCTCCCTTCTTTACATCCTTCTGCTCCCTTTCTATTACACCCAACTTTGTGCGTTAGTTTATTTCTGAAAATAATAATAAATAATAATAATGTAGCATTCATTAATTTAAAAAAAAAAAAAAATTTTTAAAAAGTGTTAAGATGTCATTTGATAAGAATCGGTTGAGGATATCGTAAGGTTGAAACCAAGGTAGCGGATTCAACTGACTTCCTGATTATTAAAATGTGTGTTTGTATACGCAGATACACACACAAATATCTCACCCAAGACAAGGCCCTAGAGCCATTTAATGTAGAGGGTTATGAATGTAAACATTGCTTACCTCTCGTAACTATATTGAAAATTTTATGTCAGTAGCTAAGACTAAATATATTCTCTAGTTCCATCAGTCCAGACCTTCAATCTTAAAACCCTTTGTATTCCATTTGTAAGGAGGAAGTCCTACACAGACAGTTTATTCACCAGAACTGTTACATTGCAGAACAGCCTCCTGAATGCTTCCCCCCAACTACCACAATTTTAACCTTTCAAATCTAGAGTCAACCGTTATCTAGCCTACATATCCTCATAATATACACCCCCTCATTCTTACAACAACCAAACACACCGAGTGGTTCTTCAGCCTTGCACTGGGTGAACTATTTAAAAAAAAAAAAAAAAAAAAAGAATTGTGCCGAATATCTAGGATAGGTAACAGTTGGTCCTAAACTTGAGAAGGTTAAGATTGCATGCAGGGTGCTCGAGAAAGCATTCACGTGGGAGTCTGTTCCACAAAAGTGGCGATTCTTGGGAATAAGTCGTTTTAGTGGAACTTTCTTCTTACTAAATGGAATATGTAAGGAATGAAGAATGAAATTCTTCACTTTCGTACAGACGACCTTGGCAAGAGCAAGCATCCATCCCATTTGCTACCAGTTACGGGTCAAATGGCAGGAAATGTTAGCAAAAAGATGAGGAAATGCTGGCAAAAAGATGAGGAAATGCTGGCAAAATTACCAATAACTTATAAATTTACCGCTTTTATTTTCTGATAATGTTCACCATGTCTGTTTTTACAAAAGTCGGCACACACACAAAAAAAAAAGTTCAAAATTCTTAAAATACTGGGTGGGACTCGCTTAAGTGTAGTAAGCTTTTCCATGTATAATTTGTAAATAGATTTATTTAGCAACGATATCACTTGACTGATACAAATTAATACAAAATTTTAAAATTTAAAAGTTTATTATTCTAATTAAAATTTTTTAAAAATGTAAACAATTGTTGTAAAAATTTATTATTCACCGAATTTTTTTTTTCGAATTGCCCGTACATTTTATTCAGAAAAGCAATTAAAAGTTTTTCTAATTAGTTTTAATTGTATTTTTTTTTCATTTTATTTAACGATTCAAAGCAAATTTTCTATAATTGGAGGTCCTGTTTGAAAAAAAAAAAACACCGAATTATTTGAATCCTTTGACGACTTGTTCAGAACTAATATAGAAGAAGAATTTCTTGAAATTTCATAAACGTTGGAAAGGGAAGGGGGTGGGGAATAACAGACGTAAAAAAGAAACAAAAAAAAAAATGAACGTTTAAAAAAAATTCTGAATAAGTCCTCAAAGTTTAATGAAAATCCGACTATTATCTGATTTTTGCAAGAATTTCCCAACCATTGTTTTTCACCGGGGAAAAAAAAACTGTATTTGACGCACCCCCATTTCAGTAGGGCAAATCAAGAAAAAATTAGTAATTAGTACACCTACATATGGCGTTTAAGACAGGGGAATTTTAAAAGAGAATTTTTTCGTAAAAAAAAAAAAAAAAAGAAAAAAAGTGCGCCTTATATGCCCTCAAATACGGTAACATAAATTTCAAAGATTCTAAAAAAGATTAAAGAAAATCATTTTCACATTAAAAAATAAATTCCTTTGATCTTTTCTCTTAAGATTTTGACGATAAAACTGTTTGGGACATCTTTTTTTTTTCTTTTTTTTACCCAATATTTGGGAGGTAACTAATAATGGATAACAACATTACAATACATTAAGTGTTTTAGAAGCTCCCAAAATTAACTTTATATAAACCGTTAGTTAAATAAAAACACTAGAAAACAAGAGAAATTGCAAAAGAAAATAATACATAAATAAACTAAACAAATATCGAAAAATTTGTGGAAAAAGATAGAAAAGCCGGGATTTCAACCTAAAATATTTTGAGATTATAAAGTCATACATACAATGATAAAAATATACTTTTTTGACAGTACTAACGTCTAATTAAACTACCAATTGATAAAAATATTAAACAATAGATGAAAAATTGATAAATATATAACTTCAAGCAAGCAAAAACAGAGTAAAAAAGACGACAAACTACCTTCTTCAGTATAAATTTGTACAAAAAATAAATCCCAATAGAGAAAACCCCGCGAAAACCCTGGGGAAAAGTTTAAAACTATTAACTATGATGTAAGAAGAATCACTCAAACCATTTTTACAGCTTTTCCTGATGTTATCGAATCAGGATGACGCCTTGGAATAGTTTCTCGTGGCCGATAATAAAGTCACAGATAAAAGATAAAGTCACAATTAACTTATGTTGACCGGTAATAAATAAATAAATAAAAAATCTATTTCTGTCGGGTACTTCCCGAGCATAATGGGTCTTTTTGCAACAGGAATTCATAGTAAAAATATTTTTTACTAGGGTCAAATATTCGATATATTTCATAGTTAAGGCGTCTTATGTCATAAAAACAACTAAAAGCAAAGTAAAGCATTTGAAATTAAATAATATATTAGTTTTATTGCGTTTTCAGAGCTGATTTTCAAGTAGGGGGGTCCAATTATAAAAAACAAAAAACAAAAAAAAAAAGCATGATTTGCATTCCTCAAAGCCTTGTCCTTTTAACTATTGTAATTACTAAACCCGATGTGATCAAATTTCTAGCGTTTTCATAAAATTAGTTGGGGGGGGGGGGGAGTAATAAATATAAAAAATTATTTCTGCCATGACTTTAATAAAAAAACTTCTTTATAATAATTTCGATCATCTATGAATAGTTTCTGAAAGTTTCATTAACATCCGACAATTATTTTTATTTTTGCAAGATTTTCCAAATTAATGTGTGTCATACAAAAAAAAAAAAAAAAAAAAAAAGTGCTAAAAATTGTACATTTTTTATTTTACTAGTGATACAAAGAGAAACAAGGTTTTTTTGTTGTTTTTTTTTTTTAATTAAAATTTAGAATGTTCTAAAAAGTAAAAATTAAAAAAAAATAATTTTAAAAAAACTTAAGTCTTTCCTCTTAATAATAACAAACATTTAGACGATAAAATTTTGTTTTCATCAAGTTTGGCGTCTTTTTCATCATGCTCTGCTCTTTGTTTTAGCGATCTCATGGAGGTACCTATGTCATAGTGATAAGACCAGTCTTTATGTGAAAAAAAAAAAGTCTCAATTTGACATTTAACATTTGCTTGAATTTTCAATTTATTTAGGAGACTGAGATTTTGTCAACTTTTGGGATAAGAGGCTGGGATTTTGTCCGCTGGGTGAAGCTAAAAACTCTAGTTACTTTTTTTTTTTTTCTTTTCTGTGACTTTTTTCTACCTGGATTCATATATTATAGACTAATCCAAATGAAAGTTAGTTAATTAGTTTGATAGCTTAATGAGCGGATTAAATTTGGATGGATAGAAAAGAATCATCTTTATTACTCGATAGAGATTTTCAAAGATTGTTTTTTTTTTTTTGCCTTTGTAAGCCCTATAAAATTACAATATATTTTTCGAATCAAATAATTCTGAATTCAATATACCACCTTAAATAAAGTTAAATAAAAAAAACAACCATTTAAAGACAGAGTATATTAATTTAAACTTATTTTATCAAGATTTACTTGAAATACTAGTGTGGCCATTGATTAAATGGTCACACTAGTATTTTAAATAAAAATACTAATCATAGGCAAAAGTGCCGGTTACTTCTTCCTTGGGTCAGTATATGGAAGCACTTTGCGAAGAGAATACTGGGGTTGTTAAAAGCTTCTTGGGTAGCTCCATTTCCCAAAATTCGACCGAACATTTTTTAACCCTTCTTTGGACTGTCCGAGAATTTTTCCAGCACCACATGGTATTTGAATTGCGCTTTTAACATGTATATCTTATATTTGGGTAGTGTGACGGATATCGGCGCGGGAATTTGAATCGCCGATCCGAGTTCAAATTCCAGGCTAGTCTGTTGCGTTGAGACATGGAAAGACTTCTATTAAAATAGCAGAGCACACCGAATACCCTAGTCCCAGTAACAACCAAACTGAGAGAAGGAAAAACGAATTCCAAAGCGTAAAGATGGCAACGGGAAAACGACATGGTAATTCAAATAATATAATATATTAAGATTAGAAAACTATATATATTGTGCTGAGCAATGGTCAACTACGTCTCCTGACTGGACATGGCATTTACACCAGACACGTTACACCAGACAAGGCTTTCATGGTTTCTAATCTTAATCGATGGGACGTGATAACATGAACAACAGGTTTTATCTTCTGAATAAAGATGGGCTACCTACAGTTTTAATGTTTAACACATTACTTACAATAAGGTCGCAACGACTGAACCAGCGGATGAAGAGGGTTGCCCACGAGGGACATGCTACGGAAGGTGCCACTCGAACAGAGTCAGCGTCATTCTGTTGCAGTTTCCTAACTGGATTCTGCATGTGCTGCAGAGGAAGGTCATGAAATCAAGTATGCAGGTCACTTCCTGGCAAGTTGAGGTCCACCTTAAACAAATTCACGCCATCGGCACTTTCTTCTATTCTGGTTTTCTTTCAGCCTCCAAGCAAAACCAAATGGCGATAGGCTATGAATGACGGAAGCGGGTTTTGATGAAACAGGAAGTTTCTAGTCCAGAATCTGCCCGTCGGCGGTGAATATAGTCATCAACGCCATCATCATAAAGGAAGCGATCAGCAAAGAAGAAATCCAATTTTGGATACGAGATAAAGCAGACGACTTACTATAATTACGATGTGACTTTTTCCCAGCCAAAAACCAAAATTGTGACTTTTCCTATCACATTATTGTAAAATAATAAACGCTCCGATGTCACTAGACAAGGCTTTCATGGTTTCTAATCTTAATTGATGGGACGTGATAACATGAACAGGTTTTATCTTCTGAATAAAGATGGACTACCTACAGTTTCGTCCATTACCACAGATTTGATAGTCAACTGCTTGGCCGTAACTCGCTAGCCAAGCCCTCTCGAGCCTGATGCAGAGTGAATCTCTGTTCATGAGCGAAAGTAGTAGGGGTGAATCATGACCGTGTGTCGAGGGGTTTAGCCTTTTAAGTTTGAAGGATAAGCCAGCCAATGCAACTTTGGAGACATATCTAGATACGCGGGTGCGATCAATCGGAGACCGCCCAAATGTATTTCTAACTGGGAACCACCTGCGTTACTTTTATCTAAACTTGCCACCATATCGGGCACATTTGGCCGTGATTCATGTGCCCGGTATACTCTTAAAGTGGGTTCCATGATGGGTATATATTTTTACCCCGGTGTCACTTAATTGGAATGTTGTTTTCTTTATTTTTATTATTACTACTACTATTATTATTAGTATTACTATTATAATTGCTATTACTATTATTATTCCCAATAAAAATTGAGAACGTTCAGTCAAATTAAAACCAGTTTGAATGCAAGCGCTACCCCCCACCCCCCACCAAGAAAAAAAAACAAAAACACCCTGGATGGTATTTGACGCAAACGTTTCATATGTTTTTTTTGTGTGTTTTTAAGCTTTTCACCCAGGCAAGGCTAAAAGCCACTAGCACGCAAGGGGTACTGGTCTTGTGCAAGGTCATAACTGAAGGCACCTAGTGAGGATGGAACTCGCTGCACAGTAATGTCTGCAAGACTAGCTCGTTAAACATTACCGAATGGCAAATTGGTATGTAAACTTGATCCTAACCGAGTATTTCATGCGTATAGCCTTGTGTCAAACTAAGTTATCGCCAAATGAGTGTTCGAATTTAAATAGTGCGCCCGATTTTAAGCTTTAGGGACTTTTACCGCAAACCTCTATTAGCGGCGTACTGGTTTACAAAGGGTCCTACCATGAAGGAGACTTGGTGTTCGGGAAATTTTTTTTTTTTTTTTTTTTTAAAATGGATCAAATTCTTCAAAATTATGGGAATATTACAATTGAATAATAAATTTTCAGGTCTCTCTTTTTTTCCTTTTTTTTTTTTTACAATCAATAACAATAAATAAAGTCCGCCAAATTCAATTGAATTTCACGGAAAACATTACTTTCAAAGTTAATCTGCTTCTAAATTCATATTTCGAGTAAAGAACGACTAAAAGTCCTCGATCTGACCAAAAAGGAACAAGAAAATTTGATGTTTAGGCATTATCAGATTTTGTTCAAACAAGAACTTTTCACTAACCTTTCATAAATGAAAAATATTTACCCCCATTGTCACCAATCACAGAAATATTTTTACTAAAACAGTACAAATTTCTTTTCTCAGAGCAAGTGTGTGTGTGTGTGTGTGTGTACGTGGTCATGCGCTTCGCCTTGGAGTAGGGGTTAGCCTAAAACTCTTACAGATGAGCGTGTCCGATTCCTACTGTGTGCTTCAAACATCGGACCCTGTGCCAGACAAAGTACTTACCATATATATTCGAGTATAGTGTAAGCTTTTATTATCAGTTTTCTTACGCAAAAAATAGGGGCTCGCACCATACAGAGGTAATTTTTTTTTTTTTTTTTTTTTTGTGAAGAGGCTAATGATTAATCCAGCATTTCTGGTTACTAATTGCACTATAAACAGGTAAATTTTTTTTTCGGAGTTAAATTCACTTAAAATAAAAAATTCAGGGGTTGCACTACACATGAAGTTGGCTTTTCTTTTTTTCTTTTTAACAGTAAGGTTCACCCTGTACAAGGCCATGGGGCCCACTCGAAGTAGAGGGGTTACGTTAACGGGTAGTTTATAATGGATAGAGGGGAAAGATAACGGTCGACTTTACGGTATGTTGTGAATATATATTTTTGGGAAAGTGACAGACAAGAGACACAGCTAGACATGGATGGCTCGCCACAGCTTCTTATTTCTTTTAATATTTATAAAAAAAAGTTGAGCGTTGCCATGAACGTCCATTGGACAGAGTTGAGTGTTTTACCATTGATTTTTGCACGGTTTTGAATTCAGATGTGCGCATCTCCTAGACTGGTTGCCAACCAAGACTAAAGCCAAGTCTTCCCTGTTACTCAACCCATGTTATGGCGATGGGAGGAGAGAGATTCAGTTAACACAATAATCTATGCAGGACAGAATTTGAATACGACTTACTAACGCACTGCAAGAGGTTAGACGACGACGCGCCTCCACGCCACTTGTTCTTCGACTCTGATTATGTGAAATGAAGAGAAAGACTGAAATCATACGAACATTTTAAAATTATCTGAACTAAAACCCTATCCAATATGTTATCTCTGACAAGCGTTTTTTTAGGAAAAGCCATATTCAACTTTTAATAAATAAAGCAGAAATGAATGACTGGTTCAATGCAGACGACCATAACACCGAAGTGACCAGATTATTGTTGAACTTATAACCGTGCCGGAAAATATTCGAGAAGAGGAAGATAATGATATTGTCCATGTTAAAGTTCAACTGCCCCAATGACCAATATCGAAAGCCGAACCAATAACTAGGCTTAAGTTGGTTACGCTTTTAATCAGAACCGTCCCTTACAAATACATCTATTTTGATCTAGCTTCGGAGTTAGCGACCAAAAACGCAAGTTAGCTGGAAAAGGACAAAAATTGACGTTTTTTTTTATGAAAAATAAACGAGACAAAATCTTGAACAAAGTATTTGAAAAATGTTATTTGGCGATATAAAGTTAAATTTCTTTCGGAAAAGAACTTTTTTTCCTTCATTCTTTTTCGATAATTTAAATATTCAAGTATCCAGAATTTTGATTTGTTCAACCCATGTCCCAAGATGTCTGAATAATCTTGGAAGTACTGTATACTTTGCTTTTATTTTCTGCAAACTACAAAAAACATCGAGAAATCATAATGTTCAAATTTAAATTATTTGGGATCTGACCCTAATCGAAATTCAAGTTAACTTTTGTTTAAAAAAAAAAAAAAATGTATTTAAAAAAGTTAATATCAAAATTTTTTTTTTGTTTTTAAATATAGAAAAATATTTAGTCTAGCTAAAAATCCGTTTGCGAACAGCAAGAATATGTCACTAGCTACGAATAATAGTAGACGGGGCTCTCCAACCTTCGATGACAAATAATCTGAGTGAAGGAAAATTGAATTCCAAACAATAGAAAAGGCAACGGGAAACCACTTCACTATCTTTCCCAAGCAGCTATGGCAATTCAAAGAAAAGGAATCTGTAGAGAGTCGTTATCTTCTACATTTTGAAAGATCATGGCATTGTTATATAAAAAAAAAAATCTGAAAAAACCAGGTGGTAACAGGTTCACACAAAAGTAAATGAATCAACTCGATTCGGTAGACAGAGACCGGCGGGGATGAATTTCAAAGTGGGACCAGAGCTCACTTGTCGAGTAGGGCCTGCTTCATCATAAAGCCGTATAGCAGCATATTTCCTGCTGGCATCTTTTTTGTGTCCCTTCAGGACGTTGGCGATCATAGCTCGACACGATTTTTTATATCTGTCTATATATTTGTAAGCCCTCTGTTGGATCAGGTTATCATTGACAAAGAACATCATTGAAAAATTCGTAAACTTAAGGAATCAGCACATATGCTAGGCCACAAAAATCTCCTGAGCCGACCAAGCATAGAAATTAATACAATATGGGAACCAGTAATAAGGAGTGCCAGAGAAAAGCGATAATAACAAAAATTGCAATATGAGCTCTGGTAAAAACATGAAATGATAAACAGCAAAAATTGCAATATGAGCACTGGTAAAAAACGGTTGCTGAAGACATTAGGTTTATAATATCCAGAAATTCATACACAGATGTCCTCAAGTACACATAGCACAGTGGATAAATGCGTTAGTTAGATTCAGTGACAGGACCCAAAGAGTGTGAGTTCAATGGTGGAGAACTTGGAGAGGGGAATTAACAGGAGATACGTGATAACTGACATCCATTAAACATGGTAGTGAGCGAAATAAAAAAGGTTCAGTTTGACATTCCAACCACCCAAAGAAGTCCGGAGCTTACGTACAACGTAATAAATATGGCGACAAAGATGAGGACAATAGTCCGAATAATGTAAATAGTGTACGATTTTTTTTTGTCCTTTGCAGGTCTTAGTACATTTTTGTCATCTCTCCTAAACCCTGCTCTGCCATCCATTTACGTTAGTCAATGTTTTCCTCTGCCCCTCTTACCTTCAAACCGTGTTTCCAAGCCCCCTTTCCTCATTATGTACCCTAGAAATTTCAACTGTCTCTTTCTGGTGTTAAGTGTCTTTATTTCTGTTTCCGTTTTCTCTAAAACCCCGTTTTTACTCACACGTTCAGTTAATGGTATTCTCAGCATCCTTCTGTAGCCACTATCTCGAAGTCAGCTTGGACTGCCTTTGTTTGCAATATTGGCACAAGAGAATCAGCGTAGCCCCCCCACCCTCTACCGAGTCTTATATTGTACCACATCCAGCTGAAATAAAACATTACGTATCAAAAAGATGGTCACCATCGATATAACCCAATGAAAAGAAACTTTAATAGTTAGCAAACGCGCTTCCCAGTCCATTACGAGTTCATCTCTTTCCTTTCATTCTTCATTAGATTTTCATGTATAATAATTTATTATCATTAAATTTTTATGGCATGGGGCGCGTTTTGAGAGGATGCTATATTGTGGTGTATGGAGGATTAAGTGGTGACGGACGAGTTTTTATGGTGAATGTGGAAATTGTAATGAATGGGTCGTGAATCGGATTAGCTCGGTATAGGATAATTAGTGTCGACGAGTCTCAATCCCTCCCCTTTTTTAGGCCATGTGCCACAATTGTATATTTCATACAATAAATATTCCAGCCCATTACGAGAGAGTTCGATTCTTCCTGGAACCTAACCCTTGCGGTCTTTACATTAAGTTTAGTATGAACAAAGATTCAAGATTCGTCTCATCATTGATGAGAGTCAAGGGTTTAAATAATTTACTCTAACAGACGGGTCGATGATGTTCGACATTAACTGATTGTTATTTGAGAGACGTTTCTAAAAACGTCTATTTCAACTAGGGTTAAAGATAAATGTACGCCCCCCGTGGAGTTACTAAGCAAACAAGTGTGGTTGACCATTACGATTGTGTGAAGAGTTCGATCCTCACCGAATGTCTATATAGTTATTGCCTGATATCAAAACCAAGCTACGTTTAAGGAATAAGGTAAAAGTGAACTTTTCACGTAATATGGCCCATCGTCCTCTACAAGGGCCAGACAGCACTTTTTTATGTTCCTTCAGGACGTGGGTGATCATGGCTCTTCCCAACTTCCTATCTTTTGCACCTCTATGTTTTAACTGTCCTTTGTCATCAGTATGTCCTGTCACTTTCACCAAGCCCTTTCCTCATTGTGCCTCAGAAACTTCAACTCTTTCTGATTCTATCTTTTTGCTTCCATGCGCTGTCCGTGGCATTCTCAGCATTCTGCTGTAGAACTGCATTTGTTGCCGTAAATCTCATCATCTGTGAGGAAATTGTCCAGTAACCATATACATTGGTTGGTTAGATCTTGTTTAACGGCATGTCAACCCTGATGGGTCATTTCACACCAAACAAGTGAACATATATATATATCACACACAACACTTTTTTTCCCCAATAGTTGAAGGGTCTCCGTTTGGTAGTTACAATTAATTTTAAATAGATTGTTTAATCTGTCAATTTGAACTGTCCATTCCTTATACCAATACATATACAATTTTTAAAGGAATTTAAAAGGTTGCTATTTCTTTTACAAACCCTATTCTCTGACCGGAGGCAACATCTTTAAACAATGTTTTTGCTTTTTTTTTTTTTTTTTTTTAATTTTGTGACATTCACTACCTGACCATTTAAATTAAATAGGAGCACGTAGCAGCAGTTTAACCATTTTTTTTGTTTGTTTCTAACGAAATATTTGTTTCTTAATACTTTGTTTAGCTTTAAATGCATCTTTCGCTCTGTCAGTACGTCTTCGGATTTCGGTGCCACATTTTTCGTCTTCTGTGTTAAGTATAGTTTGTTTTATTTATTTATGAAGGGTAATATTTTGTTAAAAATAAAATCCCGATCCTTCAAGCGACAATTGTAAAGAAAGAATTACAATGTTTCTCAACAAATGTATAAAGCTTGGGTATTTGAACGAGAAAAAAACCCAAAAAAAACATCCTATGTAACGCGTTTCGCCCTTCAAAAGGACTTCTTCAGACAAAGCTTAAAATAGTTTTGAATTCTCAATCATTTAGTTGCAAGAAACTTTTTTTCAAGTTGCTATTTTGAAAAAGTAGACTATGAACTTTTATCGTTAGAAAAAGAAAGGCAAAAGGGTTTCGGAATACTTTTTAATCTCAAAAGAAACCATAGATATACAAAAAACTAAAAGAAACAAAACAGGTACATATGGAATACAAATATTTTTCAATCCCTCACAGGTGACATGATTTATGCAATGTTTTTTAGCTGTTTTATTATTTATTATTATTGGAACATTTGCATTTATTCATTACTAAGAAAAACGATTTTGTTTTTTTATTTAATCTTTTTCGTTCGAAACAGTTCATTTTAAACAAGTTTTAAAACTAGTAAGACATTTTTATTTTGAAGAGGAAGAAAATTTAAATTACTTTTGAATAGTATTTTAATTTTAGGGTCGCATTACCTTTTTTAGTTATTTTATTTATCTTTAAAAAATGAAGGAATTTATTTTTTTTTTTGTTTTGCGATTGAAGTTGGTTTCGAAAACTACCAATAAAGCGTTATTATTAGCATTTTTCTTTTTAATCTTAATTTTAAAACATTTTTGTAAAGCATAAAAGTAGGTCATCCCTACTGACGCAACATAGTCTTCCTACATTTCCATTCATTATTTACCAATCTTAAATCCAAAGTATGCATTACGTTTCATACATGCAAATCGAAGATTCCAGTAACAGAACAAGGTAAATTACAATTCTAGTTTAATTATAAAAATACTGTCAACAGTTTTTATGGTTTCATTGATATTTTTTTTAACAGACAGGAAATGAAAAAAAAATCTCGAAATCAAATGTTTAAACTTTTCTAATGCTTCCTTTTTAAAAGGAAAATCCTAGTTTACCCAGGAGAAGAAAAAACAGCCTACTTTAAATCAAATCCCCCAAGAAATGAACAAAATTCTAGTTTGTTTATGACTGCGATTAAAGTAAGATTTTTAAAAATAGAGAGTGGTGGAAAAGTTTTTTTTTGCTGGTACGTTAGAAGGCAAGAAACGGATATCATTTTAGAGGGGCACTTTCACGTCTTAACACCGGCCAATGAGTAGATACGTATTTTTATTATAGATTTCATAAGTAAAGAAATTTTTTTTTCCTACTTTGGTCAAAAATAATCACGCGACAATTTTAATCGACCAGCAAAAGAAAAAAAAATAGAAAAAAAAGTAACGGAAATTACTTTTAGAAAAGGAAATATAAAAATAAAATAAGTACGAGTGAAAGTATTTTTTCATGATTGTTTTTTTTACAAGTGTTCATATTGCAATCATGATTTTATTCACATTTAGAATAAAAAATTAAAGCATTATATATAAAAAAAATACGATTTATTTTTGAAATTCCAGATCAAAGTTTAAGTCAATAAAATGCTTATGTTATGAATGTAAATTGATTATTAAAAAAAGTAAAAAAAATGTACAACACATCAAAATATACATGGGTCAACTCAACATTGCAAAAAAAAAAAAAAAAAAAAAAAAGGAAAAGAGACGCTAATTGAAGAGAGATTTAGTAATAAAAAAAAAAAATAAAAATGAAGGAAAATGAACAGAAATGTTCATGATTTTGATCTGGGTCTACTGACACGTCAGCATCTACATGGGTCATATTTTTTTATTTGCTCCACCCGACTATAATTTTTATTTTTATAAAGCAAAGTAAATAAACAAAACTAAAAGACTGTCCATTACCCACTTTGTCTTGATTTTTTTTTATGGACATCTGCCAAATTTGAAAAAAAAATTCTATTTTAATTTTTAAAATAAAATTAAAAAATCAACAAAATTAACGTTCGTGTTTGGAACGAGTGATTTTTTTTTTTTAAATTAAATAAGGAAACTGATTATGGAAGTAGATTCTGATCAAACATGTTAAAAAGAAATTTTAAGTTACTGAAGTTTAATTTTTTGTTAAAACAAAAAAAATCTGTAGTTTTTAGAAAATTTCATAAGTCATTCTACAAACTTGATTGTTAAAAAAATATAGAGAAAAGGTAAAAAGTAGACTAAATCAACAATATATATATATATTATATCAAAATGTTCAGCATTAAGATTGGAAAGATTGTAATGTCTAGATTTGTAAACTGGATAGAGAGATGAGAAGAGACTGAAAGACGGACGAATAGCAACGGATCGAAATTCTGCGAAGTACATAAGACCTGACTACGAAGAAGAAGAAGAGAGAAGATTGCAAAAGTTTTTATAGATTTTTTTTTTTAACTGCTGAAATCACATTTAATATATAAGAAATATATAAAAAAAAGGATTTATTGAGAAAAATTTCTAAAAAGTACATTTATTTGGGGGAAGGAAGAATTTTTTAAAAGGTGGGGGGGAGATGAAGATCAGATTTTTTTTTTTTTTTTTATAGTTAATAAAATTCAAATATCTTCGGAAATTTCTATTGTCACGTGAAGTCAATAAAAAATAAATTAAACACTCGGAAAAATAATTCAGTCTCTAACAAAAATCTTTTAAATAAGATGGTAAAGCATAGAATATATACAACGTATACAATTCTCTTTCAATTTCATTTCATGGTCTTTTCAAGCTGAAATATAGTAATGTATATTAGAACTAACAGATTTTGGGGGAAAGCAAGATGTAGTCGAAAAGAAAAATATACTACTCTATGGTTATAATTTTAAATTATTCTTTATTTAAATAAATAAATTTAAAAAAAAAACGGCTACATAAGGTTCTTCTTTACTTTAAGAAATTATTTCTCCAAGATAATTACCAATATTTCGCTTTTAGCATAAAGCTTAAAAATTAGATATATTATAAAACGAAAATACACATGCTTTATATTACTGAAGATTTAATAGAAAAGAATTTAAATATTTTTTAAAAATGTACAAAAAAAAATTATGAAGTACACTTGACTTACACAAGATTTTTTTTTTTTTAAAGTAAAGGTTTATATATTAAATTTTGATTTCCTGTAAGTTTAGATTTAAGTAGAAGAGTTGGATCTTGAATATAGAACATTTTTTTAAAACAAATTTTAAAACTGAATGCATATACGAGAAAAGATTTTTTTTTTTAAGAATATTTGTGTGTGTACGTGTTGGATCATATATGTCTATGTAAAAATCGAGGCGGTAAGAAATAGAATTATTAAAACGATATGCCGACAAAAGTTGATTATTCTATACAACCCAACAAATATTTTAAAAGCAAAATTTTAACTTACTGTCTCACTAACGTTAAGGTAAAAATAACCATGTTCATCAGCACCTGTAATAAGTCATTTCAAAGTACAGACAACTGTAGTAGTAGTAGTCGTGAGGAAATTATGCAGTTTGTCTGCCTTGGGTAAAGAGAGTCTGCCTCGGTAACCCCTCCTTTTACCAATATTATTATTATTATTATTTTCTTTCTTTCTTTTTTTTTCCTTCTTCTCTTCACAGTGCGCCCTCGCCTTCTCTTACTTCGTTTCTTTCTGAATGCTGTTAAAAAAAAATAAAATGAAAAAAAACGTGGCCACGGTGGCGGGAGAAAGAGGAGAAGGAGGAGTAGACTTAGCACAGCGTGGTGGAAGGTGCAGAGCCGGGGGTTGTAGTGACAGAAGAGTTTAACGACGTGGTGGCAGGAGGAGAAGCGGCGTCACTGACACTGATGACGTTGTTGTTGTTGTTGTTGTTGTTATTACATGATGATGATGATGATGATAGCCGTATGCATGCGTGTGTGTATGTTTCTACGTACGCATGTCAGCGCGCAAGCACGTTTGTGTGTGTGCGTGTGTGTGTGTGTGTGTGTGTGTGTGTGAGCGCGTTTGGGGATGTATGTGGCTATATGTCTATTTTCTTCACTCGTTCTTCCGCCTTCTCTTCCCACCGTACACATACACACACACACGCGCGCACGCGCGCAACCAGAAACACGCACACGCACAGACACACACAAACACAGACGAACACAAAGAAATACGTACACGTTTTACAATTAGAGATTATTTATTTAGCAAGCTTAACTTTGTCAGGCACAAGGTTAAACAGAATGAGATAAGAAGAGGCAGGGAGACTGTGTTGCGCCAATCAAATGTGTTGTACATTAAAATTCTCCTTGAAAATTTCTAATTCAAACCCCTACCTTTTCAGTACATACACAATGCAGCGTATACTTTGTATGTACGCGTATAAAGCGTATGTATGTGCGTGTACTGTAAATGTATAGTGATATGTGTGTGTGTGTGTGTGTGTGTGTGTGTGTGTGTGTGTGTGTGTGTGTGTGTGTGTGTGTGTGTGTACATAAACGTTGTAATGTGTGTTGAGTTGCGGTATTAGGCGAGATTATGAAAGATTAAATCTTTGATTGTAAAAACTAAGGGAGCGGGGGAGGGGCGAGTAGCCGTGGTAACACACACACGCACACACACACACGCACACATACGCACAAGCAAATACACACATACACATAATGATAGATATATCAATACAGATATACGTACAGATGTCTGTATGTGTGTGTGTGTGTATGTGTGTATCTGTGTGGCCTAAGGGTGCGATTGTAGGTTTCAGTTTAAGAAGTAGCACACACACATTCATACATATCTATCTATCTATCTATCTATCTAGTGAGATATCTATCGAGATAGATATATAGATATAGATAATGTTTTAGGTATGTTTGTGTTCTTGTAACCAAAATGAAATATGTGTATATGCGCACGTTTGTGTGTGTGTGTGTGTGTGCAGATTTCCATTGAACGGACCCTATCCATCGGTACATTGGTACACACACACACATACACACACACACACATACACAAATCTATGCAAATAGATTTACAGATGTATGTATGTATGAGTAAACTGTATACGTG
>OZ038490.1:16033634-16076134 GCA_964036315.1 Acanthosepion esculentum | reverse complement strand
CTCATTTATAGTTTTGAAATGGTGGGGTAATCTGGGGTTAGTTTTTCATTATCATAGGGTCTCTGAAATGAGTAAAAACACAATAGGAAAATTTATATATATAGTTAGGTAATCCCTAATATATATATATATATATATATATATATATATATATATATATATATATAATACGAAAAAAATGTTAGATTAGAGTAGAGCTTAAAACAATAATTATTCTTTAAAAAAAAAATTCTATCGCGACACAGAAATTACTGTTTCAAAACTGGTCACCCGTATTCAAGTTTAATTTCAATATTAAAGCTTAACTGTTGGATGACTTTCATCCTCAAGTGATGTTTGGAATAACTCACCATACAAATGTTTTACTCATTTATAGTTTTGAAATGGTGGTGTAATCTGGGATTTGTTTTTCATTATCATGGGGTCTCTGCTTTGATGAAAGTAGGGGTGTTTGCTATATGTCAAGTTTTTCAAGTTGTGTAAGGTTGGGTTGAGGTCTTTTTATCTGGCAACAACGGCTAATTTTATCCGGCTCCGTTCTATTTTTATTACTATCTGCTAAAACCCTAAATGATTGATGTAATTACGGTCTCTTTAGGTGTTTATTTATTTTTACAATTTAGCCTCTATTTCTCTATCGAGCACTGTTTTTAAAAATAAAAACAAAAATACTAAAGAACTTAGTGTTCTTATTGATATTTTTTATTTTTGCAAAACAGTGCTCAATGTAAATTTACAGAGCATAAATATTATAAATTGACTGATTTAAAATATAGTTTCTTCGGTACACATTAATAACCATGTTTCAAAAAATGAAGCTAAAAACTTAAAACTTAATTAGATAATTAAATTAAAAGCTTTAATTCTGTTTCATCTTCAAGCGAAAAAAATCGCTTAAAGATGAAACAGAACTAATGCTTTTAATTTAATTATCTAATTAAATTTTAAGTTTTTAGCTTCAGGTTTTGAAACATGGTTATTGATGTGTACTGAAGAAACCATATTTTAAATCAGTTAATTTATAATATATATATATATATATATATATATATATATATATATATATATATATCGTGCAAGTGTATTTTTTATAAAAAAATAAAAGCTTGTGTACATGTTTAGGACCAGGGATTAGGAGAGACAGCGAAAAGACAAAAGAGCTTGAGTAAATAGATGACAGAACAAGGGTTAGGAGAGTTAACAAAACGACAAAACTTATTAGGGACCAGGAAAATGTGGAGAGCCATGACCGCCAACGTCCTGAAGGGAAAGAGCACATACAAGAAGATGAAGGAGCTTGAGTAAATGGATGGTGGAACAAGGTTGACGAGAGATAACAAAAAGACAAAACTTATTAAGAGCTACAAAGGACAGGAAATTGTGGAGAGCCATGACCGCCAACGTCCAACGACAGTGGAAGCTTGTGCCGTGTATCACTCCCGACTATGACAACTTTTGGAACGGATATAATGTACGTATATAAATATTACATACATCACGTGTTTTAGGAATTAAAATCTTAATTATAGCATATATTAAATATAAATTGGCAGATTGTCATCTATTTATCTGTCGCTACACACAGACACAGACACACACACATACACACGCACGCACACAGACACACACAAACACGCACACAAACACACAAACGCAAACACACAAACACGCACACAAACATACACGCGTACATGCAAACAAACACACACACAAACATACACACAAACACACAAAAACATATACACACAAACACACACACACACAAACACAGACACACACAATCACACAGACAAACAGACACACAAACACACGCACGCACACAAACACACACAAGCACACAAATACACACACAAATACACACACAAACACACGCATACAAACACACGCACACAAACACACACACAAACACACGCACACAAATACGCAAACACGCACACGCACCCAAAGACACACACACACACAAACACACGCACACAAACACACACAAACACACACACACACAAACACACACACACAAACACACAAATATGCACACACAAACACACACGCACAAACACATACACACAAACACACGCACATAAACACACACGAACACACACACAAACACACAAACACAAACACACAAACACAAACAAACACGCACAGACACAGACACACACATAAACACACACTCACGCGTCAGTCGGTTTTCGCTCCCGGCTTGAAGCAATCGAATGTCTAGCCACACTAGCCAGTCTGTGGATGACAATATATACATGCTCCTGAAGAAAATTATTCCGGTTGAGCTCTCGTGGAGAAAAGTGAATTTGTAGTCAGTGACTATTACTGCTGATGATGCAAGACTCGTCGTTAAGACGAATCGAATTTTCCCAGTCACTGCCGTGTTCATCTAAAAATAAATACGTCTAAATTCATCTTCATCCCTGCCGTGCGCCACTGGCTTAGGGATAGAATCTCCTACTGATACCAGATCAGTCGTGTTTCTATCCCGGCTTGAGGCAATCAGATGTCTATCCACACTGATGAGCCTTGAAACAGCGAAAGAGTCTGTCTATGGATTATATATATATATATATATATATATATATATATATATATATATATATATATATATATATATATTACATGAATCATTCATACAAAAAGCAGATAGTGAAGTTAATGATATAAATGGCAAGAATCACTCTCGCAAACAATTTTTAATAAAATACATTAACCTCGAACCCGTTGATGAATGTTATGATCCCTGTTTATAAATTCCAGTTGTATAAGGTCTTTTTTTTTACTACAAGCTTTCCATTGTGCATACAATCATCCTCAGGTATGGAAATAGATATGTCTTTTTTACATCCAGGTAATAACAGGACAACGAAAGTTAAGATGTACTCCGAAATATGTTTTTTTAGAAATGTGTTATTGTTAATTGTGAGAAATTTTGGAGCGTGCTGTCGCAACGCTGAGGTTGAATTTTTTTTTTTTTAAATTTTAAATTGTGCGTTTATGTACTAATATAGTAATATGAGAATTCTTTTGTAGACATAGTTTTTTTTCAGTCAATGTGGCATGAACTAAATTGTTCAATAAATAGAGGATTGTCACCGTTATTATCAGAAATTTGCACGTCGGATCAGTTATTTTAATATCAAGTATGTGGTGCAGTTCAATTTACATTACATGAATCATTCATACAAATACATATTAATCAACAAACGGTTAATAATATTGTCAAGAAATTTAATGAAGAAGGCCATTGTCGTGTGGAACAACGTTCAGGAAGACTAAGCATCGTGTCTGAGCAAACGAAAAGGGCAATGAAGATGG
Source organism: Acanthosepion esculentum (assembly GCA_964036315.1). Classification (NCBI taxonomy): domain Eukaryota; kingdom Metazoa; phylum Mollusca; class Cephalopoda; order Sepiida; family Sepiidae; genus Acanthosepion; species Acanthosepion esculentum. Next base: position 16,072,813 of record OZ038490.1, on the reverse strand, counting down.
AAGTCATCAGAAACTGTCGTCAGAGCGTCGAAGATGTGACCAACAGCATGAAAATAGCGCCATATGCAGTGAGACAGAGTCTGAAAGAGCTAGGCTATGAAAGAAGAGTTGCAAGAAAGAAGCCATTGATTTCAGAGGTTAACAGGAACAGGCATATTGACTGGGCGAGAGAATTCGAGAGCAAAGATTATGAATTTTGTCAGTCTGTAATTTGGTCAGATGAAAGTAAATTCTGCCGGTATTCGAATTCGAAACTGGTTTATGTTTGAAGAAATCAGAATGAGGCTTGGAACACTGAATGTCTGCAGACGGCCATGAAACATGGAGGGATTGGAGTAATAGTGTGGGGCACTGTCTGGTTTGGAGGGAAATCTGAGCTGATTCTTGTTGACGAGCGGTTTAATGGTCCAAAATACTGTCAAATATTAGAAAAAGGACAACCCCCATTATCTGAAATCATTCAGATTGACAAGAATGTCTACCTATTTCAAGAAGATGGAGCGCCATGTCATACGAGCAAAGTAGCAAAGGCCTGGAAGGAATTGCAAGGAATCAAGTCAATGCCATGGGTAGCCCAAAGTCCTGACATGAATCCAATAAAGTGCGTTTGGGAGAACCTTGACCCAAAACTTCGAGAGCGTGCAACCGAAATCGCATCAGTCGCAACCCCTTAAAGAAACATTGCTAAAGGAGTGGCAAAGTATGGCTCGGACGATTGTTGATAACTTGATCAAATCCATAAAAAATGGAACACAAGCACTGAAACTATCAAATGCAGGACTTACTCTCAATAGCAAACACCGTTTATTTATGTTGAATTGGGATTACGTATTTAAATTTTGAAATTAAATGTAGTTTATTTCTCCTGGCTAAAAACTTTTCTTAGGCTACTATATATGGGCGCGTGGCCAAATAGAAACGCTCGTTTTCCGAGTAAGAGGTACTGATGCTACCGGCCTGGGTAGGAGATTCCAGACACCGTTGGGAACTGCCTGAAAATCATACCACGGGTTATCCCAAGCCATATGCGTGAAACTGGGTAGAGTGAAAGCGGTCGATGGTTGTGCGAGCCCGAAGTGACAAGTCGCCGGGGCCGAGAGTTTGAGCGTACTGGCCTTGTTTAAAAGACTGACCGCGCGAGATGATACGCTCTCGCCAACAAATTATAACCGAGATCCCTGTTCAGCACAGTTGCGGTATAAACCAAAGGTGTGCTGTGTGCGCGTTGAACAAAAACAATTTTAACTGAACAGGCATCTGCATCAGGGATTGGCTACCCGCGTCTAGCAGACCGGTATACTCGGATACGATCGGCTAGCTATTACGCACGAACGCACACACACACACACACACACACACACACACACACACACACACACACACACACACACAATGAAAGGAAAAAATCAACCATGCACCAATGAAAAAGTGCATTCTATAAAAGAGAAAGCGAGAAATATAAACAGTCAATTGCTGATATCCCCCGAACAGTGGACGGAGTGATTGCTGGGGTGTCCGTCGACAAAACGTTGGAGTCGGGTATTCTGAAGGTAACACCAATAAGATAAATGACAAACTTTAAATTTGTGGTATATATATATATATATATATATATATATATATATATATATATATATGAGGAGGCACAGTGGCGTAGTGGATAGTGGCTCGAACTGGTGATTCCAGTTGAATCCATTACATTCACTTACGTGAAGCTATGGGTTCAATAGCCTTGGATAGCAACTGGTCTAGGAGAAGGTCAACTCTGAATTCAAAACATGCGGAGGGTCATTTGGGGACCTTGTGGTACGTAGTGCACCAGGTCTCTGTATTCGGCCCTTCAAAAAGTGTGGTTGGTTCTGCACAAAGCCTTCACCACCCACTATAATTAAATCATATGTGCTGGTGTCGGGCTGTCGGTTCCTAGGATCTGAGCTGCTTGACACTCATACGTCGAATACGAGTCCACCATAGATAGATAAATAGATACATAGATCTGATGTGGTCTAGATCGACTCAGCCACGAAGTGCGTCGTCGATTAAGCAAAGCCGAATAGTGACTTATAAATGCAAATCCTTCTCAGATTCTCAAAATTTCATATTTGCTCAGTTTGGTATCCAAACGTAAATAAAGTAATTTTTTAAAGAAGTAATGGATTTTCTATATATTAATCCGACTGATTTTATCACGTCTAAACGTTATTTTAATGGATACCTATATCTGAGTAGATGCTTCGTTTATTTATCAGACAGTATATTCGTCTGACGATTTATTATTAAAGAAAACAATGCACTCTCTCTCTCTCTCCCTCTCTCTCTCTCTCTCTCTCTCTCTCTCTCTCTCTATATATATATATATATATATATATATATATATATATATCATAATGAGAAGCCACGTATACTTTCTTGATAGGTATATAATTTGGAGAAAACAACTGAAAAGTTGCAAATATTTTTTTATATATATATTTGATATCCACCTCGCCTCACCTGTGATAGCCATAACATAATCTATATATTCTGCACAAAAGTCCCAATAGTGGATATATTGGCGAATCTGGAATTCATTTTTGATTTCGCTTCAACAATCATAAACTAACCATACGTCAAAACAATCCTTATTCCCCCATAGCTGAACACTTTAATCAATCAAGACACTCATTAGACAACTGTAAATGTTTATTGATAGATTCTGATTTTAGTTCAACATACACACGCAGAAAAAAATGAGAAATACTGGATTATTAAAATTAGACACCTATAAACTAGGGTTAAACAAAGACTTGGGAATTTTAAATCTGTATAAATATTTCAATAGTTAAAAAATTTCTTTAGATATAGTTAAAAAAAATCCTTTTTAAACAACATCTAAAATATTATCGTTAGATTTACGTTAGAAATATTCAAACACAGTTGCATTCCACATCACGTGACGTCCGCGTCTCGCGACAGACGCTACTTCTAAACAAACTTCTGAATACAGTTATTTAATTATTTTCTGACGAAAGATCGGGGCGATCTGAAATATCAAATATATATATAAAAAAAAATATATAAATAAATACTTTTACCAAAAAAACATTCAATTTTCTATCTTTTAATTTGCAACATTTCAGTTGTTTTCACCATATTATATATATATATATATATATATATGTGTGTGTGTGTGTGTGTGTGTGTGTGTGTGTGTGTGTGTGTGTGTGTGTATATATATATATATTGATGCATGTTTCATTAAATAATATAGACAAGTTTTGTCTATTTATTTTAAGTAAGTTCCTTTCATATTGTCTGATAAGCTTAATAACATTATCATTGAAAGACGAAAGGAAATCACCATATTGATACATATTTTTTAATCCTATCTAAGCTTTCGGCTTACGTAAGCCATGATCAAAGATGACAATTACATTTCAATATATCAAACAACACACGGACGAAACAATGATAATGAATTATGTAAACCGAAAAAGATTGGATTTAAACATGTATCAATATGTTCTTCCGAGATCATCTTCAGGTGTGTACGCAGGGATGGAAGCAGTAATAGAAAACTGTTTTTTGACATCCAGTAATAGATTTTATTTATTTTTACTTTTAAATGCAACGGTTGACAGTCACGCTTAGCATTCATTAGAAATTGAAAAATTATCCACTATGGAATTTTTGAAATTTTTCTTCTGTGTTGTAATGTCATGGTCATGCGCGCATTAAGGCGTGAAAAGCTGTTCTTTTTAGAGACATTTCTGAACATTACTACACTATTCGTACTTGTTTCTGTTAATAGTTTGTATTACTAGTGAACCAACACACAATTTTGTATTACTAGTTACCCTCCTGAATATGATCTCGGAAGAAGATCGAAAGTACTTGGGAAATAGAAAATAAAAACGAGTTATATCACATTTCTCACATCATCTACTTGCAATACACTGAAGTTTATCCGTGAGTATGAGCGGGGTTTATTAAAAATAAGCATACATAATGTCTCTAATTTATTTAATCATATATATATATATATATATATATATATATATATATGACAATGAATCATTCATACAAAAATTCGTAAACTTTACTAATTTACTTTTTGTATGAATGATTCATTGTAATATAAATTGAACTGCACCAAATATTTGATATATATATATATATATATATATATATATATATATATATATACAGGGTGGTCTAAAAGTAGGTGTACAGTAAATAATTACATTTATTTTCAGATTACATATACATACAATTATATTTATTAACACAATTATTACATTGACAATTAAATTTTATTGTGAACAATAATACAAAAGCCCTTAAATTTTATTGTGAACAATAATACAAAAGCCCTTAAATTTTATTGTGAACAATAATACAAAAGCCCTTAAATTTTATTGTGAACAATAATACAAAAAACCTTAAATTTTATTGTGAACAATAATACAAAAGCCCTTAAATTTTATTGTGAACAATAATACAAAAGCCTTTAATTTTATTGTGAACAATAATACAAAAACCCTTAAATTTTATTGTGAACAATAATACAAAAGCCCTTAAATTTTATTGTGAAGAATAATACAAAAGCCCTTAAATTTTATTGTGAACAATAATACAAAAGCCCTTAAATTTTATTGTGAACAATAATACAAAAACCCTTAAATTTTATTGTGAACAATAATACAAAAGCCCTTAAATTTTATTGTGAACAATAATACAAAAGCCTTTAAATTTTATCAACGCAGGTGTTCAAACTGTTTTCCATCACAATTTACACAGCTTTGAATTCTACCTCTAACGCTTCGACAAACTTTTTTGCACAAGTCTTTTTGGTATTAATTTCTTGAAATTAATACCTTATGTAATTTTTCAATTCACCGACACTTCTAGGTTTTCGACTATAAACTTTGTCCTTGAGTAATCGCCAAAAGAAGAAATCCATTGGGGTCAAGTCTGGTTAACGTGCCGGCCAATCAATTGGACCTCTTCGGCCAATCCATTTCTCAGGAAATGTTTCATCAAGATACTCAGTTGTAATAATATAACCGATACATAACTCTTCCACATACAGTCCACCTACTCTTGAACCACCCTGTATATATATATATATATATATATATATATATATATATATATATATATATATATATACACACACATGCACGCACACTACGCTTCCTAGCGTCACGACTCTGAAAGAGACAAGGTTCGGACCGCTGCTGTTTTCTGTATTGTCAACTAGGTCTCATCGTTTTACACTTGAAATGTCTAGATGTAACCGTAAGTTCTATTCTTATAGTTTCTTCTCTCGCACTTAGAAGACAACGGGTTCGGAAAATCAGTGTTTTCCTTCTCCTAGGCTGGTTGCTAACCAAGGCTGAAGAACCCTGTCTTCGCTACTTTATAGCTGGAGCCCCAGACCAGATATGGCAGCAATATTCGATTCGTCCGTGCCTTGAATATTGCTGCCATATATGCTCTCGTGTTGCGTCTATGTATCTCGAGATTATCGACAACATCCAAAGAAGGGTCGGTAATGTTATCGGTCCTAACCTGGCATCTCGACTTCAATCCCTTTCCCGCTACCATAACGTGTCTTCCCTCTGTCTTTTCTATACATATTTTCATGACAGTTGTTTTAATGTTCCCGCATGAATGTTCTAATGTACCACTCTCCAAGGTTCACTAGAGGCATTAGTATATCTATATTAAGAAATGAATCCCAATTAATCCCAATTGGCCATGAAAACATTTTATACTATTATATTATGTTATATTGACAACTAGGTCTAAACGTTTTAACTGTTCAAATGGCAAGATGTAACCGCAAGTTCTATGCTAATAGTTTCTTCTCTTGCACTCCACACTTTTGGAACTTTCTTCCAGTGTCTGACTTCCATGCCGCCTACGATCTTCAAAAATTTAAAGCCAACTTTCTCTGTAGCGTGTGCCGATAGCCTAGGTGTAAGTGTCTACGACGGATATCAAATCGGTCGTGATTCGATCTCGGCTTGAAACAACCGTGTGTCTGGCCACACTGCAGGGCTGCGAAACAGTCTGTCTGTGGATGACTATATATATATATATATATATATATATATATATATATATATATATATGACGTCACACATTATGAAATGGACAAAGTCCGACAATTATTTTAAGACATTTTTATGTTTAACATTCTTTTTATAGATACAAATATTTAAGTAAATGCTCTGTTTATAATAAACAAATGACGTCACTTTGTCCATTTCATAATGTGTGACGTCATTTGTTTACAATTGGATACAGATTGAGCAGATATGAATGTACAGGAATGCAAATAACTGTTTACATGGATTTTTTTTAATAATATAAATAACATGTAAAACGTATTCAAAAGTCATTGAAACAAAGCAAGTTCAGTCGACCAATGATGACAATTCCAGAACAACGTAACTATAAACAATTTTTTCTATCCTATGCCAGCCGCTATGATGGAGAAAGCATTACCTCGAACCGTCGCCAGTGAGACACGCTGCAAGAGTCACTCCGTTTCGCGAGGCTCGTTCCTTAATCGAGACGCAATCGCGCCAATCCTCCGAAGGAACGCCATCGAACGAGGGCCAATAACCCCTGAAGTCTCCACTGCCACAGGAGTAAAAAAAAAACTATCAGCAAGAGAAGAATATTTAGCTATTTTTTTTATCTCTGCGTCTCGGGCGACGAACCCCGGCTCAACCGCGGACCTGATCAAATTACCGGGCGAAAATGTATCTGCATCCCAAATCAACGACTTACCCATTTTAAGCGGCCGAATGGCATTACCATTATATTCTTGTTAGAATGACATGTTTAGTATCCAAACACTCTCGAATGGCCATTGGAAAGACTGGAGAACCAAGAATGTGTAATTCCTCCTTAGGTGTTATTTTTATATCCTCAAGGATGAGTCTGATATCCCGGATAGCACTGTCGAAATCATCTGCACTATAATTCAAGTTTATTATCTCTGACTTGGACGAGTTAATCTCAAGTCCAAGCAGCGATAAAGCAAGAATAACTCGTCGGAGGTCAGCAGCTACGGCCTCGACAGATCCTCCCAGCGTTGCATCGTCAAGATACCATATATTGAAAGGAGAAGCGATGGAACGAGTTACCCCGTCAATAGCCATCGCAAAAAGTAGCGGGCCAAGTGGATCACCTTGCTGGATTCCAGTAGCAGAAGAGATAATATTATCGGAGGCGATCAACATACTTGGATGACTATACGAAAGATGAGCCAGTTTAAATATGGGAGGAGTCCGTTGATGGCAAACTTCCAGGGCATGAACCCTTCTGATGCTATTGAAAGCGTTTTTCATATCCATATTTCTGGGGGAAACAGGTGATGCATTCTCGAAAAATGATCTTGTGGCATGAACCGTGGCTTCACATCCGCCCTGTATGCCTACCCCGAGCTGGACAGGTCGCAATTCATGCCCTATCTCCTTCACAACAACTCTACATACGAATGTATGGTAGAGTAATGGATAGCGGTTCGGATTGAGGAATCAGAGAGCCGAGTTCGAATTCCAGTTGTGCTAATGCCCTTGGGACAGGTATGAATCCGCTCCTTCTCCCCCCAGCTATGGGTAAATAGCAAGACAGACCGGGTTCTTTAGCCTTGGAAGAAAGAAAGAAATGGCAACCTACTGCAGGAAAAATCTGCCTCGTCAGTCATGAGTCAAAAGATACATGATCGCCTACGCCTGCATCACGCTTGGCGCATAATTGATTGACTGACTTGATTGGTGGCAAAATCTCATCATTTTAATGTTGAAATAGCTAGATGTAACCGTAAGTTCTATGCTAATAGTTTCTTCTTTTCTCGCACTTCACACTTCTGGAACTCTCTTCCAGTGACTTGCTTTCTTGCCACCTACGATCTTCAAAAATCTAAATCCAACGTCATTCACCATCTTCTGTCTTCCTGAGACCAGTTCTTTTATTGTCCTTTCTTCTCACTAAAGCCTTCTCTTTCGCTTTCACTTATCCCTTGCTAGGGGGGAAATGATCATATATATATATATATATATATATATATATATATATATATATATTTGTGTTACATAATCTCTCTCCATATATATATATATATATATATATATATATATATATATATATATATATATATATATATATATTTGAAAAGAGCTGGTCACTAGTATTCGAGGATACCCGTCTACTAGGACGGTTAGCAAATCCCTATTGTAGACGCTCGTTTAGGCACATTTGTCTTTGCTCAACACCTACAGAGCCCACCTGTAGTTTATTCTGCAACTGTGCTGAGCAGACCTTAGTTACAGTTTCTTGGAGAGAGCGTGTTACCTAGCGTGATATATATATATATATATATATATATATATATATATATATATATATATATATTCGTGTTATGACTTTTTGTAAAATAAATGGATTTCCTGTATCATAATTCGATGATATTTTGTTCAAAATTAATGAAGAAGTTATTAATTCAGTTTATTTTTTTTTTAAATAATTATCCCCCACATATCAAAATAGAGAATTTACTTAAACTCGCCCTGAAGTTGAGAAAAGAGAAAAACTGGACTTGTTTGAGAATATGACTGGCTTCCATTGGTCTGCAAACCAGGCATTGTGATCTCTGCACCACTTCAACCTCTTCTGAATGTTGCGAGTGGAGAGAAGAGGTTTCCTTACGGTGGTTCTTCCATGATATCCAGCCTTATGGAGCTCACGACGAACAATTTCCGTAGAAACTGGATTATTCAGATGATTATTCAACTCAGCAGTCACTTTGGCCTTTTTCGAACTCGGAGAGGTCACGCATTTAGCTTAAATTTTACTAAATTCTAAAAATAAATAAGACAAAGACAGTAAATTAGATAAATAAACGTATTTACAATAGATATAACCTGCAATTACGAAGTTTTAGTTAAAGTTCTTAATATAATAAGTCTTTGAAACATAAGATTGGATTTTGAACCTGTTCCAATTATTTTGTCCAACCCCTGTATATATATATATATATATATATATATATATATATATATATATATATATTACATCCCATGCTTGCGTCTATCAGGTACCATGCAGAGACTGCAACTTGAGTTATGTAGGCGAGACAGGGAGGTCCTTGAAATCTTGCATTTCCGAACATAAACGAGATATTCGCCTCGGTAATTTAAGTAGTGCTTTGTTTGTACACATAGACAAATCTGATCACAATTTTGATTTCGACTCTGTGAAGATTTTAAAATATATCCACAATAAAAACCTTAGGCAGAATTACGAGGCTGGCATGATATCCACCTCACGTACAATAAACACCAGACAGGGTTTCTTTAATATATCAACTTTCCTAGCAAGATTAATGCTTGACAAACGTACCGATAAGCTATAGTTTTAAATAGGTCTCCCCCTTTCCACTTAGGATAAAATCTCTTCCCTGGGAGCAGGTTTTCGCAGCGCCGCCCACGCGGCGCCAGCGTATCCGAATCCAAGAAAGAATACTCTGACTTTAGAATTTCAGTTTTTCTGTTTCTGACTAGTCCTGTATATATCGTCTCTTCATTTAACTTAAATTTAATATAAATATGTCTCCATTAGCCATGTCCTGAAGAAGGTCTATTTGACCGAAACGTCTGACGTCGCCAGAAAAACAAATACAAAAACAAAATGAAAATCAGTAAACTCACATATTCGGATTTTGCTTTGTCTTTTCCACATTTTCATCATATATATATATATATATATATATATATATATATATATATATATATATATATATATACAGGTAAAAAAATTCGTGGGTAAGTAATCCAAGTAATCCTATTAATATAAAATATTAAAACTCATCCACAGAAGAGAGCTCAATATAATTTTTATTATGGACCATATAAGTGAATTTCAATAAATGAGATCCAAACCATTTACCTCATACAGATGATCATTTCGTCCATGGGAAAATAGATTTTCCCTGGACTTATCAAACCAAATACATTTAGTAAAAAGTCAAAAAGTAGTACATATATATATATATATATATATATATATATATATATATATATATATATATATATATATATATATATATATATATATTATAAAGTGATAATCATACATTGAATCAATTAGCAATATTAATGCAATTAATGGCGAATTCTCCTCGTTAACAGACTTAATATAAGCATTAACCTACTAGCAATCCACTGAATGATGTGATCATTATGTATAAAATTTTTGTCAGATGGATCTGGTGTATTTTTTAAGCCAGCAAGTACTTTCAAGAACTTCATGTTTTCATCGTCGTGCTGTAATTTTTTCCTTTTGCCATTATGATATATTTATGGGTTATAGTGCGCAATATCAAGAATAGAGCATATGTAAATATAAAAGTGTATATTGAAGTCAAAACCCAGAGGTGACAGTTTATTCCATGCTTAACCACCAACATCGTCTATATATATATATATATATATATATATATATATATATATATATATATATATTAAGACATTTTTATGAATCGAACCTGTATCCAGTCGGAAGACAAATATTTTCTGTGAAAATTTCTCGGACGTTCAGGCCGGTAAATGTTGTTTAATAATGTTTATTATAAACAGAGCATTTACTTAAATATTTGTATCTATAAAAAGAATGTATAAACAAAAATGTCTTAAAATAATTGTCGGACTTTGTCCATTTCAACATATATATATATATATATATATATATATATACATATATATATATATATATATATATATATATATATATATATAGTACATTTTATCTCCTAAACTCTGTTTTGTCAACTATTTACCCAAGCACGTTAGGTTTATATATATATATATATATATATATATATATATATATATATATATATATATATATATACATATCATTCACATGCTAATATCCTCGGTAAAGGTATGAATCGCCTCCTTCTCCCACCAGCTATGGGTAAATAGCAGGACAGACCGTGTTCTATAGCTTTGGATGGCAACTGGTCTACCGCAGAAGGAAATGGCAACCCACAGGGTGAAAAAATCTGTATCGTAAGATACATGACCGCCTAAGCATGCCACATAACAGAACTGATACACACACACACACACACACACACACATATATATATATATATATATATATATATATATATACATATTTGACTGTGTATGTGTACGGTAAGAAAAGCCAGCGACTATTATATATAATTCACATACTTATATGGATATAGACAATTACAATGAAACGAATTGTAAGTAGAAGTCACATTTACACATATGGAAACACACAGACGTATGCATATAAAAGAATGAGAAAGAGATGACTGCGCACTTTGTTCATATATCTATATCTATATCTATATATATCTATATCTATCTATCTATCTATCTATCTATATATATATATATATATATATATATATATATATATATATATATATATATATATATATATATATATATATATATATGTATGAGAGAGGGAGACAGAGAGGAAGAGACAGAGAGAGAGAGATGATTGCTCTCACTACAGCCTACAACCATATATATTTTTATTAGGGGTGCTGAAATGGTTTCGATAGGCCAAGAAGCCGTCCCACACAAAATTCTGATGTTGGGTCATTTCGTTAAATTTTATGAAATGGGTTGTCCCGAGAACACACACACACACCCACACACACACACACACCCACACACACACACACACACACACACACACACACACACATATATATATATATATATGTGTGTGTGTGTGTGTGTGTGTTGACTTATATATATAAGTCAACAATCAGAACATTCATATATATACATACACACATATTTATAATTATATATATGCTCACACACATATATACACACACACATATACCCATATGTATAATTATATATATATATATATACGCACACAAATACACACACACACATATATATATGTAATTATATATCATAAAAATAATGATGTCTGCTCGCTTTAAATGGAAATTACTCAGGTATATATATGCATATATATATATATATATATATATATATATATATATATATATATATATATATATATATAGAGAGAGAGAGAGAGAGAGAGAGAGAGAGAAGTAGAGAGTGGGGAGAGATGAGGAAGAGGAAATATTATGACGTGTGCTCTAAGTACAATTTGCGTTCATGTATATTAAGTCTTGACATTTAATTCAGGCACCGTAGAGTCATGCAGACGATAATCTGTGCATTTACACTCGCTAAAATGCTTTACGACAGCGAAATCTGCCATCATTCACCAGAGATTCCACTCGCAGACAAAGCCGTGAATCAGACAGCGATTTTCGAATTGGCAGTTGTAATCTTTGCCAAAATTGGCGAGCGTCTCTTTGCAAGAAATCTTTCATCCAACTTTGAAGAGGTTTCCTCAACTTTTCTCAACTTTAAAACTTAGCGCCTATATGCAGAGCTCCATGGTAAATCGCGCGGCTACTGATCACGAGTTTTTTTGTCGAAGCCTTTTGAAATCCATCACTTGACAAGGTTAACCAAATCCGGCAAAAGGTCAACAAAAAAGAGAAAGAATTAAATTTTGTTTGAAATTCTAATGTGAGTTCCTATTATTATCTTTTATGTGATTGACGCCAGGTAATGCCAAAGGTCTGAGTTGAATTTAATGTCTATCGGGAAAATCTAAGAAACGTTGAAATGTGGTAACCACAATATATACCGGGTCCTCTCTAAGCGATATCAAAAAAAGTTTTTTTTTTTTTTTACTCGGTGTCATTCCAGAAGGTCAAAAGTCCTAGGTGCCTCGAGGTTTGACTTAAAAGAGCATCTCATACCCATCAAGTGCAGAAACGGACTTCAAATGATGTGGCTGTGTACGCCGACAAAAACAGGAAGTGACCCCAGCTGAACTTTGGATATACGCAAACAAGACAAAACGGATATCAAAAAGCTGCATAATTTCCCGACACACGAGGAGAAAAGCAGAGATCTTCGCGAGAAGATCGAACGTTCGAAAAAGGAGCCCGAAACCACATACCCTCCACAACCGAGTTAATTTGACTAAACCCACAAGTAAATATAGAATTAGTTACGTATTCTTATCAGACGTTACTCACATAACTTTTTATTTAGACGAGTCTCCTCCTATCATCAAATTTTAGCCAAAACATTTTTCATCAATTTAATTAATAATTGCTACTAATCCATAAGATCTTCTTCTTCTTCTTCTTCTTCTTCTTCTTCTTCTTCTTCTTCTTCTTCTTCTTCTATGTGCCGTATCCCTTCAGGAAATAGGCGATCATGGCTCTCCACAGTTTTCTACCTCGTGTGGGTCTGAGCAGCTTTTCCTGTCTGTTTCGCCATCTGTTCACACAAGCTCATCAGGTAAGTAGCTGGCTGCCTCCCTTACCATCTCCGTTGCCCTTAATATGCCCCGTGAGAGTTAAGTTTTCCAAACTCTCCTTCTTTAGTATACGTTCAAAGTATTTCAGCTATCTTTTTCCGATTCTGGGTAGAAATGCTCTTTCTGTTACCATTTTCTTTAATACTTCCCTGTTGCTTACTCGATTCATCCATGGAATTCTCAGTATCTTTCTGTAGAACCACACTTCCGCTGCGTCTCGTTTTTTTCATCAGCCCTGAGGGAGATTGTCCAATATTCACTGCCATAGAAGAGGATGGATATTATTTTCGTTACATTATTCGGACTATTGTCCTCATCTTTGTCGCCATATTTATTACAACGTTTCGGCCTTTCAGTATCTGTCTATATTTCTGAGATGAGGTATTATGTACACTATTTACATTATTCGGACTATTGTCCTCATCTTTGTCGCCATATTTATTACAACGTTTCAGCCGTTGTACGCTCCGGCCTTCTTCAGGTGATTGGAATGTCGAACTGAATCCTTTATTTCGCTCACTGGGATAGACTGTTCGATTTCTTATGGGGTCAGGGAATCCCTTTTGTGTCTGGCTGAGAAATATTCAGCACTTAATCGAAATTTATTATATTTACCCCTTAGGCTGGCGTCCATATTCCGCAAAAAAGAACTTCTCTATAAATCATCTTTGCCTCTTATAACCTGAAGATTGGGTTTCGGGAAATCTTGGAAAAGAGGTTTCTAGTACTAGGCTAACTCCTAAACATCAACCGGTCCTCTGTTTTTTCAATAGGAGCAGAGATTTATCCCTTGTTTCCTTTCCAGAACTGGGGTTCAGGTTCCTTCATTAGTCTTTTTCTTCTCTTTCACTTCCAATTTTTTAAGGGGTTTGGTACGTTTCGGCATAGTCCATTTGGCATAGATGATTCGCCATGGTCGATTCGTCGCCAGAAAAATAACTGGCGTATTCGGCACAGCCATTTAGGCGTCACACTGTTTCGACGTCACTGTCTTTGACCAGAGGCACCCCCACACACACCGCAAAAAGGGTAAAAGCATTGAAAAAAAACTTTCTATTCTTTGTAATGCTTAATAAATTTTGTCATTTTTTATATTTTATCTAAACCTTGTTCCGTAAATGTTATATTCCGAGCTAACGGAATAAATACTTCACACCAGGTGGATAATAGAAGGTTATTATTCACTGAAATAGACGTTAAACACATCTCTCGAGCTACCTGTGTATCATATTCTCACTGAAACCAACTAGTGTCTCTGATATGTCTTTTCCGTTTTTACACAGATCAAAACGGAACAGGACCTTATTCATGAGGTATTGGCGGGAAACTTTAGCACATTCCATTCTTTCTTTCTTATTCTCGTTGAAATCAAGTAGTGTCTCTGATATGTCTTTTCCGTATTTCCACCTTATCAAACCAGAATAGTCCCTTATTTATGAGGTATTGGCAAGAGACATTAACATTTCCATCTTCCCATTCTTTCTTTCTTTCTTATTCTCGTTGAAATCAAGTAGCGTCTCTGATATGTCTTTTCCGTATTTCTACGTTATCAAAACAGAATAGTCCATTATTAATGAGGTATTGGCAGGAGACATTAACACTTCCATTTTCCCTTCTTTCTTTCTTTCTTTCTTATTCTCGTTGAAATCAAGTACCGTCTCTGATATGTCTTTTCCGACATTTCATGATGAAAACAGTGTAGTTCATATATTTATTATACATTGACAATCTCTTTTATTTTCCCTTGTTCCTTTCTTTTTCGCACTGAAATCTCTGAAAATCTCTGATAACTCTTTTCGGTTTTCCCACGCAATCAACACGGAATAGTCCATCAAATATTGGCAGGACGTAACGGTCATGCTAACTGAAGGAAGGACATGCCGAATTATAATAAGATGATGCAATTAGGATCCCAAATCAAATAATGTTAAACTATAAAATTGAAAACTCCTGTCTGATGCACTGGGACCATGGTAAACCCAGAATAAAATGTGTATCATTAGACATTTTTAATTTATGATTGTACAACAAAATAATGTTAAATTCTACATAAAATACTCCTGTTTGATACACTAGTCTCCTGAAGACCTCGCAATTAAATATATGTAGTTATAAATGATTAAATTAGAATTACACATCAAAATAATGTTCAAATATTTTTTTTTTAAAAGTACGATATGATACAGTTATCCCTGATGACCCTCCTGATGACGATAAACTACATCCGCGTCCTGGGTAAAACGATAAACTACATCCGCGTCCTGGGTAAGACGATAAACTACATCCGCCTCCTGGGTGAGACGATAAACTACATCCGAGTCCTGGGTAAGACGATAAACTACATCCGCGTCCTGAGTATGACGATAAACTACATCCGCGTCCTGGGTAAAACGATAAACTACATCTGCGTCCTGGGTAAGACGATAAACTACATCTGCGTCCTGGGTATGACGATAAACTACATCCGCGTCCTGGGTAAGTTGATAAACTACACCCGAGTCCTGGGTAAGACGATAAACTACATCCGCGTCCTGGGTATGACGATAAACTACATCCGCGTCCTGGGTAAGACGATAAACTACATCCGCGTCCTGGGTAAGACGATAAACTACATCTGCGTCCTGGGTAGGACAATAAACTACATCTGCGTCCTGGGGAGGAAGATAAACTACATCTGCGTCCTGGGGAGGATGATAAACTACATCCGCGTCTTGGGTAAGACGATAAACTACATCCAACAGCAAGGAATCTGATCAGGAGATTTTGAGGAGCATGGAACCACCTCATAATTGCTGGTATTCCTAGGTCCACCCTGACCTAGAGTGGTAGCACCTGTCAGGGTTCCAGCTATGGGTAAATAGTTAACCCCCTAAACTGGGGTCAAAACACTATGAAAGTGTAAAAATAGGTTTAATACCAGAAATACTTTGTAAAAAACTTATTACCAGCAATACATTTTTGAAAAAAAAAACAGCTATACATTTTTGAAAAAAATATTACCAGTGATACGTTTTTGAAGAAAAAATATTACCAGAAATAGATTTTTGAAGAAAAAAAAAATATTGCCAGCAATACATTAAAAAAAATTACCAGCAATAAAAATTTTGTCGGCATTAAATGACCGATTGAGGTTGATATGCCGTAAAACAAACCAAACCAATCAACTGATGACCCTACAGGGAAAAATATATATTTATAAATAATTAATTCAGGATTAGAACTCACACGGGAAGGAAATCGAAACAAAATTCTCCCTCGTGTCCACAACAAATTGGCAACGAGGAAAAAAAACAAATGTCTCCTTTGCCGTTTTTTGCCAGTGTCCACAACAACTTGGCGACAAAAGATTTACGAGGACTAAAATACGGAAAAGCGAGTTTTTCGTAAGACTTTTATCATGGAGGATTTTAAAAATATTTTAGTATACCAAAATGAACAGCAATTACAACTCCAGGAAAGAATGGAAGAAAAATGGCAAAAACAATTACTACAAACGCAGGAACTAATATTAAAGGTAGCAGGTAACAAACAACAAAATATCGAAAAAGAGGCGACTTTTTCCCAAGATGCAATGTGGAATACGATAGAAACTTTCAAATACTCTCTAGAAGAGAATAAAAATTTCGGGGATTATTTTAGACACCACGAAGACATCTACAACATCGATTGTCAAAACTGGACAGAAGCAAAGAAGCTACGTCTGTTGCTCAGAAAATTAGGAACTGAGGAATACACAAGATTTGTGGATTACATTTTGCTAAAAAAGACGAACGAATTAACGTTTGACGAAGCAGTTACATGTCTTACAGAGCTTTTCAGTCCAAAAACGTCACTCTTTCACGAGAGGAGGAAATGTATTAATCTTGTAAAGGACGAAAATCAGGACTATTCCACGTTTGCCGCAATCGTGAATAAACATTCCGACGACTTCAAGTTGGCAGAATTAACACCGGACAATTTCAAGTGTCTCATCTTTGTTCAAGGGTTAGTCTCAGAAAAAGTTAGTGAAATGCGCAAAAGAATGCTTTCAAAAATACAAAATGAACCTGGGCTAACACTACAACAATTATCAGAAGATTGCCAAAAATGCCTGAGTATAAAGAAAGACTCGAAGAACATTGATGAGTCAGGAGTATCACATATACGTAAGTTAAACAAAAGTTTACGTTCTTCACCCTCCCCGGAAAGAAGAAAAAAATTCTATAAGGGAAAAAGTACAACATATAGGGCAAATTATGACGAAAAGCGAAACAAATATAAGCCCCCCACCCGACATCTGCATGTTATCGATGTGGAGGACTACACTGGAATAAGGACTGCCGTTTTAAATATAAAAACTGTCTTGTGTGTGGAAAAATGGGGCACAAGGCATCCCAATGTAGGAATAGAAAAGCTACTAGTAGGATAAGAGCTACTAGGATGCATGACGAAGACAATACCAACATAAGGAAATATGTGGAACTTGAAATCTTAAATAAAAAGATAAAATTGCAACTGGACTCGGGTTCCGATCTAACGATAATTAACCTACAGACATGGAAAAAGCTTGACAGACCAACCATGTTACATACACAAAAAATGAGAGGGAAGCGTATAAAATTCAAAGGAGAAATAATCGTAAATGTTAAATTTCATGGAAAAACAAAAAAACTCAAGATATACGTAATGAAAGATACAGAAAATCTAGTGGGTACAGACTGGATGAAAAAGTTCGACGTATGGGATTCACCTATCAGCTCGTTTTGTAAGGGTGCAGCTAGAATTGAATTGAAAGAAAATGTCCAACCAGTATGTAAAAAGAAGCGAAACGCGACATTTGCTACCACAGATGAAAACAGTAAAGAGTTATACAAGGCAGTAAAGGAACTACCTGTGACCTTGCGAGAGATAAGAAAAGAAGCGAAAAAGGATGAATTTATTCAGAGGACGAAGGAAAAAATAAACCTACAGTACTCAAGAGATCATTCAAACAAGAATGAGTCTATTTCAGTAACAATATGGCTTATGAGGAACCAAATACAATAATTAATAGACTGGGAAACGTAATGTACACAAAAGGCGAAAAAATTACCCACAGAAAACATACTGACCAAATACAAAAAAGACGGGTTGAAGAGCTAAGCTCCTCACCCGCAGAAAATGACGAGTCGATGGAGGCGATCTTTGAAGTTTTTGAGATTCAAAGACCACAAGAAGACACAGAAATTGGAAGGACTAGCAGGAAGAGAAGATTTACAGTGCCTCTAATTGTCGACCATAAGAAAAAGGAAAAGATATTAACTTCCCCCAAAAGGGATTTAAGGTGGGGAGTATTGAGGGGTCACCCCTTTTTACACAAATGGACTCACCCGAGGTATACATATACTACTACCAGTGAATACCCGGACAGTCTGTAATAGAGGAGACGGCGACGCCTTCTCGGCCAGACGGTCGAACTCTCTGTGTCTGAGCAGAGAGGAACTCGGACGAAGCTCTGCCGAAGCCCAGAGTCTAGTTCGGGGAGGTTGACCAACCCGATCCCGTTTATACGGGTTCTACGGGCATTTTTTGCCCGATCCTACGACCTCGGGAAAACCCACGTTAAACCCGGCCTTGTGCCAACTGCAACCCTCGTGGGGTAGTGGGTAAATACCGTCTGTAATAGAGGAGGGTAGCACAAGAGTGACCGTTAGCAAGCATGTAGACTCAGTCAAGGAGTCATACCGCGATACTTCACTACCAAGACTGTATATATATTATTGCTACTAACCCGCATTCCTGAATCTACTAACCCGTATTACCAGTTTGTATTATTACGTTAATACATTCATTTTCCTTATCTATTCCTGACGTTTGTTATTCATTGATATCGGATTCATCCCAGAGTCCACAGCACTATCTATCTATCTATCTATCTATCTATCAATGTTTCCTTTCCCTCTGTTTCTATCTGCCTCTTTCTCTCTCTGTCTCTATCTCTATCCATTCTCCCTCTCGCTATCTATCTATCTATCTATCTATCTATCTATGTTTCCTTTCCCTCTCTTTCTATCTGCCTCTTTCTCTCTCTGTCTCTATCTCTACCCATTCTCCCTCTCGCTATCTATCTATCTATCTATCTATCTTTGTCATTCTCTCTGCCACTTTCTGTTTTTTGCGTTTTATCCAACAAAAAAAAGTTAGTGCTGCTCCCTAATTTATATTTAAATCATAAAAATACACTAATTTCGACAATATTTTAAAAAAATTGAATATCGATATAACATTGTCAAAATACATTCAGAAGCGATCTTTTTTTAATAAAGATAGTTAAAAATGAACGATCCTAAAGCCATCTAACAACAAAGACAGAACAAAATTTTAGGTCAATCAAACATATCTGAAGAATCGATATGGGTAAGACGTTAAACTACATCCGCGTCCTGGGTAAGACGTTAAACTACGTCCAGCAGCAATATGCAATGGACAAACACGGTGGATAAATAGTAAGAGGTTTATTGTAGAAAGCAGTACAACAAGCAAGGAAGTAATAGTTATGCGCGCGGTCGTCGCAAGTCAGTACAGTTGTGTGCATTCTGCTATCGGAAAGCCGCTAGTCTCGCAGATCCCAGCTACGACGATATTTACCAGCCTCCCCACAAGGAAGGATGTGGCACAAGGCCGAGTTTAATGTGGGGAATTCCGAGCCTGTAAACCCACATAAACGGGTTCGGGTCTGTACTAACTCCCCGGACGAGACTCTGCCCTTCGGCATAGCCTTGTCCGGGTACCTCTATGCCCGAAGGCTTAGAGTTCGACATCAGCCAAGATCTGAATAACAGATCCCAGCTCGACAATATTTATTGCTGTTAAAATACAGAAAATGTGGCACAAGGCCTAAAAAGGGGGGGTGCGAGAAAAGGACGGTCTTCATCTGTCTTAACTTTAAAACTTAGCTAGCCATAAGCACTGACCCAAACATACCAGAATATTCCTACCACCAAAACAACACATTCTTACTTACCTTTCTTACTACATCCACCAAAATACCTCATTGTCTCAATGAAAATTCTAAATAGTCCGCATATGTACAAATCGTCGTCAGTAGGGGGAGGGAAATAAATCAAGTTAAAAAAATCCCCATTGAGTATGTACAATATGAATATAAACTATTTACAAGAAACTAAACAAAATCATGTTAGTAATAACCCCCACCACACACACACACACACACACACACACAATCCTTAAATGTGGCAGAAATATCAGTTAACTGGACGAAATCAATGCGGGACTATAATAATATAAAACATTCATTCATCCCAAGCATTCACACAGACACGCACTCATTCTGACACAACAACAAATACGAAAAACACACGCGAAACGAAAGGCACCCCGCATCCACCAGAGAACTGGCATCACTGACCACCTAACGAGGGAGAGGATGGGGAGTTAAACTAAAGGAAAACAGGGACAGAAATAAAAGGGGCCAATGAGCAAACACACCCTAGCTAAGTTTACTTGAAAAAAGAAACTAGATATTCAAGAACAAACCTAAACTAACCTAAATTCGTGTTGGGTTGCCCAAGTTCAACCCAGGAAGAACAAAATCCTGATGCCTAACAGGCATCAAAATGCCACTCTAGGTCAACCCCTTTTACTCGACACAAACGCGCAAGGTGCACCCACTTTTTTCCAAATTCTGATGAGGTGAGCCGCCGCTTTTCCGTCCTAATCTTGACTTTAAGCTGATGCTTAAAGAACAATATCAGTTGGGAAGAAGTGTACCTATCGCCAACATAGAATTCCTTCTGACGTGTCGTCCAAATGACGACTCTCATAACACCTAGTAAGCAAAAGAACACATTGTTCAGCCTTCGTCATCAGCGCCATCACATTGCTACAAACAGAACTGGCCCCAAGGACAAAGAACTTTCCTTGCAGGATGCGGACCATGAGGCCTTCAACAAACTTGCAAAACGGCACTATCACCCTGCAATGAAAGAAGGCGTGACCAATGGTCTCGACTTCCCCATCACAGAGTCAGCTTTTGGAGATTTCTCCAAGACCGCTGAACAAAGGTTTTTGGCGACCCAGAGGGCCCCACGAATCACCAGCCAGGTGAGTGATGCCTCATTGTTATTGAGGCATTTCAACCCAGGCGCCCAAGGCCATATTGAGCGAGTCTCCTGCTTCGTAAGACCGAGATCGTAAATCAGCTCATCAAGAACGGACCCCCTGACTAACACTTGATATAATGCCCTACGAGACAACGCCTGGACGTTGGAGAGGCCATCCGATGCTCATAAGAGGCGTTTCAGAGCAAGACGACATTCACGGTTGAAGGAGCATTCGGCTTGGGTAAACGGTGGGCCTCCTCCTAGCTCGAGTCCACACTTCTCAAGGATATGATGTTCTTACGGGCGTCTTCCTTCCAGAGGGCCCCCTCCTCATCCGATTCGCGACACATTCGGTCTAGGAAGGTGATGCGAAGCATATATTGACAAATCTCAATGCTAGGTATACCCAGACCGCCTTCAGAAGGATGAAGGCAACAGATCTCCCGAGATACCATAGCGGCCTTGTCTCTCCACAAGAAAGAGAACAAGAGCCTTACTAATGACATTAGTGCGGTATACGGAAGTAGAAGTACAGAGAGTCGGTAAAGGAGAATCGGGTAGATGTGTGAAACACATACTTCCGCCCTCCCCTTCAAGGAAAGATCCCTCCGAGACCACAGATTAAATGTGATCTTGGCCTTCTCTTCTACCTCCGACCAATTCATATCCAGCTGGAGATCAGGACCAAATCAGACGTCGAATATCTTGACCGTCCCATCCGTCCAGAGGAAATGTCCCGGAAGAGAAACTCCCTTCCACGCACCCAACCGCAAGCCAACAGACATCGCGGTTGATCTTGGCCCCTGTCACCATCTCATAACCGCTGATTTCTTTTCTGACTTCGTCAATTTCGGCTATGCTCGACACAAGAACCGAAACGTCATCAGCATAGGCAGAATACCTGGCCGAAGTGGTAGCCCCAGGCAAGGAAATTCCGCACAGGACCGGATTCGCCTTTAACTTGCGAAGGAATGGTTCCAACGCAAGAACTTAAAGCAAAGGTGAAAGCGGACAACCTTGACGAATGGAGCGAGATAAGACGAAAGGCTCTGATCGTACCCCATTCACTCCCACCAGCGCACCGGGAGTCGCATACAAAAGTCAGATCCAGGAGCGAAAGTCCGGCTCGAAACCGGCCGCCGAAAGGACAGCCTCCAGGAAACGATGGTCAACCCTATCAAAGGCCTTGGACTGATCTAAATTGAGCAGCGCAGCTTCACTGTCGACTTGTTCTAAGATCAAGTTTACCATATGAAGGTTGTCCTGAATAGTCCTGTCCTTCACAGCATTGTTCAAAGCCAATCACACTAGACAGGACAAGCTTCGCCAAAATCTTTAACTCTGTATTTAACATAGTTAAAGGGCGAAAGTTATCTGACCCATCCCCACCGTTCTTTTCTTTACGTGGCAACTTAATCACACCCCTGGTGAAGCGTTGAGGTATAGACCCCTGCTTCATCCAGTTGTTGTAAATCAGTCCCAGCAAAGGAACAACAATCGGCGACTGTCTCAAGTAAACTTCGTAGGGAAGACCATCTAGTCCCAGAGATTTATCCAGGCCGACCTGTTTCAGCGTTTCCCAGATTTCCGACTGTGATGGGGCTCTCGCATCCAGCCGCTTCAGCTGCCTCAAGGTAGGGAAAGTCGGC
This sequence comes from Acanthosepion esculentum, assembly GCA_964036315.1. NCBI lineage: Eukaryota > Metazoa > Mollusca > Cephalopoda > Sepiida > Sepiidae > Acanthosepion > Acanthosepion esculentum. The sequence continues at coordinate 16,049,673 of OZ038490.1, read as the reverse complement.
TAAATAGGCGTCGAACTGCGCAAGGCTCAGACGGGGATCCCTGGTGAAAAGTTCCTGAAAGTAATCCCGAAAGGCCTCACATATGCCTGCGCTTGTAGTCACGGTCCGCTTATTCGGCAACGTGACGCACGCGATATGTCGTCGAGACGCGCTCCGATTCTCCTCTGCGCGCAACTCAGTGGCCATATTCGTCGTCTCAGAGGACATTCTTTTTAAATTAGCCCTAACTACCAGAGCTTGATCCTTCTTGATAAGCAAGGAGGACAGCTCTGCTTTAGCTAATGCTATTTCCCCACTATCACGGGATTTAAATGCCCAATCGACTTTTTGCTTACAAGCCGTTTGCGCCGCTAATCTATCTAGATTGAATCGACGACTAAAATCGGCAGCAAACGTTCTAATTTTGGATTTTAGATTTTCCCACCAGGCATTCCCAACAACCGCCCCCGTCAATTTCCTTTCTATCATTAGTAGCAGTGGTCCCGGATTTCCTGCTCACCAAATAGTGAGCAGTTTAATTTACAGTATCCAGCCAACCTAACCTTAGGCTTATCTAAGTTCACACGGACCGGACAAGTCTATGGTCCGTATAAACGATATAATGAAAACTTGGACACTCTAAGAGCCCTTCCTCGACTATCCTAATTAAGACTCGGTCGAGGTAGCTAGAAAGCACCCCAGCACCCCAGCACCCGAGCCACCACTATTTGTCCAAGTTCAAACTACCTCCCGAGGGTGCTCATTCCGGTACTTATCGACAAGATCAAACCTTTAGATAAAGTCCCGAAATGGTTTCACGTCTCGGTTGTCAGTACCCGATTTTGGCCCTATACGATCTATGTCAAGGACGGCATTCTATTCCTCCCCTAAAACTACTGTCGATCTGCCGAAACAAAGCAGACCGCTCAGAATCGGCATTGGGCGCATAAACCCCAATGAGACGAAGAGCCTTATGGTAACATCCAGCGGGCAGGCTTTGCGTGCTGGATCTGAGAAGAGTACACGTAACCTTCAAAGACTTGTTCACCAGCAAAGAGACACCCCTCAAACGACCATCAAAACATGCTGAATAAAGTATGTCATGAGTAGAAAACCGGGTCTCCTGTACGCAACAAACCTTCACTCCGAGACGCTGAAAGTCGCGAGTGACCCTCACCTTGCGAGACTCCGATCTCAGGCCTCGGACATTCACGCTAGCTAAACAGAGAGACATTATCAGACCGATTAGGGTTGCTCTCTTTCATTGAATATGGCCGGCGTTAGGAACCTGTGCCCATCTCAGTCCTGATGGTGCCATCAGGAGACAGGCCGCCAATGTCTAATGGGAACGTAAGTTTTAAAGCTCTGTAAAGGGAGGGGTGAACGAAAAACGGGAGCCTCCCAGAACAAAGTCGATTTAGTTTTCGAACATTATCATTATCAAAACATGCTAAAGGAGGAAACATGCCAAAGACAGTATTTTACTCCATTATTAGGGACCATATCTGTTGGCCAGGAACACCGGTCCTCACGACAGTTACAATCCTCTTTGCGTTTGGAAAGTTTTTAGGATTTTCAACATCTAAGTTGTTAATTTTCATGAGTTTAGTAGTCTCTAAAATTTTTAACTTGTGTCGCTAACCTTTCTTCTTGTATTTTCAATATTTTGCAAACATCTTCTCCAGTATTAAAACTAGGATTGGTGATCTTTTTCTTGGTTACTGATTCTATCTCGTCCGATGACGGACTTTGTCTTTTTTGTTTTTCTGTTTTTTTGTGGGGAGCTGATGGCAGTTTGGACAGGGGATGGGGTAGGGGTATGGGAAGGGGTAGGTTTTTTCTGGGCTAAAGATTTCGGACTGGAAGCCTTCTTGAGGGTAGTCATTTTGGAAGAGGTGGGGGCTGTATTTTTGTTATAGGAGGTGGAGCCATATTCTGCTGTTTATAAGCTGGAGATGCTAGAGCCGAAGATGAGCCACTTAATTTTTCAGCTTGCAGGCCTTTCTGTGTTAGGGATTCTTTCAATTTTTGTAATCTTTGTTTTTCGTAGGATGGTTCATATTGCTTGAGTCTTTGAGAATAGCTGGTCGGAGAGACGTCCTTGGAGCTGCTAAGAGAGAGTGAGGCTGTTTGTGCCTTTGCCTGTTTTAGTTTTTGTGGAACGAGGTCCCGCTGCCTGGAGCTTCCCTTTTGCCCCACCAACGATCTGCCATCCCTCCCCCCTCCGCAACCGCACCAGCGGCAGGCAAAGGCTCCTCGGGGAATGGGGGCTGAGATTTATACCCAACCGGCGGATTATCCACACCGGTCCTGCTCGTTGGCATGCCCATTACAGGCGAGACGGAAACAACAGACTCGACCAAAGGGAGATTTGGTTTGGCGGGGGCCAGATCTTCAGAGGCCTTCTTCTCTGTGCAGGAAGAGGACGGGTGACCAGTCTGTCCACACTTCCAGCATGTTGGTCTAGGCTCGGTGACGATTATCGGCTTTTTCTGTCCTCTACATCTAGACAGTTGGGGATGGAGATGAAAGCCTTCCAATCAATCATGATCTCAAAACTCCAACCCCTGGTCAGATCGTCAGAGGAAGCACTGAGTATCTGTCCAAACTGGCAGAGATAAGTGCTCCCCACTGATCTGAGGAAGAACCTCATATACTGAAAATTTGGTCCTCCGCCTGCCTTCATATTCAGTGCGCAGAATTAGGTCTTTTGTTATTAGGTCTCTTGTGGTTGCTGCTTCACAGTCGGCAGGCGTGGTTAACAGTACAACCTACATAAAAAAAGCCTTTCTCTTTGATGACCCCTGAGCTTTAATGCCCAGGGAAGTCAAAGATTTGATAACAGTGTCTTTTGTGAAGCGACAAATTTTGCCAGAACGCTTGTCCACCACAAAGACCGACACAATTCTTTTTCAACCTTCTTAAGTTCCTCGGGATTTGAGAAGAGTCCATCTGCTGTGACCAGATGTGCATAGCTCTTGGCTTTCTCCAGGAACTCCGTTATGTTGATTTTACATTTTGGTGGGGACGTCCAGCAAGAGGGCGTCTCTCCAACCGCTACATTTTTGTCTGTTTCCATTGTTGTCATTCGCTTGAAGAATTTTGACCATTCTCGCCCAGCATACATTTGTCTGAGAAACTGGTTCTTCCCAAATTTTTAACATTAGGGGGACACCATACTTTCGTTGGAAACCGAATGTTCGCCTAAATTTTGGCCCTCTTCTGCATCCATTACTAATTCTATGTCATTGTTATTTTCAGAAAGTTATCAGGCGGATCTTTCTTTTTCTTATTCCCAAAAAGATTTTTTTCTGGCTGTCTTCTTGGCTCCCATTTTTTCCTTTTAAAGTAAGATGTGTTTTTTGTCAGTCAAAATCGGTCTGCAAAACGTGACGCTGGCTGAAATCTCGTCTGCCCACACCAGGTCTCAGCTCGACTCTCCTGTCCGCTGTCCTAACGTATACTTATAGGTGGATACCACCTATAGTGCCGCTACTCATGGAGGTGTCAGGTTATTCCATTACATCACAAATGAAGCTACAAGAACTCCTATACAAGAAGGGAGTGAAGGAAAGGACAAAGAAAGGACTAAATATCAGTTTCAAGAAGTCAGAAAGTACGGTTGTCAGCAAACAGAACAGCCCAACATGCAAATTACAAATGGGTGATGCCGAAATCAAGTAAGTGCAACAATTTAAATTTCAGAGAAGTGCTTTAACAGAGGACGGAAGGTGCGACACCGAAATACGAAAGCGCATTGAGATAGCGAAAGATGCCTTCCAAAAGCTAAGCAAAGAATTAAGAAACATGAAAATCTCGTTAGAAACAAAGAAAAAAGGTATTTAACTGTTATGTAATATTAGCACTCCTATACAGTAGTGAATGTGGTTCTACAGAAGGATGCTGATAATAAGATAGACTGAACATGTGAGCAAAAACGAAATTTAAAGAAAATGGAAACAAAAGACTCTAATACTTAACATCAGAAAGAGTCAGTTGAAATTTCTATGGCTCATAATGAGGAAAGAGGGCTTGGAAAATTTGATACTCACATGACATATTAAAGGCAAAAGGGACAGAGGTAAACAAAGCATAATCTATGTAACGACCTTAGGTAAATGGATGATAAAACAGGAATTAGGAGAGATAAAATGTACTAAAAACTGTAAATTGTGGAGAGCCATGATTGCCCATTTCCTGAAAGGGCAAGGTTTAGAGAAGAAGAAGAAGAAGAAGAAGAAGAAGAAGAAGAAGAAGAAGAAGAAGAAGAGCAGTTAAAAATCAAAAGGTGTTAATGTTGACCATGTTCACCATAGTCTATGAATATAGAATCCAGCGCAGTTCGTAATCCGTTCAATGAAACAACGTTAAAGATTGACACTCACGAGTCAGACCCTCTACTGAATCTGACTACATCGCCAATACCACCAGCAGCTGTTCCATAATTCTTCAGTCTTCGATATCAAAGGCGGGCAGTAATATTTAGCTACCCCCACGAGGGTTACATGTGGCACAAGGCCGGGTTTAACGTGGGATTTCCGAGCCCGTAGGCTCGGCCAAAAATATTCCCTATTGGAACCCGTAAAAACGGGTTCACGGACAGTCTACCACCCCGAACGAGACTCTGCCGCTCGGCGGAGTCTCGTCCGGTTTCCTCTCTGCCCGAAGGCAGAGAGTTCGACTGTTCAGCTATCAAAGGCTGGCAGTGCATATTCGAGAAAAACATGACCGCTATTATACCCGCCGAATTGAATACTTTGAGCCTTCTGATTGGTTAATTCTTCTATTGTTGAACTATAAAATGAGTCAGCTCATTTTGGCTGGCTCACTAGTATACCAGGGTACCCAAAAACTGCAACAGTTAGTCTTTTGAATAAGGTGGATGAACCATTTTTATGATGGAGTTTTTAGCCAGGAACTGGCGAACAACCTGGATCGTTATTTGTTTGCATTATCTTCAGTTCTTCAGCTATTGGAGACTTTAATCTGAGCAAGGTAAGGTAGCAGCGCTGTCCACATGTAAATATGTTCTTTGTGTTTTTCGCTATTCACTTCTAGGGTAATCGTGTATATTTTCTCGCCCTTCTTTGAATCGCCAATGCCGCTCAGAAAGAGACGATTCCTTCATAGCCAGTTCTCCATAAACTATTTTTAGTATTTTTCACCTGCAGTTTTGCCAGCCTTCACACAAGTCCGCTATACTCCAAATTCACTTCACTCATTTTTCGCTAACATTATAACATGAACACATACAAGTTACTGCATAGCAACGAACGTCTCCTCCGTTACGTGTGGCAAGAAGGGGAAATGTCGGAATATGTCCGGACGGAATTGACTACAAATATTTGCCTAACCCCAGAGACACGCAGCGGTCATTCGGTAATGAAACTTTCACGTCTCGTATTTGTATATATGTGTATGTGTTGGGATTTATGTATCATCTCGGTAGAGGTTGATTAATCCATAAGTTTTATTTTCAATTGCACACACACACACACACACACACACACACACACACACACACACACACACACACACACATATATATATATATATTTAAAGACATTTTTATGTTTAACATTCTTTTTATAGATACAAATATTTAAGTAAATGCTCTGTTTATAATAAACAGTATTAAACAACATTTACCGGCCTGAATGTCCGAGAAATTTTCATAGAAAATATTCGTCCTCCGACAGGAATCAAACCTGTATCCTATACGGAACAGTCATATAGCCTGACGTGCTTTTAACCGATTCGGCCACAGAGGAGCGTTCGGTTGGCAACGACGAATTTACTGCTTATAAACTTCAATCTTCGACCTTGCCAACCGAACGATCCTCTGTGGCCGAATAGGATACATGTTCTATTTAAAATTAACCCAGTCTCTATCTGTTATTTAATATACCACATTGTGTTACTATTGGATTTGCAATGAACGGTAATATCATACAGAAACACGGTATAAAATATCGAGAATTGTGAGACCAGTACCTTAAAAGTAATATATATATATATATATATAAATACATATATATATATATATATATATATATATATATATATATATATATATATATATATATATATATATGGAGAGAGAGAGAGAGAGAGACATTTTTATGTTTATAGATTCTTTTTATAGATACAAATATTTAAGTAAATGCTCTGTTTATAATAAACAGTATTAATAACATTTACCGGCATGAATGTCCGAGAGATTTTCATAGAAAAGATTCGTCCTACTTATACGATAGAGGTTCGATTCCTGTCGGAGAACGAATATTTTCTATGAAAATGTCTCAGACATTCAGGCCGGTAAATGTTATTAATACTGTTATTCGCTATTTTTCAGGGCCGTGTTATAAAAATTGCTGTGTTGTCGGAATATTTCCTTATTTATATTTCCATGCTTCACTTAACTTCTGAACTCCGCACATAAGGAAATATTCCGACAACACAGCAATTTTTATAACACGGCCCTGAAAAATAGCGGATACAAAAGCGCTGACATAAGCTATACAAACAATAGTACCAATAGTAAGAAAAACAGGAAAAGAAAGATCGTATGGTATACCCCTCCGTTCAACCAAATGGTCAGTACTAAACTTGGGCATAAGTTCCTAGCTTTAATTGGAAAACACTTTCCAACAAATAGCAAACTTAGCGAGATCTTTAATAAGAACACCTTAAAATTAAGTTACAGCTGCACCGAAAATCTAGAAAGAATCATAAAAATACATAATAATAAAATCCAGGAAAAACACGCATGCCAAAACAGTGTCAATAAAACTCCTAAACTGAAATTAGACAAAAATAATAAAAAATTATGTGATTGTAGAAACCCTAATGACTGCCCGTTAGAAAACAAATGCCTCACTAAATCCGTGGTATACCAATGCACCATCTCATCCATTGAGAGTCTTAATACTGACAGGATATACATTGGGTCAACGAAGAATAAATTTAAAATTAGATGGAGACAACACAAGAGCTCCTTCAACAATATCTAAAATAGAAATCAGACATCTCCATCCCAATACTACTAGCATTTAAAAGAAACGAATAAAACACCGAAAGTAAAATGGAAAATAATAAATAGAACAAGAACTTGTAAAACCTGGGACGAACCATGCCCTTTATGCCTACATGAAAAACTACACATCATTAAGTTTCTAAATAATGAAAAGTTATTAAACCATAGACAGGAGTTAACGGTTTTTTGCCGACATCAACAAATTTTCGCATTAAATAATTAACAAAAAAAAACAAAAATCGAAAAAAAACAACAACATATAAACAAATAAATTCTATAGTTCAATAAAAGCCTTAAAAGCTCAGCCCAATCATTAAATAGAAAAACCCTTTATGGAGTCGCAAAAAAAAAAAATTCTAATCCATTTCAACACGTTTGTAAAAGAAAATAGCCATTTGAATAAACAAATAAATAAAGAGATTAATAGACAGATAATAATGAAATAGAATCCTCTCGACACTTAACGACCTGCCGCAAGGCCATAAAATGCCTTTTTAGACCAACTAGACGGCGACCGCTACTATCAGACTTGAAATACGGACCCCAACATAACCTGACATGAACTTTCCGAAGGGGACTGGTCTGTAGATAAAAATTAATCCTTAACTCTTCGACCACCTAACCGATATGGCCGACCCTAGCCGTTTCCATAGTAACTAATGTTGCAAGAGACCATACTTTTAAACACGCGCAAACCACAAGATAGCTTATTCCCAAATTCTCGCTTGACGAGGAAGCGAGACCAGACACCTTAATTCAACTTAATTTCAAAAATTATATTGAGGGTCTCGGCTTTCGCTTTTGAAACATGAGAACTCTTATGTAGCGAAAGAATCATATTTAAAAAAAAATATTATAATATATATATGTGTGTGTGTATATATATACATATATATATATATGTATATATATATATATATGTCTGTATATATACATACATATATATATATATATATATATATATATATATATATGTGCATATATATATATATGTGTATGTGTGTGTGTGTGTGTATTGTTCACAGATTAAAAAGTAAAATAAAATAATGTTAGTTTTAAACATGTATCCTCTCACATATCTCTCTCTCTATATATATATGCATGTCTGCTTAAATAAATTATAGACATTATGTCTGCTCATTTTTAGCAGAATCCCTTTCATATTCACGAATATTTTTCTGCGTATATACAATCAAATGATGCAAGAAATGGTCTATAATATTGAAAATTACTTTTATTTCTTTCCATCTCTCTCTCTCTCTCTCTCTCTCTCTCTCTCTCTCTATATATATATATATATATATATATATATATATATATATATATATATATATATACCAAGCAAGGTTATATTTCTATTCCTTCTAATATTATTATTAGTGAATACCCATATATCAGTTGGTTGACTTTATTTTAATAAGTATTTATTTCACTTACTGATCTGCCTACTCGGAAACTGAAAGGAAATGTACCTTCCAGCAGATATTCTAAATATAATAGCGCTTGTAAAAGTGTGTGGAGGCCAAACTCAAGGCCAGACAAAATTCTTCCTCGGTCCATGCACAAAGAACACACATTGTATATATATATATATATATATATATATATATATATATATATATATATATATATATATATATATATATATATATATATATATATATATATAAATAATGGTACACGCTTGGAAAAACCTTAGGTATTTCGGCTTGTAGTTGAACAAACCAGTACCCAGGGAAAAATGAGGAATAAAAAAAGAAAGAACTAAGAACATGAAATTGAGGCGAAAACAATCGTCCAGAATCCAAGCACAGAGTCCAAAGAAAAAAACCTCCAAAACAAGTAAAACCAACTACGTAAAGTGCTCAATGCATGAAGTAGACCAAACCTAATATAAACCTAAAGAGTCAGGTAAACCTACCTAGGTTTTCCGGGCTCTTTAGGTTTATATATATATATATATATATATATGTGTGTGTGTGTGTGTGTGTGTGTGTGTGTGTGTGTGTGTGTGTGTGTGTGAAAAGGATATTTGGTCAGTAAGAATTAATATAAACAGGTTTGCTAAATACAACTGACAAGGTTTGTCTGTTTACGTAGGTATCTTTTTTAAATCTCGAAAACCGCCAGTAGGTTATGGCCGTGTTCGAGGTTGTTGATATTATGGTGTGTTTTTATTATTAGGTTTTCTAATATATATATATATATATATATATATATATATGGGGGGCTCTTTGCGTGTGTGCGTGTGTCTGTGTGTCTGTGTGTGTGTGTGCGCGTGTGTGTGTATAAAAAAAAGTAAAATAAAAATAATGTTAGTTTAAAACATTTATCCTCTGACGTCAAGTTTCGCAGATACAGGGTATCTTACTTATCGGGGTAAGATAAATCTATTACTTTCAAGAATAGATACTATATTTCTCTACAGATATTGGGTTATGCCTATAAATATGATATCTGTTCAAAGGTATATTTTGCCTTGGTGAGCAGTGTACGGGCGGCATTCAAAGAAGAGAAGAGAGGTCTTTAGAATTTGAGTTCATTTCTTAAGCATTGTTGATCTATTTTCAATACAAAGGGTGGTCCCAGACATCATATAATTTTCTATTTCAGACGGCTGACACGAGCGTCGACAAGTTTAGAAGCGTGGTAGGGCGTGACAAGTCTTTCGGACCACCCTGTATATACTTTAATTTACTAAGCGCTGTGTTTCGCCAGGCGTTAACCATCATGTTGTATATATATATATATATATATATATATATATATATATATATATATATATATATATATATATATATATATATATTAAACATGTTGTGCTAATGTCAAAGACAACATAGTTCTGCATATTCTCTTTTGAATTTTCTCATATTTTCTAATGAGACTTTTTATTTGAAAATTATATCGAAATAAATATTGTCCGTAAGATAACCGAGTACTTTCGAACATCATTGTTCATCTTCACATATATATATATATATGTGTGTGTGTGTGTGTGTGTGTATTTATACATATATATATATATATATATATGTGTGTGTGTGTGTGTGTGTGTGTGTGTGTGAATATATATATATATTTATACATATATATATATATATATATATATATATATATATATATATATATATATATATATATATATATATATATATATATATATATATATATATATCTGGGAGTGTGTGTGTGTTTAAAAAATTCAGCGACCACGCTATCATGGTTTCAACTTTTCGGTATCGTCAGGCGATCCGGTCTAAAAAATTTAAATTCAAAAGCTGTGCATGTTAAATTTTTATTTTATTTTCCTCATATGTGTATTAAGCACTTTTTATTACTACTGTTTCCTGGTCTACTTCAACTCTGAACAATAACATACATACATATATATATATATATATATATAGAGAGAGAGAGAGAGAGAGAGAGAGAGAGAGAGAGAAAGGGGGGAAAGAAAGCTATGTAGAGAGAATAAAAAGAAAGAATGAAAGCGGGAAGTGGAACCAAAGATATATGTATATGTTAGAGATAGATTGAGAAAACACAGAAAAAGAGTGGAAAAGAAAGAGGGAACGAAAAATATCAAGTGGGGAGTAATGTTGAGAACAAAACAGAGAGAAATGGAGGGGGGGAGAAACCCATGTATGAGAGAAGGAAAAGAAAGAAATAGAGAAAGAAAGAAAGAAAGAGAAAAAATAAGCTGAAGACGAAAAGAAGGAAAAAAGAAAGAAAGAGAGAAAAGGCAAGAGAAACAAGCTCAAGACGAAAGAAATAAAGAAAGAAAAGAAAGAGCAAGAATAATACGTTCAAGACGAAAGAAAGAAAGAAAGAAAGAAAGAAAGAAATGAGCTCTAGACGAGGAGAAAGAAAGAAAGAAAGAAAAAAAGAAAGAGCAAGAAGTATAAGCTCAAGACGAAAGGAAGAAAGAAAAAAGAAAGAAAAGCTCTAGACGAGAAGAAAGAAAGAAAGAAAGAAAGAAAAATAAGCTCAAGACGAAAGAAAGAAGAAAGTGCAATGGGAAAACAATGAGAAAAGATAAATAGATGGATAGGCAGATAGAGAGAGATAGAGAGGAAAAAAGGAGGTAAAAGAGAACGATGAGAAGAGAAACGGGTGGCTGCAAAGAAAAGAGGGTGATAGCGTGAAGAGAGAGAGAGAGAGAGAGAGAGAGAATAGTTTGGGCGTGCGAGAAGCGAGTAAGTGGGTAGAGAAGGCGAATCGAGACGAGCAGTCGGAGGAGTTAGGGTAGGTGCGCGTTGTGTGAGAGAAAACAAATCGACGTTAGGTCGAAGTGTCTTTTCAATTCTTAGTACATGTGCCCTCGCACAATTTCTCGGCCTAAGATCGTGACGCAAAACTTTTTCACAGACTTGAGACAAGTCGAGTGTTTCGGGTTACGATTACACATCCCCACCCCCAGACTCTACCCCCACCAATCTATCACCCTCTCTCTATTTCTCCTTCTATTTTTCATAGAATTTTAATTTTCAGTTTTACTAAACATGACACAAACGGGCCTTTCTCAGCATTCCTGGCCAGAAACCAATTATAATTATTTGTTTCTGGGGATCCGTCTCCAGTGTAGTACCTCCCCATTTCATTAACGGGATTAAATAGAGGTAAGTAAAGCCTGTAAGGAAAAGGAAAAACGACAAAAAACGACCAGATTTGAGTAATTTTTAAACAGCCAGACATGTAAAATTTTGTAGAGTCTCACATTAAAATGACCTTGTGTCATACTTGCTTAGAACATATCTTCTTGCCTAGATCATCATACAACCCCCTCGTTTTCTTCTGATACGCAAATTCTTGCATACAATACTCTCTCCCTCACACACAGCTGCGCGTACACGCACATACATGTACACGTATTTTATATTCTTGTTTACTCGTTTATTTGTAAAATTTAAATGCACTTCCCTATGTAGTGGACTCTTTTGATGATGTAGAAAAATGTTACGCACGTGCAAGTATATATTTATGCTGACATCCTGTGGCTTATATATATATATATATATATATATATATATATATATATATATTATGAAATGGACGAAGTCCGACAATTATTTTAAGACATTTTTATGTTTATACATTCTTTTTATAGATACAAATATTTAAGTAAATGCTCTGTTTATAATAAACAGTATTAAACAACATTTACTGGCATGAATGTCCGAGAAATTTCCATAGAAAATATTCGTCCTCGGATAGGATTCGAACCTGTATCCTATACGGAACCGTCATATAGCCTGACGTGCTTTACCGATTTAGCCACAGAGGAGCATTCGGTTAGTAAGGTCGAATTTACTGCCATTTTCATGGAAGATTGAAGCTTAAAGGCAGTAAATTGCTAACCATGTGCTCCTCTGTGGCCAAATCGGTTAAATACACGTCAGGCTATATAACGGTTTCGTATAGGATACAGGTTCGATTCTAGTCGGAGGACGAATATTTTCTATAAAAATTTCTCGGACATTCAGGCCGGTAAATGTTGTTTAATACTGTTTATTATAAACAGATCATTTACTTAAATATTTGTATCTACAAAAAGAATGTACAAACGTAAAAATGTCTTAATACACACACACACACACACGCACATATATATATATATATATATATATATATATATATATATATATATATATATATATATAAATATGTAAACTATAAAATCCCAAATTACCTCATATGGTGATTAGCCTATTTCGGCAGACGAAACACCGGTCGACTGTCTCATAAACCCTGGCATGAATTGAGTTGTCCGATTTGCTCTGTAATAATAAATTCATTGAACTCTTTTCGTGGATCAGTTTTATTTTATATTACTAGGATTTTAATATTTTATATTACTAGGATCTACTTGGATTATATAACAACAGATTTGCTACCTTTACTTTATATATATATATATATATATATATATATATATATATATATATATATATATATATATATATATATATATATATATATATATATGGTGGACTCTCCCGTCGAATTCGACGTATCAGGGTCAAGAAGCTCAGTTCCTAGGAACCGACAGTCAAGACACCAGCATATATGATTTGTTTATAGGAGAAGGTTTTGTGCAGAACCAACTACACTTTTTGAAGAGCCAAATACAAGAACCTGGTGCACTACGTGCCACAATGTTCCCAGGCGACCGTCCGCATGATTCAGAATTAAGAGTCCTAGACCCACTTGCCATCCAATGCTATAGAACCAACTCTGTCCTGCTATTTATCCAATCCATACCAGGAGGGAGAAGAACAGGGTATTAGCACGTAAGTGAATGTAATGGATATATATATATATATATATATATATATATATATATATATATATATATATATATATATATATATATATATGCTGTTGCATGAATAGGAGTTTGTAACTCCGGGTTTCATGTTTTCGCGATCCTCATACAAAATTTGTATGAGGATCGCGAAAGCGTGAAACCCAGGGTTACAAACTCCTATCCATGCAACAGCATATATATATATATATATATATATATATATATATATATATATATATATATATATATATATATATATGTATATATTCCAAATATATATATATATATATATATATATATATGTTAGCTCTATCACGGATATTGAACACTTTCCACTATGTACCACGCATATATATATATATATATATATATATATATATATATATATATATATATATATATATAGACAGATAATATTGGTGCTCAATATATATATATATATATATATATATATATATATATATATATCAATTTCCAAGAGAATAGAATCCAGGTAGAACTCAATGTCCATGACAGAGTAAGAATATAATATAAACGGTTCAAACACTAATATTCCATGGTTATAATTTACTACATTGGAATCGTAATCACGATCCAATTCATCAGACCTACAAATTAAAAAAAAATCGTTAAATATCGGAAAATAATATTTTCCGATTTGCTTTTGAATTTGTAGGTCTGATGAATTGGATCGTGATTACGATTCCAATGTAGTAAATTATAACCATGGAATATTAGTGTTTTAGCCTTTTATATTATTTTATATATATATATATATATTGTATATCTAGGCAGTAACCCTTCTTTCATGCAAGTTTCATTAAATATGACAGACAAGGAGGTTTTTAATTAAGTTTTTCATGTAATTTCTCATATGATCTGATATTTCTTTTTCTTTTCCGTAGATAAATTACACAAAAACTGTCGAAATGTTATATTTTTCCGAGCGCTTTCGGCTATACATTTAACCTTTTTCCGGGATGAAATATGTTAACAATAATATCAACTATGAACATGGACGCTGACTGTGTTTTGAAACTAAAACATTATTTAATACTAAATACATCCATACAGCAATCTATTCCCAGTTAATAGTTCATATATTTCATCTTTGAAAATGGATAAATGTATAGCCGAAAGCGCACGGAAAAATGTAGCATTTGGACAGTTTTTTTTTATTTTAATTTATCTACTAAAAAGAAAAACATTATAAGATCATATGAAATATTATATATATATATATAAAAAAAAAAACTTAATCAAAGCACCTTGTCTGTCAATCTTTTGTTATGTAGGAATAAAGTGTCGACACTGGAGTTTCAATGCAAGTCACCATTTCTACTTTATCCTCTATTACAATATGGAACGCAATTCTGTACATTTTTCAACTATACTATTTCTCTATACTGATCACTATACGGATTACTATTTGGATCACTATTCGGTGGTTACTTTTCGAGCGAATATTATGGAGCAAGTACTAGGTATTTACTCTGTCTCCCTACTAAGGCGAGTTGTGACACAAGGTCAGTTTTTAAGGTGGGAACCCGAGCGCATTCACTCAGGCTAGGAAGAAAAAAATTGCCCGCAGCCCCTTGCAAGCGTCGGTTGCGCTGACATCGGTGCGTGCACCGATCCCCCTCTCTAGTGCAATCAAAGGGTGCGACCTCGGGTAGCTGTTCCCCAAGGCTAGGCACCCCTCAGTATAATATTCCTCAGTTGCGACTCTGAGTGCACTCTGCCCAAAGACAGAGACGCAACTGACAGATGATAAATAGATGTGTTACAAACTACCCAAGAGTAGTTTACACACTTATCGAGCAAGTATAAATCCTGTCGTTATATAATTATGATGCAACTAAATATATATATATATATATATATATATATATATATATATATATATATATATATTAAGACATTTTTATGTTTATACATTCTTTTTAAAGATACAAATATTTAAGTAAATGCTCTGTTTTATAATAAACAGTATTAACGACATTTACCGACCTGAATGTCCGAGAAATTTTCATAGAAAATATTCGTCCTCCGACAGGAATCGAACCTGTATCCTATACAGAACCGTCATTTAGCCTGACGTGCTCTTAACCGATCGAGCCAAGGAGGATCGTTCTATGAAAATTTCTCGTTCATTCAGGCCGGTAAATGTTATAAATACTGTTTATTATAAAACAGATTTACTTAAATATTTGTATCTATAAAAAGAATGTATAAACATAAAAATGTCTTAAAATAATTATCGGACTTTGTCCAATTCATAATGTGTGAGGTCATTTGTTTACATTTGGATATGCATCGAATTGATATGAATGTACGCGAGAGATTCATGGAAGATTGTAGTTTAAAAGCAGTAAATTCGACCTTGCCAATCGAACGATCCGCTCTAGCCGACATGGTTAAGGCACGTCAGGCTTATGTGACGGTTCCGTATAGGATACTGGTTGGATTCCGGTCGGAGGACGCATATTTTCTATGAAGAATTTTCGGACTTGCTGTTGGACGTAGTTTATTGTCTTACCCTGGACGCGGATGTAGCTTATCGTCATACCCATCCAATAGAAGGCCAACTCTAGCGAAAAAAATACCCCCAAAATTTATAGATTTCATCAAAAAATACTCTAATATCGCTTCGAAGAATTGATGGCAATTCGCAGATAATAAAGACAGGGAAACTGTGTCGAGGGACCATCACC
>OZ038490.1:16023634-16028634 GCA_964036315.1 Acanthosepion esculentum | reverse complement strand
GTGTTACATTATTCTCCCCAGCGGAAACACAAGGTGGGTGCAGGTTCGAACCCTGCAGATTCGCGCAGATTACCTTCATCAAAACCTCTCGAATGCCCAGACCGGCAGACATAAATTTATACTGTTAAAAAAAAAAAAAAAAAAAAAAAAAAAAATGGCTGGTCTGCTTCAACGTGTTTTCCCATGAAATATAACGTTTACATTAATAAATATATACTAGCTTAAAAGCCGCCCTATCGACCGTCATTACAATAGGCAGGGAGGATTAGATGTGACAGGCAATAATAATGCCTCATACACAAAAATGAATCATCCTCATTTCTCTTCGTTTTTCATTAATAAGAAAGTTACAACGAGACAGCTACTTCACAAGGATTGCTGCTTTGTGGAACAGACTCCAGAGAGGATGTTTACTTCTTTCTTTCTATGTGACGTATCCTTTCAGGATCATGGCTCTCCACCTCCTTCTATTACTTGCAACTCTCAACAAGTTCCTTCCCTCTGCCACCTCCCCCAGAACACGTTCTGTCATCCACTTGCTTCCGGCCGCTAGGTATATTATGCGTTATTTTCCCTTGTTTCTATTTCCCTCTATTCGACCCGTGAGTATTTAGATTCGCCAGACCCCCCTTCCTCATGATGTGTCCCAGGAACTTCAGCTGGCTTTTCCTGGTTAAGTATAAGCCTCCTCTTTGTTTGCATCCTCTCTAAGACCTCATCGTTGCTCACACGCTCGGTCTATGATAACCTCAGCATTCTTCTGTAGAACCACATCTCCGTCGCCTCGAGTCTCTTCTTCATCTTTGAGGAAATCGTCCAACACTCGCTGCCGTAAAGAAGGACAGATGTCACGTAACAGCTCAGTATTCTTTTCTTCGTTACCAAAGAAATCCTCCTGTCTCACAATGCTCTGCCCAGGTTTTCGAATGCGTCATTGGCCATCCCAATACGTCTACGGATCTCAGTGTCGTACTTACCGTCCTTTATCAGAATGCTTCCCAGATATTCAAACTTCCGAGTGTACTCGATTTTAGTCTTCCCGACCTGCAAATCGCATTTCGGGCTCATCCTTTTACTGATGACCACGCATTCTGTTTTTTGTATTTCTATAATCTTGACCTCTTCCAGTGCAGGGTTAATAATTATCTTTCCTACATATCCCCATGAACTGGACATCTTGCCTTTTCTTGCGCTATTGCAACATCACACAGTAACACTTTATCATAAATGGCACTCGGGCCTTGTATTGGGTGAAAATTAGTTTTAAAAATGTCCGTAATGCCTTTGAAAAGACCTGCAACACATTCTCTGAATTATCACAAGACAGGGTCGTTTAGAAAGAACAGATAACAGTTATTCACAACTAGCTATCGGGCGGCATTTAAGCTAGTTTCTGCGGAGGGCCCTTGATTAGGCCTTCATCACAATAGGTAACGAAAAGTATATGCTATAGGCAATGATATACTATAGAAGAACACAAAATTGATTGCTACATTTAAGTATTGCAGTAATATTTAAGCTTACCTTTTAAAAGTTCAACGATAATTCTTCTGCTGCCACTTAATTTACAGACAATTTGATGTGCGTAGGTCCTTACTTTCCGTTCAAGCTATTATTTTTTATTTCATAGATGACTTTCGCTGGATTTCGTAATTAATTTCGATTATTCTCAAATTTATTTCCAAATTATAAAGATTGTTATCGTACAAAAAAATTAATCGCAAAAAATCGCGTAAAAATATCGCCGAAAACAATCGCATTAATGAAAAATTGGAAATCCAAAATTATTTAAAGACATTTTTATGTTTAACATTCTTTTTTATAGATACAAGTATTTACGTTAATGCTCTGTTTATAATAAACAGTATTAAATAACATTTACCGGCATGAATGTCCGAGAAATTTTCATAGAAAATATTCGTTCTCCGACAGGAATCGAACCTGTATCCTATACGGAGGACGAATATTTTTTATGAAAATTTCACGGACATTCAGGTCGGTAAATGCTGTTTAATACTGTTTATCTAAAAACAGGACATTTACTTAAATATTTGTATCTATAAAATTTAATGTATAAACATAAAAATGTCTTACATATATATATATATATATATATATATATATATATATATATATATATTCAGTTGTATGCATATGAGTTTGTGTCCGCGAGTCACTTTCGCTCTCTCTCTCTTTCTTTCTTTCTCTCTCTCTATCTCTCTCTCTCTCTCTCTCTCTGTATATATATATACATATATATATATATATATATATATATATATATATATATATGTATATATATATATATATATATATATATATATATATATATATATATAGAGAGAGAGAGAGAGAGAGAGAGAGAGAGAGAAAGAGAGAGATTTTTTCGTCTGACTCGGGTCCGCAATCATAAAATCAATGAGAATCTTGTGTGACAACCTCACTACACATTTCTCTCGCTCTCTCTCTTTCTCTCTCATTCTCTCTCTCTCTCTCTCTCTCTCTTAAACAGGCGCCATTGTTATCTACAGACAGTTGAGAAAAGACAGTCATTTCGTGAACGCTCACAACTGATGTATTGTTTTTTTTGTCTACGCTGTGACGTCATCGTGCAATCCTCCACACTCAAACACACACACCACCACCACCACCATCACCGCCACCTTCTTCTGACTTAACGGATATTCTTCTGGCCGTCGCAGCATTTTTTTTAAACAGTTGATCCATATGGAACAAGAAAGTCTGACCGAGGTCATATTTGACCATAGTCTCTCTCTCTTTCTTTCTCTCCCTAACGCGCGCTCTCTCTCTCTCACTCACTCTCCCCCTCTCTCTCTTCTTTCATTCTCTCTCTTCCCTTTCGCTTACAAATCACTCTCGATTTCTTTCGCTTTACCCTGTCTTTTTCTCCCTATATCTCTTCACTCTATATTCCTCTCTCTTTCTCTCTTTGATTCATTCTCTCTCTGTCCTCTTCTCTTATACCCCATTCTCTCTTTATCTCATTCATTCTCTCTCTGTTCTGTCTCTTACATCTCTCTCTCTCTCTATCTTTGTTTATCTCCCTCATCACTCTTTTCTCTCTCTCTCTCTCTCTCTCTCTCTCTCTCTCTCTCTGTTTTATTTTTCATTCTATCTCTCGTTTTACCCTGTCTTTCTCTATCCTATATCACTTCACTCTGTACCCCTGCCCCCTTCTCTCACTTTCTCTCTCATTCATTATCTTCTCTTACAACTCTCTCTCTCTCTCTCTCTATCTTTGTTTAACTCCCTCATCTCTCAGTTTTTCCGTTGGTGTCTTCCCCTACGGCCACCTTCGACAGTGCCTTGCATGATGGTCTTGCACAGGCTGTCATGCCCTGTAATGTATCGAAACCACGCCATTTATCTCCGTTTGACAGTGGCGAGAAAAGGTTCCTTGTTTTCCACAAAACTTTCAACCCTTTTTCGCACAAACTCATTTATTTTTGGTTCCCAATAGAAAATGCCAAGGAGTTTTCTCATGCATTTGTTCTCAAACACTTGGATCTTTCTCTCTGTATCTGCCAATAGTGTCCACGTTTCACATCCATATAGGAGAATGGTGACTACCAGCGATTTGTACAGTCTGGCTGATTTTGCTCCTCCATATTCTTGCCAATTTGATCATGGTTGCCATGGCTGGGGCAGTCCGTGTGCGGATTTCTGAGTTTTAGGCATCATCTTGGATCTTTCTCTCTGTATTTGCCAATAGTGTACACGTCTCACATCCATATAGGAGAATGGAGATTACCAGCGATTTGTACTGTCTGGACTTTGTTTGAAAGCTGATTTTGCTCCTCCATATTCTTGTCAACGTGGCCAAATGCTGCCATGACTGCGGCAATCCGTGTCCGGATTTCCGAGTTGCAGGTACCATATTTCGACAAGATTGCTCCCAAGTATTTAAAAATGGTCACTTCCTCCCGTGAATTCCCATTTATGGTAATGTCGACAAAGGCGTTACTGATTGTGCTATTGAGCATTACTTTGGATTTCTCCATTTCATATTCTCTGCACTTTCAACAAGTTTGTTGATTAAGTCGTGGAGTTCACTATTACCAACTATTATGAGGTTCATGTCATCTGTAAAACATAGGTGACAGATGGCTCTACGATCGATAGAGATTGAAGGGTGATGGTCGTTCAAGGTTTTTTCATGATTCTCTCTGAAAATAGGTTGAGCAATGTGGATGAAAGTACGCATTCCTGTCGCACGCCGACAGTCATCTGGAAGAGTCCTACCATTTGTTCTCTCAGAAGCCTGGAGTATATTTTTAAGCGTTCTTAAATTTAAAAATTCTGCAAAACCAATGACAATTTTTACTTCTGTTTATAAATGCTTGTTGCAAAATAAAATCCTTACATTTGCCTTCATAAAGTCCATCAGAGGACGAAACGCGTCGTCTAAGATGTTTTCATTTTTTTCTTTAATTATACTGTCTTTTACAGATATACTTTTAGTTATATCTAAATGTTTACACCCACACACACGCGCACACACACACACACACACATATATATATATATATATGTATAATAAAAAAGCTCAAACACTAATATTCCATGGTTATAATTTATTACATTGGAATCGTAATCACGATCCAATTCATCAGACCTGCAAATTTAAAATGAAATCGGAAAATATAACTCCGGTTATAAAAAACAAAATTTTAGTGAGAGCGTATGTGTGGGAGTGGGAAACAAGTGTGAGAGGGAAATGTATGAAAGCTCTAGAGAGAGGGGTAGAGGTGTAACAGAAGAAAGAAGAACAGGAAGGACTAAAGGTGAAGGTGGGGATTAAAATTTAACAGATTTAACAAATTTAAAGAGAGGAGTTTAATAAGGGTTTAAATGAGTGAGATACAGATAAATATGAATTATTTTTCGATGCATAATTCACTACCGAATCGCTGACCTACATTAAAATAAAAAAGACCGATATCAACATATATATATATATATATATATATATATATAAA
>OZ038490.1:16001134-16018634 GCA_964036315.1 Acanthosepion esculentum | reverse complement strand
AATTTATTTTGATCTGGGAAGGTAATGATAGCTATTTTTTCCTCCAAGCAAAGTTTGCAAGTTTTTGATAGGTTGTTGTAGGCTGATGATTTTTTCCTTATTTTCCAAGATATTTTTGGTGTGGTGTGTGTTTTGTTTTTTATTTCCCAGATATACTTAGAAAGCATTGTGCTGTTCGCATATTTACTATTTGTGAAAGACATTTTGTGTACATAATTTCTTTGTTTCCATGGTCCTTCGGTTACTCCTATTTATACTTTTTCTTCACTATCTGTTGATTTTATCTTGGCTTGGTAGATTACGTTGTTTTGTAAACAATTACCGTTTAAGGGACATTCGTTTTTTATTCTGCAGTTGCACGTGGGTTTAATTTGTTCGTGTGGTTTGTTAATAATTTTCCTGTTGTGCTTTTTTATTATTTGTGTCATGTTCTCGGTGCAACTGTAGCTGATTTTTACTGTGTTTTTGTTGAATATTTTATGTAGGGTGCTTGATTCCGAAAAGTGTTTGTGTAAAAGTTTGAAGAATATTTTTCCTATGTTTGTTTTTACGTTTTTGCTGTACGGTGGGTTGAACCATATGATATTTCTTTTCCTGTTGGTCTTTTTTGTGTTCTGTGGCGAGTATGTGAGTGTTGCTGGGAATCCGCTATCTTTTAGGGCTGTTTCTTTGAGTCGCCTGACGATTGCACTAGCATGAAACAGGTGTCGCCTCTAAGTGCTGACTTCCATGTCCACTTTTATATTTACACACGCTCTATCTCTGATATTGAGCACTTTATCCCATAAATATAGCACACTTTAAGACTATATTTCTTCATATATATATATATATATATATATATATATATATATATATTCAATCCACTAACTTGAATTTGGCCTAAAAGCTACTTGAATCTCTGAATTATTTTATATATATATATATATATATATATATATATATATATATATATATTCAATCCACTAAGTTGAATTTGGCCTAAAAGCTACTTGAATCTCTGAATTATTTTATATATATATATATATATATATATATATATATATATATATATATATATATATATATATATATATATATTTAATTCAATAAGTTGAATTTGGCTTAAAAGCTACTTGAATCTCACTCGAAAAAGTGTTTTTTCCTGTTTCGCACACACCATCACCAAAATCTCCCTTTCTGTTCGCCTTTCGATTTATTCACTGTCGATTCATGAACTTTTTGAATCCGGCACCAATATACATTTACTTGTTAGAGAGAAATGAGCGAAAGTTGGCACAATTAATCGAAGTTGATAGCTGTTTTAGATCGATTAAACTATTCATGGTTTGATTAACCAAGTCGCATTAATCATTCACGTTATCGATCTCCTCTGTTATCGGTTTTACCAACTCTATCACCATCTGTACATTCAAATCGTCCGAGCACAGGAACTGCACATTTGATGAGAGTTATTCTGTCTGTCTGTCTGTCTGCCAGTCTGTCTGTCTGTCTCTCTCAAACACAGTCTCTCCCTCTCTCTCTCTCTCTATGTCTGTCTGTCTATCTATCTATCTATCTATCTATCTATCTATCTGTCTGTCTGTCTGTCTGTATCTATCTATCTATCTATCTATCTATCTATCTATCTGTCTGTCTGTCTGTCTGTCTGTCTGTATCTATCTATCTATCTATCTATCTATCTGTCTGTCTGTCTGTCTGTATCTATCTATCTATCTATCTATCTATCTATCTGTCTGTCTGTCTGTCTGTATCTATCTATCTATCTATCTATCTGTCTGTCTGTCTGTCTGTCTGTCTGTCTCTCTCTCTCTCTATCTATCTATCTATCTATCTATCTGTCTGTCTGTCTGTCTGTCTCTCACTCGCTCTCTCTCTCTCTCTATCTTTCTGTCTGTCTGTATCTATCTATCTATCTAGCTATCTATCTATCTGTCTGTCTGTCTCTCACTCGCTCTCTTTCTCTGTCTGTCTATCTGTCTGTCTGTATCTATCTATCTATCTATCTATCTATCTATTTCTCTGTCTGTCTGTCTGTCTCTCTATCTATCTGTCGGTCTGTCTCGATCTTTTCATATCTATCTATCAGTATATTTATCTATTTCAACCTATGCATTCATATCAATCTGTTCTCTCTTTCTGTTTCTTTTTTTCTCTTTCACTATCTATCTATCTATCTCGCCCTCTCTCTCTCTATATATATATAAGTCAAATATCTATCTATATATCTATCTCACCCTCTCTCTCTATATATATAAGTCAATCATATCTATCTATCTATCTAGCTCCACCAATGCATTCCCGTCAAGTTGTCTGTTCACATTACTCTCTTTTTCATTCTCTCCCTCTCTCTTTCTCTATCTGTCTCTCTTACTATTTATCTATCTCAGCCTGTTCATATCTATTTTTTCCCTATGTATTTATATCATTTTTTTCCTGTCTGTCTCTATTTGTCTCTTTCTCTCTATCTATCTGTTTGTATCAACCTATGCATTCATATCAATCTGTTCTTCTTTCTCTCTTTCTTTCTCTCTTTCTTTCTTTCTCTCTTTCTTTCTTTCTTTCTTTCTTTCTATATCGATCTGTTTGTCTCCTTCAGTGCATTCCTGTCAATCTGTCTGTTCATGTCTCTCTCTCTCTCTCTCTCTCTCTCTCTATCTATCTATCTATCTATCTATCTATCTATCTATCTCCTCCAATGCATTTCCACCAACCTGTCTGTTTACATCACTTTCTCTTTCTCTTTCTTTCTCTCTTTCTCTCTGTCTATCTATCTATCTGTTTGTCTCAACCAATGCATTCCCGTCAACCTGTCTGTTCATACCCAACTCCATCTTGTAGAAAATATAATATAATAGTTTCATCGACATGTAAAAAAAGCTAAAAATAATGGAAGCATTGTTAATGAAAACCAAAAACTCAACACACATTAACATCAACTATGAACACGGCCACAATTTAATGACCGTGTTTGGAAAATAATTAAACATTCCCATCACACTAAAACATATAAAAAAACTACACATCCTTTTAAAAATAAAAATAAAACACCATTGATAATGGCAAATAGAATAGCCAAAAGCGCTCCAATATACAGAACATTTGCACAATTCTTATAAACTTTATGTTCAGGAAAAATAAAACACTTGAGGGCTCTTGACTGGGCCTTCATCACAATAGGTAGAGATGGGAGATGGGAGATGGGAGATGGGATAGGCAACAATAAACTACAGAACTCAAAATTGATCGCTGCATTTAAGTATTGCATTAATATTTCAGCTTACCTTTTAAAAAGTTCAACAATAATCCTTCTGCTGCCAATTTAAAGACAATTTGATTTACGTAGGTCCTTACTTTGTGGACAAACAATTATTTTTATTTCATGGTTGACTTTCGCCGGATTTCGTAATTAATTTCCATTATTCCCAAATTTATTTCCAAGTTATAAAAATTGTTATCGCACAAAAATATTAATTGCAAAAAATTACTTTAAAAATTTGTCGAAAACAATCGTAGTAATGAAAACTTGGGAATCCAAAATGTCAGGATTGCGGGTCCGGATCCGGTCTGGAAGGATTTTAATTTACTCACGGAGTTGGCCTGATTCCACAATGGACACAGTGACATATATATTTTAAGACATTTTTGTGTTTATACATTCTTTTAATAGATACAAATGTTTTAAGTAAATGTTCTGTTTATAATAAACAGTATTAATAACATTTACCAGCCTGAATGTCCGAGAAATTTTCATAGAAAATATGCTTCTTCCGACAGCAATCGAAACTGTATCCTATACGGAACCGTCATATAGCCGTACGTGCCTTTAACCGATTGGGCCACAGAGGATCGTTCGGTTACCAAGGTCGATTTTACTGTCTTTAAAGTATAATCTTCCATGATTCTCTCACGTACATTCAAATCTGCTCAATGCGTATCCAAATGTAAACAAATGACGTCACACATTATAAAATGGACAAAGTGCGACAATTATTTTAAGACATTTTAAAGGCACGTCAGGCTAAATGACGGTTCCGTATAGGATACAGGTTCGATTCCTATCGGAGGACGCATGTTTTCCATGAAAATTTCTCTGACATTCAGGCCGGTAAATGTTGTTTAATACTGTTTATTATAAACTGAGTATTTACTTAAATATTTATATCTATTGTCGAAATTTGTCCATTAAATTATATATATATATATATATATATATATATATATATATATATATTCGGTATCACTCCAAGCAAGACAGTACAGCCCCTAACAAGTAAGGGGTTACAGGGTGTGGAAGAATTAGGAACAGAAACATTAATAATGAGCAAAAAGAAAAAAAAAGCAACCAGGAGGGCAGTAGATAGCGATTGGCATTGCACTTAAACATTTGCAGATTAAAGTTGGCTGTAAAGCATAGAGAGAGAAAAGAGAGAGAGAGAGAGAAAGAGAGAACAAGAACTTATCAGATAGATAGATAGATAGATAGATAGATAGATAGATAGATAGATAGATAGATACGAACAGACTGGAATAGATAGATACGAACAGACTGGAATAGATAGATACGAACAGACTGGAATAGATAGATACGAACAGACTGGAATAGATAGATAGATAGATAGATAGATAGATATGAACAGACTGGAATAGATAGATACGAACAAACTGGAATAGATAGATAGATAGATAGATAGATAGATAGATAGATACGGACGGGCTGAGATAGATAGATAGATAGATGAACTCATTCGAAAGTGACAGATAATGAATCTTAACTTTCTATCAAAGTGCGAGGGTCATTCTTTTGTTGACCCGTGCACATGTGTCTCAGGGCACATTTGTCATTTTATTGGCATATGCGTTACCCTGTATTTGTGGCGAGTTGCATCTCTCTTATGTGTGTCTTTCTGTTTTAAACCTCTCGAACTTTCTATGGTCTGCTAGAGCCTTTGCTTTTTGTGAACATTTGTATCAATGTGTCAATGTCCGCCTGTATGGAGGCACATATGTGTGTGTTTGTATACTCACATGTGACTGCAAATGTGCGCGTGTCTGTCTGTCTATGTGCACATCTGAGCGCTCGAAGGGATGTGTGCCTGTGTGTCGTCAGACAATTTAATCGCTGTGTCTGTAGGTATGTGTGTTTTAAACGTGCGCGCATGTGTAGTTTCTGTGCATGTGTGTGTAGAAAGAAGTCACACCGCCAGTGTGTCCACACAATTCGCCATTATTTACAAATTTACTCGTCACGCGGGAAAAAAAAACTGTTCTCCAGTGTATAAAAGCGTCAATACGCGGACATTTTTGTTAGAGACGTGAGCGTATGTCTATTTTTTAATTTTATACAATGATCTCTCACCCCCACCTCTCCCTTTTCTTTTTCACACTCTATTTCTCCCATCACCCACGTCAATACTTCTTTCTACGTCTCTCACTGGGCCCACCCCCACGACCCGTCACTGTCGATCTCACTTTTACTCTCCAACACTCCCTCAGTTATTCTGTCTCTCTTTCACGTTTTCTTCTCTCTTTTTCTTACTTTCTTTAGTTTTCCCTATTTTTCTGACCCTCTCTTTCCTTCTTTTCTTTCCTTCTTTTCTTTCCTTCTTTTCTTTCTTTCTTTCTTTCTTTCACTTCTATCTCAGAGCACCTCGCAAGTAGCACCCACATAAATATCTATTCATCCACCCACCTATACACACATACAAACACAGAGATTACTAAAAGTACACATAACCTCTTTTCGGTCAGCCCAACCCGTCGCGAATTCGTCTAATAAAAGCAAAAAAAAAAAAAAAAAAAAAAAAAGAGAAAAAAATGCAAAAAGGAAAAGCTGAAATGCATAACGAATCGTCCCCGACCCACTACCTGCTTAATCTTCTACCCGGAGTCAGCAAATAGAACGGCCGTATCCTTTCTACACAACACGGACGCGTCTCACCCACGCGCACCACACCCTTTTAACACTGCATACAGTTCTGCACCCCGGTTCCTTTTCTTACTGCCCAGTCTCCGGGTTTGTCTGGCTTCACATACCCGCTGTTATTTTCGATCCAAAATCAAGTCATGGTAGAAAGCACATACACGCACTTGTGCGAACACACATACACACCCGAACACACACAATTAGAATATATATATATATATATATATATATATATATATATATATATATGTTTATTGATCATATGTTCATCTGTCACTCAGCCTATTTATAAATTCTCATATCCTTTCTTTCTCTCTCTCTCTCTCTCTCTCTCTCTCTCTTTAAATATCCTTCATATATATATATATATATATATATATATATGAAGGATATTTAGAAACTAAGAATTAATATAAACAGGTTTGTTAAATACATCTGTCAAGGTTTGTTTTCTTAGGTATATTTTTTAAATATCGAACACCGCCAGTAGGTTATGGCCATGTTCGACGCTGTTGCTATTAAGGCGTGTTTTTATTATTAGGATTTCAATTATATATATATATATATATGTGTGTGTGTGCGTGTCTGTGTGTGTGTGTGTGTATATATATATATTGATAATACAGTGTAACCCGGATATAAGAGAGGTGTCGGGACCGGAGAAAAAGTCTCTTATATCCTGGTTTCTCTTATATCCAGGTTTGGTCTATTTTGTTTTATTAACACAGGCTCTAATTTGGGACCAGAGAAAATCTATCTTATATCCGGGTTTCTCTTATATCCGGGTCTCCTCTATCCGGGTTACACTGTATATATATATATATATATATATATATGTGTGTGTGTGTGTGTGGGGGGGGTCGATTTTCTATTACATATATATATATATATATATATATATATATACATATATATATATATATATATATATATATATATATATATATATATATATATATATATATATCCTACAAATATATATATATATATATTCAGTTGTATGGATATGAGTTTGTGACCCTGCGTTTCACGCTTTTGCGATCATCAGGCAAACTGTCTGATGATCGCAAAAGCGTGAGACCCTGGGTCACAAATAACATATCCATGCAAATGAATATGTTAGCTCTATCACTGATATTGAGCGCTTTCCACTACGTACTGCACAAAACTAACCTGGGCGTTAGTCTCGAAAAGGACCTCCAATCGGTTGTAGACTGGGGCAGGAATTGGCTGATTAACTTTAATGCCTCTAAAACAAAACTGCTCTCTATTGCTCACCCCAGAGAACCATCCCTGCCGCCCACTAGAATGTCTGATGCTCAACCCCACGAGAGCAGCACTTTGCGACTGATTGGTCTCACACTGTCCACTGACCTGAGATGGAACAATTATATTGAATCAATTGCTTCATCCACGGCAAAGAAAGTTGGTTCCCTGTGTCGCACCAAAAAGTTTTTTTCGCCCGATTCCATCCTTCTATAAATCAACTATTCGCCCTTGCATGGAATACTGGTGCCTCCGCTGTTCGCCTTAAGGTCGTTGAAAAGATTCAGAGACGGATTAGCAATGTGGTTGGTCCTGATCTGGCATCTCGTCTTCAGTCGCTCACTCACAGACGTGCCGTCGCCCCACCTCTGTCTTTTCTACAAATACTTTCACGGTAAAAGTTACGGCGAGCTACGTTCCCTAGTTCCCAGACTTCATAAATTTAAGCGTGCTACGGTCCCACCATTTCACTGTCGAAACAGTTAAATGTGGCCGTCTCTTCTACTCCAATAGCTTCATGTCTCGCACCTACCGTCTGTGGAATTCCCTTCCTATTACTTGTTTCCCTGGAGCTATAATCTCCAACTATTCAAATGTAATGTCAATCGACATCTCCAGATGCCCTGAACTATCCCCTGCCCTTCTCTTCATCCTTTCCTCCATCACGCCTCTTTACTCTCGCTCCCACTCTCTGTAAACGCCTGCGTACTAGTGGCATCCCGCCTTGTTTGGTGTGAAATGCTTATATATATATATATATATATATATATATATATATATATATATATATATATATATATATATATATATATATATATATATATATATATATATATCAGAATTTAAATTAGGCGACGGTCAGTCTTTACTCAGCACCTGAAGACTGCGTTGTAACTACAGCTGTGTTACCGGTGAGGAAAAAATGTATATTTATTTATCCATTTATATATATATGGTCCGTCTAATTTAATATATATTTTTCATAAATGCTATATATATATTTTAGGTCCATCTACTTTAATATATATTTAATAAATGCTTTTAATGTCTGTGTGTTTTATAGAAATTATTAGGAGGATTTGAGATTATTATAATTAAGTAATTCATCGAGTCTAGAAGAAACCTCAACAGAATGCACTGGACGGCCGTTTCGTCCTATATTTGGGACTCATCAGAAGTGCGCATCCACTACCGAGAATTGAAACCCGGACACTTACAATACGAGGCAACCGTCATACCAGCTGTACAAACGGGCTTTTTTTTAATTTTTTTTTTTTTTTAGAAAGAAGAGAAAAATTACTGACATTAGTGTGGACAGTTTTTCTATTCTATCTAGGTCCCACTCTTTATAATGAAGTCCTTATATATCAGATTCCGCATGATTCCAGTGTCTGAATATTATTGGTCTCTAGTTTTCCTTGAAATTATTTTTTTAATTTTTTTCTCCCCCTTCATTAGTCATCTTTAATTTATACGTCTATTCTTTTATTTCCCAGAATTAAACTTGATAAGACTGGTACGAGACCGGTTGTTTTTTAACTATTAAATTTACACTGATATGCCTTTTAAATTACCCTTATTCCTTGCTAATATTTCTATTATTTGAGCAGATATGAATGCGCGTGAAAGATTCATGGAAGATTGAAGTTTAAAGGCAGTAAAATCGACCCAGCTAATCGAACGATCCTCTTGACTCTATCAGTTAAGAGCACGTCAGGCTAAAAGGCGGTTCCGTATAGGATACAGGTTCGATTCCTGTTGGTAAACGAATATTTTCTATGAAAATTTCTCAGACATTCAGGCCGGTAAATATTATTAATACTGTTTATTATAAACAGAGCATTTACTTAAATATTTGTATCTATAAAAAGTATGTATAAACATAATAATGTCTTAAAATATATATATAATTACGCTTATTCTTTGCTAATATTTCTATTCACACACTCACGCATATATATATATATATATATATATATATATATATATATATATATATATATATATATCGTCGACGGCGGTGGCTTTATCCAAGTATTTAATTCTTTTTTGATTGTTTCTTTTATGAAGATGGCGTTGATGACTGAGTAGGCCAATTCTTGCAGGGAGGAGCCGATGGCATTGACTAAATAGGAATATTGCTTAGGGTAGGTTAATTTTCTGGACCCTTTCTTTCTTATCGGCTGACATCTTCCTCTTCTGCTGGATTCAAAAATTTTGGTTCTGAAGGTGATGGAACATTCCCAGTCGGTGCGGTCTTGTGTTTGTGTTTCAAACAATTTAGGCTTACGTCCAGTGGCTTTTACTATTGTTTTGAGTTGGTCCTTGTATCTTCGAAGAGGGGAACTCCGTGATCTTTTCCATGAAGTGAGCTCACTGAATAAGACTTGACGTGGAAACATTGACTCTTCCATTCTTGCTATATGTCCTGACCATCGAAGTCGGTGTTTAATGATCACCAATTCGATACTTTGACTTTTGGATCTTTCAAGGAGTTTGCTCTTGGTCACATAGTAATTCTATTTGATGTTCAAGACTAAACGAAACTTTTGCTGGTGAAAGCGTTCTAACTTTTGGATATCGCAACGATATAAGGTTCAGGTTTCGCAACCAAAGAGCAAAGTTGAAATGACAACAGCATTGCAGACCATAATTTTTTGGTTACGTTTAGATCTTTATTGTTGAAGACGAGTTTGGTTAGCTTTTCAAATGCCCCGTATGAAACTCCAGTTCTGTTCCACATCCTTTTCTGAGGTACACTTGTTTGATAAAAGGCTGCCTGGATATGGAAAATATTCTACATATATATATATATATGTGTGTGTGTGTGTGTGTGTATATATATGGACGCCACTCATACTTACGCAAACATACATACACGCACGTACCCTCATTGACATACGCGCGCACACAGACATGTTTTAAAAACACACAAACGCATTTTTGTTTATTTCCTTTTATACCTTAAGGGATCGTTCAGCCAACACTTCGTCAAAAGCAAAATGCTGGCATGACTTTTGCCGAGAACTATGAAATGAAGGATCCCTTAAGAAAAATAAACAAAAATGCCTTCGTGTATTATTAAAACTGTATTTATATTCTGTGGTGTCAAGGCCCTGTTCAAATATATATATATATATATATATATATATATATATATATATATATATTGTCGAAAATACTTCTATACTTTTCACGAAAAGAATAAACACCAACTAAAATTCCCGAAACTATTTATATTAAAAAATTGAAACCAAACCTTAATAATAATAAAATTAATTATGAATATTACACAAATGTTTTAAAATGTGTATGATATTTTGAAATGCTAATGTTTACACTAATAGCATCTTTTTACTGCGCATTCTGTAAAAATCTCTCCAAATCATACTTAGTTACCTCCCTTTAAACGGTTTCAGCGGTCACGCACTGACGCAGCGTTCCTCACTTCATTTGTAAGAAATTTAAGTTTCAGATAACAAAACAATTTGTCTTTGACTATACAACGAAACACACACACACACACACACACACACACACACACACACACACACACACACACACACATATATATAATTTTTATATATATTATTTATATATCATATATGTGCGCTCAATATTAGTGATTGATGTGAGTTTGTGAAACCCACATCAATCCAACTATATATATATATATATATATATATATATATATATATATATAAAGAAATATAGTCCTAAGATGTGCTATATTTATGGGATAAAGTGCTCAATATCAGAGATAGAGGGTGTGTAAATATAAAAGACGACATAGAAGTCAACACTTAGAGGCGACAGTCTGTTTCATGTCAGATGCAATCGTAGCCTGACGATTGCATCTAGCATGAAACAGACTGTCGCGTAGGGGGGCCAGACATTGACCTATTTAATCGGTTAACTTAACGGAAGTGATATATTGAGAGGGAAGGGGGAGAAGAGAGAAACAAAGAAGGGAGGGGAAGTAGAGAGAAAGAAGCTGTCTCTCCTTTAAATTATTAGCTCTGGATTTACATTGAGTTCTCAGGATTTCATCCTTTTTGGGACTACCTATACGGATTACCAAATTCTTCTTAGCCTATATATATATATATATATATATATATATATATATATGTATAATTATTTATTCGAAAATTATAACATAAATATGTTATAAAATCACTACTTTTGGTGTCTTATCAAGTGATGGTGAATGTAGAATCTACATTCAACACCATCACTTAATATGACACCAGAAGTGTTGAAACAAAACGGCTATGTAGTGATTTTATAACATATTTATGTTGTCATTTTCGAATAAATAATAGTATTTGCCCTATTCTATATTGAACACTCTTTTAAGAACCGTTTTTGTTGGTTATTTGAATGTATTCCGTATACACCAATCCTATACTTGGGTATATATATATATATATATATATATATATATATATATATATATATATATATATATATATATATATAATGGATTATCGTAATAGGGGAACACACTCACACACACATATTATTTGCCAGACTGTTTAAAAATTTAATATATAAAAGCCTTAGAACAAACAACCACCAAGTAAATACGGAGGATTTAGAAAATAATAAAGTGCTTTGATTTGACGTACCTTAGAGCCGCTAAAGTAAAAAAAAATCATGTCGTCAGAATTTTCCTCAATAGACAAGCATTTAAAAAATTCAGCAACATTAAAAATGATTTCTTAACAAATAATAACGTAAAGATCAGTTGGAGTTGCGTTCGAAATATCGAAAAATCTATGTCTACCATAACAATTTTTTATTAAGCAATCACTTCATTAGCAAAAAGAACAAGAGTGAAGCTAGGATTATAAATAGTAAATGTAACCGTTGAAGCGATATGATTTATCCTTTAAACGGCAAATGAATGACGAAAAATATTGTGTAACGCGCTAGCATACATTCTAATAAAATTTTTTAAATATTACTTTTGTTCCACTGAAACTCCTTAGAAGCTTCCTTTTAATAAAATAACGAAAAATACAAAAACAACATTGCTCTCTTTCAAAATTACTGACTATTAAAAGATGTTGGCAATACACCCATAATCACGTAGGACATAACAGCAAAAAAGCATAATATAATGGTAAAGGTGAAAGTTATAATCTATGTCTTGTAGAAAAATTAACAATTTAAAAAAATATCAAATAATCCTAATTTATTAAACAAGAGAAATGAATTAATGGTCACATGTAGACCTAAAAATAAATACCCGATGAAAAATGTTGAACCAGATTGATTATAACTGAAGACTATACCTTCCTTCTGGAATTTGTTACTTTATCTTTAGTTACATATATATATATATATATATATATATATATATATATATATATATATATATATATATATTGTTTTTTGTATCACTGTATAATCACTAGCTCGAATTAGTTTAATTTACTTATATGTATGCCAATCTTTTTTTTAAATAACTTCTCATATCTAATAATTATATTAAACATATTAGTCACAATATGTTTTCCATATATTGTGACACATCTGTTATATGGGTAGGATGCATATGCCTGTGTTTGTTTTGTTTGTTTGGTTTGGGGTTTTATGGCATATCAATCACTATGGGTTATTTAATGCCAGATCCAGTATTTACTAGATATATCAAAAATGTATAGTTGGCAACATCATTGTTTCAAAAAAATGTATCCCTGGCAACATCATTGTTTCAAAAAAGCGTATAGCTGGCAACATCATTGTTTGCCATCACATTTTAGGTGTAAGGTGTTAGTATATTTAGTGTAGGATTTGGGAGGGAAAGTTAATTGTAAGTTGTAGTTGTTTTGGGATGGGTTAGATGGGTTAGATGTGATGGGGCATGACATGACCAGCCGATTGATCGGATAGACGGCCTTTTGGTTGGACGTAGTTTATCGTCATACCCAGGACGTGAACACACCTTGGGATTTCACTATTTGCCCATAGCTGGGACCCTAACAGGTGCTACCACCCCAGGTCAGGGTGGACCTGGGAACATCAGCAATTAAGAGGTGGTTCCACGCTTCCTCAAAACCTCCTGATCAGAGGCCTTGCAGTTGGATGCAGTTTAACGTCGTACCCAGGACGGCCTGTGTTTGTGGCTATATGTGTGAGTATAAGTACATAGGTGATGTTAAGTTTTCGTGTTGTCCCTAAAACATATCTATATACTTTGAATTTATGGGAGGCTATAATCAAAACATTTATCTTTATATATATATTTTTATAGTTGTATGTGTATGTATTGTGTATGGATGTATATATCGAGGCATGTATATATATATATATATATATATATATATATATATATATATATATATATATATATATATATATATATATATGTATATATATATATATATATGAATAAAAAGAAAGAACACTAAGATATATAATCCGGTGTTCTTATAGATATTTTTTATTTTTGCAAAACAGTGCTTAATGTAAAATTATAACATAAATATGTTATAAAATCACTAGAAAAATAGCCATTTTGTCTCAACATTTCTGGTGTCTTATCAAGTGATGTTGATTCAACATCATCACTTGATAAGACACCAGAAGTGTTGAAACAAAATGCCTATTTTTGTAGTGATTTTATAACATATTTATGTTATAATTTTCGAATAAATAATTATATTTGCTCTACTCTGTATTGAGCACTCTTTTAAGAATAGTATTTATTGATTATTGGAATTTATTCCGTATGAACCAATCCTATACCTCTCTCTCTCTCTCCCCCCTCTCTCTCTCTCTCTCTCTCTCTCTCTCTATATATATATATATATATATATATATGCATGTGTATAAGTTTTGTGACGTACAGTGGCTGTTAATAATTAAGTATAGCTCAAGACTTCAATGGATAAAATAAAACTATTTAATTACAATCGTCAACCAAAGATAATTAACCATTTCAGTGAATACCTTGTTAGTAACGCGGCTCGGTTTAATGTCTGGTAAATCCTAAATCAAAACCAAAATCATCGACGCACAATAATTCACACTAATTCGATTGGATAGTTTCACTCAATAGTCAGTCAATAATCACTCCAGTTAGTAGCCTGAAACCGCTATTTATACACCTGGAGGAAAATATATATTCATAAGTCCAGAGTCTCACGCTCGAACCACTAATATTCCATGGTCATAATTTATTCCATTGGAATCGTAAATACGATCCAATTCATTGGATCGTATTTACGATTCCAATGAATTGGATCGTATTTACGATTCCAATGGAATAAATTATGACCATGGAATATTAGTGTTCAAGCCTTTTTATTATATTCTTACTCTGTCCTGGACATTGAGTTCTACCTGGATTCTATCGTCTTGGAATTATTTTTTATACACACATATATATATATATATATATATGTGTATGTATGTATCTATATATTTTAGATATATGATTGCATATGTATGTGTATATTTACCAATAATATTATATATACACAGACATGACAGAATTGAATAGACACCAAGCTAAATTTTATTTTTGATTTTTTTTAATAACCAAGATAAATTAGCTTAGATTTTTTTTAATAACCAAGATAAATTAACTTAGATCATTTAATTAAAATTGCAGATAACAATACTGGAACATGCCACGAACCAAAGGAGCATCAGACCTATCCGAATTTCAGCGAGGACGTATCGTGGGCCAACATGAAGGTGGTCTTAGTCAAAGAAAAATATCTGAAAATCTTTCAATACCCCTTTGTACTGTTAATAGAGTGATCGTACAATTCACCAGAGAGGGCAAGAATTGCACAAAACCTCATCCAGGCCGCTCTGGGCCCTCTGAAATAACCATGCGTCTTGTCGAAAGAAATGTTGAACAGGATCCACGTTGCAAGGCCTCTGACATAGCAACACAAGTTGATGTCAGTCCCAGAGCAGCTGTTAGGTATCTTCACAAGCTGGGCTACTATGGCAGAGCTGCGAGAAGGTAACCACTTCTCCGTTCAGCCAATATCAAACGCGGAAAGGATTGGGCCCATGAGATGGTGGAGAGACCTGTGACCTTTTGGACCACTGTCATTTTCTCTGATGAGTCAAGATTCGCATTATTTTCCGACAGTGGAAGAGTATGGGTATGGAGACTCTGTAGTCAAGAGTTTGATTTAAAAAGACTGCAGCCAAAGGTGAAACATGGGGGCCTTTCAGTAATGGTATGTAGTGCAATTTGGAGTGATGGTCGCCCAGAGCTTGTGGAGTGTGAAGGAAACATTAATTCAACCAAATATGTTTCTATATTGAAGAAAGGGCTCCTTCCAATATTCTCAAGTAGTAGAATGAGCAAAGTTGACTCCCTATTTATGGAAGATGGAGCTCCACGTCACACTGCTCAAGCAACGCAACATTGGTTGAGACAAAATGGGATCAATAAACTTCCATGGCCAAGTCAGTCCCCGGATATTAACCCTATTGAACGCCTTTGAGGCATATTAGATCGAAAACTCCGGAAAAAGAACAGGAAACCATCTTCTAAGCCCGAACTTTTAGGATTATTGTGTGAAACATGGCAAAAAATCCCTCAAGATGATATTCGTGAACTCATCGCTAGCATGCCTAGAAGGGTCCTTGCATTTAAAAAAGCAAAAGGGATGTCAACCAAGTATTAGTTATTAAATTTATGACCATTTATAATTACTTCATTTGTATAAATTACTTGTTTAATAAAAATAAACGGTTTCTGTGAGCGTCTATTCAGTTCTGTCATGTCTGTGTGTGTGTGTGTGTGTATATATATATATATATATATATATATATATATATATATATATATATATATATATATATATATATATATATATTTGAATATGTAGATGTGCCATGGTATTTGTAGGTAACTATGTATTATTTTGATAATTACTTATATGCGTATATTTATATTTAAATTCTACCTTTGTAACTTGTATATAAATTCTGTGGATATCTGTTTTTACACTTCTTCTCCCCCCATAATTATGTTTATTTTAAGTACGAATTATTTTTAAACAGTCCCCATAAATAATATCAACTACTCCACTATTACGATAATCCTATAATTGAGGCAAAAACAATCGTCCAGAATCCAAAGAAAAAAACCTCTAAAACGAGTAAAGCAAAAGTATTTATTATTAATATATATATATTTTTTAGGTACGTCTATTTTAATATATTTCTTTTAATAAATACCATTTTTATTTTACGTTTAAAATCAAAATCCCGTCTTTTTAAAAGCAATATATATATATATCTTTGAAATAAAAAAAATTCGTAATCCCCGTATAATACATGGACTGCGCCAGCACTGTGTTAACTAGATATTTTGATTAAAATTTAAATTATGTAACGGTCAGTTTCTATCCAGCCTCTGGTTAGCAAGATCGAATTACTGCTTTTAACCTCAGTCCATTTCATAATATATGACGTCATTTGTTTACGCCATTTGATACGCTCTGAGTAGATCTGATCATTCGAGAGAAATCATGGGAAATTTGTTGTTTAAAAACAGTAATTAGATCTTGCTAACCTGAGCCTTCCACCGTAGCTAAATGGTATCAGGCTATATGACGGTTCCGTGTAGGATACATGTTCGATTCCTGTTGGAGGACGCATATTTTCTTTGAGATTTCTCGGACGTTCAGGCCTGTAAATGTTGTTAATACTGTTTATTATAAACAGAGCATTTAAGATTTGTCTCTATATAAATAACGTATAACAATAAAATATATTAAAATAATTGTCGAACTTTGTCCATTTCGTAGTGTGTGACGTCATTTGTTTGCGTTAAGATACGCTTCGAGCAGATATGAGCGTTTTTATGATAGATCAGCTGTTTTTCTTTTTAATAGGATACCAGTTGATTTGTATCACCACAGTGCGGAATTGGCCTTCATTCATAGCAAAACAGCAATTTTCGGACTTTTCATAATATATGACGACATTTGTTTACATTAAGATCCGCTTTGAATAGATATGAGCGTAAAGGCCGGTAAATGTTGTTAATACTGTTTATTATAAGCAGAGCATTTACTTAAATATCTGTATCTATAAAAATAATGCATAAATAATGAATATATTGAAATGTTTCATTATATATATATATATATATATATATATATATATATATATATATATATATATATATATATATATATAAGTGAACATAGAAGTCAACACTTAGAGGCAACAGTCTGTTTCATGCTAGATGCAACCGTCAGGCCACGTGTGGTGTTATTTTTCTTGGCTATTTATATATACGGGTCAGTGGTGCATTCTGGG
>OZ038490.1:15991134-15996134 GCA_964036315.1 Acanthosepion esculentum | reverse complement strand
CAATATTAATCGCTCAGACATTATGATCAAAGACCACACAAAAAAACAGAATGTGCTTTCTTATTGAAATGGTAGTTCCTGCAAACTCTAATGTAGCTTTGAAGATCTTCAAAAAAACTATCAATGTGTATGAATATTGAAGTGGAAATCTGAAAAAACTGTGGCACATGAAGACATCGGTAATTCCAGTTGTAGTTGGAGAACTCGGATTGATTGGAAAAAGTTCTGTTAGATTCATTGAAGAGATTCCTGGTAGACCATGCCTTAAAGAAATACAGAAAAAATGGTCTCGGTAGTGCAGCTGAAACATTTCGAGGGGTTTTTTCAATGTAAAATATGTGTGGTCTTAGGTTGCCTCTCTTTTTTTACTATTCAGTGAAAATGTCATGATAACATTTCTAGCCCTAGGTCTCTGGTTGGGACCCGGAAGGAAATGAGTACGCTACGGAAATCAAAGGAAATATTAATAATTATGATGATAATAATAATAATAATAATAAAAGAAGCCTGTTTGAATGAAGTGGTTATATAGTACAGGATCAAAAGTGGAAAGCGAAGGTTTTATTCTTGTTGTAGAGTACCAATGCTTGCTAACCAGAAATTACCAAGCACACATTGACCTGACATCATAATCAAACCCTACAAAAATAAAATGTTCTTTTTTATTCACATGACAGTCTTTGTAAGTGAATGTAAGTGGATTCGACTGGAATTTGATCTCGGTTCTACAATTCCTCAATCCGAGCTGCTATCCATTACTCCACCGTGCCTAATTAAGGTCTGACAGAAATGAAAATATCGGGTGACGAAGAAAGAGACAGCCACTTTATTTTAACAGGGATGGCGCTGAAAGAAAAAAATATAATAAAATCAACACGACTTTTTACTTTAAATAATGTTTAAAGTAAAACTTTTATCCTTTTAAAAACTAAAAATTTAATAATTATTTTTTTCTCAAGTAAAAAGAGAATCTGGAACGGAAACGGAAAAAAAAACGAAATCGTTTTCAAGTGTTTGTCTCCATGGCAAAGAAAATTGTTAAAAAATGAAATAAAAAAAAGAAAAGAAATTAAACATTAACTTCAGCATCATGTACAGAATTCTTTATTTCTTTTCTTTTTTTTTTTTTTAATTATTGCTTTATGATTTTCAAGCAATTGTCTTAGAAATAAATGTACAAGAGTGAATAATGAAAAGGCGAAAGCGGTTACCAAAGGAAAGGCAAATAATTTGAGATTCTTAATGGCGACTTCTTTTGCTTCTCGTCTCTTCGAATGTTACGCATGCGCATTGTGCAACGTGCTGCAAGCGGCGGATAGTTTTCAGTTGCATGCTCATGTCGGCTTTCAGTGAATCTCTGTACATAAACATGGTGTTATGTCTTCGTGTGAGCTCCGTCGTCGTGTGAGCTGATGTTTATGTATATTTAATCTGTTTGCGTGTATATTAATGATTTCAAAAGGGTGTTTGCTCTATGCTTTCAAAAGATCGCCAATGTGAATATTTCTGCGAGAACAACAGGTGAAAATTCTGAATTTGGAAATGTCGGTGGATTTATGTGCATATGTGTATAAAGAATTTTTTTTTTACTGTCTTTAAATTCAAGGCCAGTATTATTGTTGATTCAATATGATTCAATATTATCCCTTAAAACAAAATTTTCCTTAAAAAAATTGATTGCTTTTTATTTATTTTTTTTTTTTTTTTTTAACTAGAATTTCCAGTCTTGAAAATTCTGTAAAATTA
The DNA here is from genome assembly GCA_964036315.1 of Acanthosepion esculentum. NCBI lineage: Eukaryota > Metazoa > Mollusca > Cephalopoda > Sepiida > Sepiidae > Acanthosepion > Acanthosepion esculentum. The sequence goes on along the minus strand of OZ038490.1, from coordinate 15,994,388 downwards.
CCGAATATGAAAAATGATATTCCTGGGAATCGTTCCATTTTGCATTCAAAATAACGACATAGCACCTGCCATTAGCGCGATTTGGCGAGGGGAAGGGTGGAAATTTTTCCGGCTTAGATAATTACGGCACAGACCAAGCGATATGAAAAAAAGAGAAAAAAAAAAGAAGAAAAAATGACTGGGTTGCGTGAATCTTTTAAATAAAGAAAGCTGTCTGTCTTTAAAATCAAAGTTTATGCTAATCGATCGGTCCGTTACCAGGTTTTAACTACTCAATAGCCACTAGAATAATTTGAAATATACAGTTACCGCCGACTAAATAACCGTTAGAATAATACAGTGAATCTTGCTACCCATAATGCACCATTGACGAGCTTATATAAATATTCAAGTCAAAACACAACACACTGAAAATTAGCCTAAAAATTGCAGGAGGCTTACGACTATACCATGTTGAAACACCAGTTCCAGTACGATCACCGACGTTAAGCAACGTTGAGCCTGGTCAGTACCTAGATGGGTGATTACTGGGGAATACCAAGTTTATATAAATATTCAAGACAAAACACGACACACTGAAAATTAGGCTAAAAATTGCAGGAGGCTTACGGCTACCCCATGTTGAAACACCAGTTCCAGTACGATCACCGATGTTAAGCAACGTCGAGCCTGTTCATTACCTAGATGGGGGATTACTTGGGAATACCAAGTGCTGTAAATTTGGATGGGCGGGTGCTGTAGTGGATAATGTCTCAGAATCATTAGCCGGTCAGTCGAGTTCCAATTCCGTGCAAAAAACCCTTATGCTACCAGGTATGGATTAATTAGCAATAGTTGTATCACTAAAACCATTATAATCTTTAAAAAATCTTACTATCTAAAAATATTTTCTGGCTTTAAATAACCTGCAAAGAGTTGAGAAGCCGTAGGAATAGGTAAGTTCACTTACACTACTCCCCAGTCTTTTGAACAGTAGTAGAGGTTTATCGCTTGTTTCTTGTTTAAGATTCGTTTTCCGGTTCCTTCTAAAGTTTTCGTATTCTCTTTCATTCCTAGTCGCCCCTTGTGTTTTAGTAGCATTATCGTCTGGAGGGGAATTGATGAAAAAAAAAAGTTTGATAAATCGTAAAAAATAAATCAGTCAATATCAGAAACCCTATTTGATCCAGTACTGATTAGAATTATCTTGGGGATAAGAAGAAATATATGGGGTAATTGTTTCAATGCCGAAAGACCTTATAAAGAAATTAGACATAAATTATCCACGGTAAATGTCGTAATATTCAACGCGGATTTAATAATACCGACAAAAACTACGAGAAAAAAGCCAGGGGGAACTGTACATGTTGATGTAGATCGGCGTTTCTCAACCTTTTTACCCTTACGTAACCCTCAAAATAAATTACATGTCTCAAGGAACCCCTGTGCAAAAACAAAATTATCTTTCTCATTTTATTTTCATCATAGTTCACGTGGTAAATATCATAGTATATATATTTTTGAATAACTTGTTTAAGGAAAAATTAATACTTCTTTGTCAAACTTTTCGGTAATTATAAATAAAATTTATACTGTTCGTTTATTATACTTCATCAGAAAGTTTTCTTTCACACACACACACACACACACGCACAAATCTAAACTAATAAAATAAACATAACCAATATGATACAGCTAAAGGTTGTTCCATAACATGGACCGATTTTAAAAGTGAATATATATATATATATATATATATGACATGAGAGTCTTTGCAGACTGCAATGTATCTTTGAGGATCTTTAAAAAAGCTATCAAACTAAAACAGTCTTTGTAAGTGAATGTAATGGATTCGACTGGAATTCGATCTCGCTTCGCCAATTAGGAAATTAAATAAAAAGTCAAAAGTGAATTAGTTTATCTGACCTGTTCTCGCAGAACCTTAGGTTCCCGGGGAACCCTGGTTGAGAAACGCTGATGTAGACTGTGAAATTGTAGCAACACAGAAACGATTGGAAATAGAAACATATCGACCTGGATATTCGCGTTCAGTCGTCCAGAAATGGCTATAATGTATACGTATGTTTCAGTGGGCGATGGGTAAATTCTCGCCATTTTATATTTTTAATTTCGTGCATCAGCGTTATTTTGTTTTTTATTGTGTCGACTGCTCAGTATAATAGGGTTCAATTAGGCACTGTCTGTGAGAAAAAATAGCACCATGACGCAATTCACTCCGCTAGAAATTTGGAAACGGTATGTTGTACAGATTAGAGTGTTTGGGTGTCAAACTGAGGACAGTAAAGAGGATTCGGAAAGAGTTGGATGATATATCCACTCAACATCATGGTGTTTATCTTCCCACAAGGCCTCAAACACAACACAGAGGATTATATGAAATACCTTAGGAGCTAGTGCTGCTCTGGGTCAAGAGGATGGCTACTACAAGACCCTATGTCTGGCTAAACGATTCTGTACCATGTCACACAAGCGGGAGAACAAAGTCAGGCAACTGCCACAAATGTCAGACAATTTCTGCGACCATTTCACCACTTGCATTTGACCACTTAACTCCTTAGAATACAACTCTTTGATGATGTGTAACGCGCGGTTGAGCGAGAGAGCAACAAAACTCCTTGTCACACCAAAGATGAACTGAAGGCAAGGATTATGTCAAGAATAAATAAGGTTGCAAGTGATTCCGAAGTCGTCTGGAGGCCATGGTTGAAACCAATGGCGATTTTATTGAATAAATTTACTCTCTAGTCTTTGAAGGTATTTTTGTGTAATTTAGACGACAATTTATTCATCGCACTATATATATATATATATATATATATATATATATATATATATGAAAATTTCTTAGAGTTAACCTGTAGAAGAGACAATATTTATAAATATAAATGACAATAGGAAAACTGTAATAGTTGCCGACGCGTTTCGTCCGATGTGTACTTCATATATATATATATATATAATATATGTGTGTGTGTGTGTGTGTGTGTGTGTGTGTGTGTGTATATATCTATATATCTATATATCTATATATCTATATATATATATATATATATATATAAACGAACATTATCTATGAGTTCAAATGCCCCTTAAGGAACTGCGTTCCTAACGAAACCGGACTCATAAATAATTACATCGGTTACACAACCACATGCTTATCCAGACGTCTTACATTACACCTATCCGATCACAGCTCCATTAGAACCCATTTAAACACACACAAAAATTTACCAGACTCCATTAGAAATATACTA
>OZ038490.1:15906134-15983634 GCA_964036315.1 Acanthosepion esculentum | reverse complement strand
AGAGAAGAAAAAGAAAGACAAGAAAAAGAAGAATGGAAAGTTGAAAAAGTGATAGGCAAAGAAAAAGAATTGAAATCAAAGAGAGAAAAAAAAGAAAGAAGAAAAGAACATTTTTCTCTGAATTTCTGGGATGCGAAGATATTATTTACATTATTTATATCCAATTAATTCTCCTAATTTTTGTTGTTCTTATCGCAACGTTTCGGCCGTTGTGCCTTCCAGCCTTCATCAGGTGTATTTTGATCTGGGTAACTTACAGGGAATTTCGAACTGAACCCTTCGTTTAATTTACGGGGCCAGATTGTTTTCATTCCACTGCCCATGTCTAGAGATATCTCATCAAGTTCTTACGTTTAGTACTGCTTTATTATTTACCATTTTATAAAGTTTGAAACAACTGACGATTAGTCTATGTTTTGCCAACAATTCCAATAAATAATATACTAAACAGTGTAAATCTCTCTATAAAACAGAGGATATCTGCGTGTGTGTCTGTGTGATGCCTTTTCACTCGACATCCATCCAACCGATTTTGACCAAAATTGACACAAACATTGTACAATGTAAGAGATAGGTCCTTTGCATAAAAGTATCGATAATTTAAAAAGAAATCAATAATCGATAAAGCCGATCAAAAATCGATAAATTTAACTTTTTTCCTCTTTTGTTCAAAGCCGGTATGTAGGTTACTTACATGATGACGAGCACAACGATACCTGATTTTTTATTTCTAAGCCACTGTGTTTAGCGAAAAACGAAAAATCACTTTCAACACAAATCGCTTTCAACACAAATCGATTTCAACACAAATTTTAAGTTAAAAACTCCCTCAATTTTCAAGCAATCTAATACAAACTTCACTCAAGTATAGCCAACAATAAGTTGATTGTTTAACAGTCATTTAACTTGATAATTGAATCGACCCATACAGTGAAAACCGCGTAAATAGCGAAAAATGGCCACTTTTCTGGTTTCTTTCTTATTTTTCGTTGATCTTTCAACCAATTTTCCTCAAACTTAACAATTCCTTTATAAATGTATCCTTTTTTATATCCCTGGTAGGAAACGGACAAAATGAATTTCAAAAACTCCAAAATAATTGTGGTCTGAAGTTGGTCTTCATGTTGTCTGTTTTACCCCTTCAAGTCCTCAGCTAACTTCGATTGAATAAATACAGACTACTTATGTAACTCTATTAATTCAAAAGGGTTTTTTTAATGAAAGAACTTTAAATTGAAGAAGATAGACTGTGTTACATCTAAACATGATGCTGTTTTTGCTCCATTCTAATTGAACGCTTTTTCTGATCGACCGCTAGTAATAAATATAATCGGTTATGCGCCATGAGTGATACACGCTTATGCGATCATGTATCTTTCGATATATGACTGACGAGGCAGATTTTTCCCCGCAGTAGACCAGTTGCTATCCAACCCGGTCTGTCCTGCTATTTACCGATAGCTGAAGAAGAAGAGGATTCATGCCTTTCTCAAGTGATCTGACTGGAATTCGAACTCGGCTCTCCGATTTTTCAATCCGAGCCGCTATCCATTATTACACTGTGCCTCCCAAAGAAAGAAAAGTTGAAGAAATGAGAGACAAGGAAAGAGAAAAAGAAAATGAATTGAAATGAAAGAGAGAAAAAAAAACGACAAAAGAAAGAAGATAAAAAAAAAATTAAGGAAATGAGGGGACAAGACAATACGGAAGATTTTTTTTCAGCCATCAAGTACTTGCTCTTAGATAGAAGCATGGACATTTTTGTGAATGGCCAATCTTTTAAGTCCTGTGTGATAAACATAGGTGCTCCTCAATGTTCACCTTTTGCTCCTACCGTTTTTCTGCTTTTCATTAATGATAAATAAATATAGTAGTGTTTATTATTTTCGTTGTAAATACACAACAATAAAGAAAATGCATAGTTTCACATTCATAAAATCATATCTTTAGGTTTAGTTTGGTTCAGTTTATTTTGTTTTATGGCATATCAACCTCAATGGGTTATTTAATGCTGACAACATTCTTAGGATAGATTCGTATGAATAGAATATGTATTCTTTGGTTTAGATTGGTTTGGTTTATTTAGTTTTAGGGCATATTAACCTCAATGGGTTATTTAATGTCGACAACATTTTTAGGATAGATACGTATGAATAGAATATGTATTCTTTGGTTTAGATTGGTTCGGTTTATTTTGTTTTACGGCATATCAACAGCAATGGGTTATTTAATGCTGACAACATTTTTAGGATAGATTCGTATGAATAGAATATGTATTCTTTGGTTTAGATTGGTTTGGTTTATTTTGTTTTACGGGATATCAACCTCAATGGGTTATTTAATGCTGACATTTTTAGGATAGATTGGTTTAAATAGAATATGTATTCTTTGGTTTAGATTGGTTTAGTTTATTTTGTTTTACGGCATATCAACTTAAATGGGTTATTTAATGACGACAACATTTTTAGGATAGATTTGTATGAATAGAATATGTATACATTTTTTTTAGATTGGTTTAGTTTAATTTGTTTTACGGCATATCAACCTCAATGGGTCATTTAATGCCGACAACATTTTTAGGATAGATTCGTATGAATAGAATATGTATTCTTTGGTTTAGATTGGTTCGGTTTATTTTGTTTTACGGCATATCAAACTCAATGGGTTATTTAATGCCGACAACATTTTTAGGATAGATTCGTGTGAATAGAATATGTATTCTTTGGTTTAGATTGGTTTGGTTTATTTTGTTTTACGGCATATCAACCTCAATGGGTTATTTAATGCTGACATTTTTAGGATAGATTCGTATAAATAGAATATGTATTCTTTGCTTTAGATTGTTTTAGTTTATTTTGTTTTAAGGCATATAAAACTTAAATGGGTTATTGAATGCTGACAACATTTTTAGCATAGATTCGTATGAATAGAATATGTATTCTTTGTTTTAGATTGGTTAGGTTTATTTTGTTTTACGGCATATCAACCTCAATGGGTTATTTAATGTCGACAACATTTTTAGGATAGATTCGTATGAATAGAATATGTATTCTTTGGTTTAAATTGATTCGGTTTATTTTGTTTTACGGCATATCAACCTCAAGCGATTATTTAATGCTGAAGAAATTTTAGGATAGATTCGTATGTATACGATATGTAATCTTTGGTTTAGATTGTTTTAGTTTATTTTGTTTTACAGAATATCGACCTCAATGGGCTATTTAATGCTGACAACATTTTTAGGATAGATTCGTATGAATAGAATATGTATTCTTTGGTTCAGATTCGTTTAGTTTATTTTGTTTTACAGCATATCAACCTCAATGGTTTATTTAATGCCGACAACATTTTGACGAAAGATTCGTATGAATAGAATATGTATTCTTTGCTTTAGATTGGTTTGTTTTATTTTGTTTTAAGGCATATCAACTTAAATGGGTTATTTAGTGCCGACAACATTTTTAGGATAGATTCGTATGAATAGAATATGTATTCTTTGGTTTAGATTGGTTCGGTTTATTTTGTTTTACGGCATATCAACCTCAATGGGTTATTTAATGCTGACAACATTTTTAGGATAGATTCGTATGAATAGAATATGTATTCTTTGGTTTAGATTGGTTTGGTTTATTTAGTTTTAGGGCATATCAACCCCAATGGGTTATTTAATGTCGACAACATTTTTAGGATAGATTCGTATGAATAGAATATGCATTCTTTGATTTAGATTGGTTCGGTTTATTTTGTTTTACGGCATATCAACCTCAATGGGTTATTTAATGCTGACAACATTTTTAGGATAAATTCGTATGTATAGAATATGTATTCTTTGTTTTAGATTCGTTTGGTTTATTTTGTTTTACGGCATATCAACCTCAATGGGTTATTTATTACTGACATTTTTAGGATAGATTCGTTTAAATAGAATATGTATTCTTTGGTTTAGATTGTTTTAGTTTATTTTGTTTTACGGCATATCAACTTAAATGGGTTATTTAATGACGACAACATTTTTAGGATAGATTCGTATGAATAGAATGTATTCATTTTTTTAGAAAAGTTTGGTTTATTTTGTTTTACGGCATATCAACCTCAATGGGTTATTTAATGCCGTCAACATTTCTAGGATAGATTCGTATGAATAGAATATGCATTTTTTGGTTTAGATTGGTTTAGTTTATTTTGTTTTACGGCATATAAACCACAATGGGTGATTTAATGCCGACTACATTTTGACAATAGATTCGTATGAATAGAATATGTATTCTTTGCTTTAGATTGGTTTGGTTTATGTTGTTTTACGGCATATCAACCTCAATGGGTTATTTAATGCTGACAACATTTTTAGGATAGATTCGTATGAATAGAATATGTATTTTTTGGTTTAGATTCGTTTAGTTTATTTTGTTTTACAGCATATCAACCTCAATGGTTTATTTAATGCCGACAACATTTTGACGAAAGATTCGTATGAATAGAATATGTATTCTTCGGTTTAGATTGGTTCGGTTTATTTTGTTTTACGGCATATCAACCTCAATGGGTTATTTAATGCTGACAACATTTTTAGGATAGATTCGTATGAACAGAATATGTATTCTTTGGTTTAGATTGGTTTGGTTTATTTAGTTTTATGGCATATCAACCTCAATGGGTTATTTAATGTCGACAACATTTTTAGGATAGATTCGTATGAATAGAATATGTATTCTTTGATTTAGATTGGTTCGGTTTATTTTGTTTTACGGCATATCAACCTCAATGGGTTATTTAATGCTGACAACATTTTTAGGATAAATTCGTATGTATAGAATATGTATTCATTGTTTTAGATTCGTTTGGTTTATTTTGTTTTACGGCATATCAACCTCAATGGGTTATTTAATACTGACATTTTTAGGATAGATTCGTTTAAATAGAATATGTATTCTTTGGTTTAGATTGTTTTAGTTTATTTTGTTTTACGGCATATCAACTTAAATGGGTTATTTAATGACGACAACATTTTCAGGATAGATTCGTAAGAATAGAATATGTATTCATTTTTTTAGATTGGTTTGGTTTATTTTGTTTTACGGCATATCAACCACAATGGGTGATTTAATGCCGACAACATTTTGACAATAGATTCGTATGAATAGAATATGTATTCTTTGATTTAGATTGGTTCGGTTTATTTTGTTTTACGGCATATCAACCTCAATGGGTTATTTAATGCTGACAACATTTTTAGGATAAATTCGTATGTATAGAATATGTATTCTTTGTTTTAGATTCGTTTGGTTTATTTTGTTTTACGGCATATCAACCTCAATGGGTTATTTAATACTGACATTTTTAGGATAGATTCGTTTAAATAGAATATGTATTCTTTGGTTTAGATTGTTTTAGTTTATTTTGTTTTACGGCATATCAACTTAAATGGGTTATTTAATGACGACAACATTTTCAGGATAGATTCGTAAGAATAGAATATGTATTCATTTTTTTAGATTGGTTTGGTTTATTTTGTTTTACGGCATATCAACCACAATGGGTGATTTAATGCCGACAACATTTTGACAATAGATTCGTATGAATAGAATATGTATTCTTTGCTTTAGATTGGTTTGGTTTATGTTGTTTTACGGCATATCAACCTCAATGGGTTATTTAATGCCGACAACATTTTTAGGATAGATTCGTATGAATAGAATATGTATTCTTTGGTTTAGATTGATTTGGTTTATTTTGTTTTACGGCATATCAAGCACAATGTATTATTTAATGCTGACATTTTTAGGATAGATTCGTTTAAATAGAATATGTATTCTTTGGTTTACATTGTTTTAGTTTATTTTGTTTTACGGCATATCAACGTAAATGGGTTATTTAATGACGACAACATTTTTAGGATAGATTCGTAAGAATAGAATATGTATTCATTTTTTTAGATTGGTTTGGTTTATTTTGTTTTACGGCATATCAACCACAATGGGTGATTTAATGCCGACAACATTTTGACAATAGATTCGTATGAATAGAATATGTATTCTTTGCTTTAGATTGGTTTGGTTTATGTTGTTTTACGGCATATCAACCTCAATGGGTTATTTAATGCCGACAACATTTTTAGGATAGATTCGTATGAATAGAATATGTATTCTTTGGTTTAGATTGATTTGGTTTATTTTGTTTTACGGCATATCAAGCTCAATGGATTATTTAATGCTGACATTTTTAGGATAGATTCGTTTAAATAGAATATGTATTCTTTGGTTTAGATTGTTTTAGTTTATTTTGTTTTACGGCATATCAACTTAAATGGGTTATTTAATGACGACAACATTTTTAGGATAGATTCGTATGAATAGAATATGTATTCTTTGGTTTAGATTGGTTTGGTTTATTTTGTTTTACAGCATATCAACCTCAATGGGTTATTTAATGCCGACAACATTTTTAGGATAGATTCGTTTGAATAAAATATGCATTTTTTTGTTTAGATTGGTTTAGTTTATTTTGTTTTACGGCATATCAACCCCAATGGGTGATTTAATGCCGACAACATTTTTAGGATAGATTCGTATGAATAGAATATGGATTCTTTGGTTTAGATTGGTTCGGTTTATTTTGTTTTACGGCATATCAAACTCAATGGGTTATTTAATGCCGATAACATTTTAGGATAGTTTCGTATGAATAGAATATGTATTCTTTGGTTTAGATTGATTTGGTTTATTTTGTTTTACGGCATATCAAACTCAATGTGTTATTTAATGCCGAAAACATTTTTAGGATAGATTCGTATGAATAGAATATGTATTCTTTGGTTTAGATTGGTTTGGTTTATTTTGTTTTACAGCATATCAACCTCAATGCGTTATTTAATGCCGACAACATTTTTAGGATAGATTCGTTTCAATAAAATACGCATTTTTTGGTTTAGATTAGTTTAGTTTATTTTGTTTTACGGCATATCAACCCCAATGGTTTATTTAATGCCGACAACATTTTTAGGATAGATTCGTATGAATAGAATATGTATTCTTTGGTTTAGATTGGTTCGGTTTATTTTGTTTTACGGCATATCAACCTCAATATGTTATTTAATGCCGACAACATTTTTAGGATAGATTCTTATGAATAGAATATGTATTCTTTGGTTTAGATTGATTTGGTTTATTTTGTTTTACGGCATATCAACCTCAATGGGTTATTTAATGCTGACATTTTTAGGATAGATTCGTTTAAATAGAATATGTATTCTTTGGTTTAGATTGTTTTAGTTTATTTTGTTTTACGGCATATCAAGTTAAATGGGTTATTTAATGACGACCAAATTTTTAGGATAGATTCGTATGAATAGAATATGTATTCTTTGGTTTACATTGGTTTGGTTTATTTTGTTTTACGGCATGTCAACATCAATGGGTTATTTAATGCCGACAACATTTTTAGGATGGATTCGTATGAATAGAATATGTATTCTTTGGTTTAGATTGGTTTAGTCTATTTCGTTTAACGGCATATCAACCTCAATGGGTTATTTAATGCTGACAACATTTTTAGGATAGATTCGTATGAATAGAATATGTATTCTTTGGTCTAGTTTGGTTAGGTTTATTTTGTTTTACGGCATATCAACCTCAATGGGTTATTTAATGCCGACAACATTGTTAGGATCGATTCGTATGAATAGAATATGTATTCTTTGGTTTAGATTGGTTTGGTTTATTTCGTTTTACGGCATATCAACCTCAATGGGTTATTTAATGCCGACAACATTTTTAGTATAGATTCGTATGAATAGAATATGTATTCTTTGGTTTAGATTGGTTTGGTTTATTTCGTTTTACGGCATATCAACCTCAATGCGTTATGTATTGCCGACAATATTTTAATTGTTGGTCATATTTTTCTTTTCATAAATGTATTGCTGGTAATAATTTTTCTTCAAAAGTTTACTGCTGATAATAATATTTTACAAAGTATTTCTGGTATTAAAACTTATTTTTACACTTTCATAGTATTTTGACCCCAGTTTGGGTGTTAACTATTTGCCCATAGTTGGGACCCTAGCAGGTTTAGTTTGATTTGTTTTGCTTTACGGGATATCAACCACAATGGGTTATTTAATGCCGACAAGATTTTCATTGCTGGTAATATTTATTTTCTTCAAAAATCTATTGCTGGTAATATTTTTTTTAAAAATGTATTGCTGGTAATAATTTTTTACAAAAAGTATTTCTGGTATTAAAACCTACTTTTACACTTTCATAATATTTTGACCCCAGTTTGGGGGTTAACTATTTGCCCATAGTTGGGACCCTGACAACTGCTACCACCCCGGGTCAGGGTGGACCTGGGAACACCAACAATTAAGAGGTGGTTCCACGCTCCTCAAAACCTCCTGATCAGAGGCCTTGCTGTTGGACGTAGTTTATCGTCTTACCCAGGACGTGGATGTAGTTTATCATTGTGAAGGCGCACAGGAATGTGTCTTTAAATGTTCGATAGAACTTGTATCTCGATTTATATTTACGAGGGGAAGATTATGAGGATAAGTAGGATGGAAAACGGCTGCCACGGGACTGGACGAGGTTACATTGTAATACGGGTATCCGTTCCACAAATCAGCGGTTTTGGGGAACAAGCGGAGCGGAACTTTCTCCTTGCAAATGGAATATGAAAGGAATAAAGCTGATTCCACCTTGTAGACGTGGCATAGCGGATCTTATCTGTAAAGGTCTGAACTGGTGGAACTAAAGAATGGAGCTCTCATCCGAACATTTGCCATGGAAATAGCGACAGAGTGTCAGGAGGCTTTCAACGTTTCGTCTGTGAGACTATAAAACTGAACAACTCATGGAACAGTGCCAAGGCTCATTCCAAATTAACAGATAACCCCGGGAAGGCAGAAGACTACGACGACAGAAAAAATGTGAATATTATTCCTGAAAAAGTCATAATAATGCAAGAGAGAATTTCAAGACAAAACGGGAAGCCAAAGAATATATATATATATATATATATATATATATATATATATATATATATATATATATATATTAAAAGAGAAGGATACTACATACACCCCACAAAACACAGACATTGGTATACAAACATTTGAAATAGCCGACACATAGAGATGACCTAATCATTACACAGGCTGACAAAGTGGGTGCCACAGTGATTTGGGGAATCAAAGAATACATTAAAGAGGCCAACAAACAGCTAGCCGACAAAGAAACCTATAAAAGCTTACCTACAGATCCCCTTCCCGAATACCAAAAAGAATTAACTAGCTCACTAAGCATAATGCTTCGCAAAAATCTAATCGACAAGGAAACATGCACAACACTTACACCAACAAACATCACACCTGCTCACTTCTATCTCCTTCCTAAAATACACAAAAGCAACAACCTAGGAAAACCCGTCATTTCATCATTCAACTGCCACACGACCAAAATTTCCAAATACGTAGACCATTACTTACAACCCCTAGCTAAGGAAGTAAAATCCTTCATCAGAGACACAAAAGATCTATTGAACAAAATTAATTACATACAAACAGTTCCAGAGAACGCTATTCTAGTGACTATGAACGTAAGATCACTCTATTCAAACATTAAACACATCGAAGGGCTAACCGCCCTCCAGGAAGCACTTACTAAAAGAAGAAAACAAGACCCCCCACAGAAGTTATCATAAAACTCATGGAGCATATTCTTACATTGAATACTTACAACTTCAATGGAGCACACTACCTGCAAGTAAGAGGCTGTGCCATGGGCACCATTGCAGTCCCATCATATGCTACAATATTCATGGGAAAATTTGAGGAGATCCACATCTATACCCTCATCGGTAGCGACTGCGTATTCTATGCAAGATATATCGATGATATATTCTTTGTATACACAGGCAGTGACGACAAAGTTATCCAATTCCTCATGACCCTAAACACAGCGACTCAATTAAGTTTGACTGTAAAAATTCCACAAGATCAGTAACGTTTTTAGACACATGCATTTACATAGATGAAAACCGGAAACTACAAACGACACTACACACTAAAATCACCGACACCCACAACTATCAACACTAATTTTTCCCACCCTAAACACCTCAAAGAGAACCTTTCCTCTTCACAAGCACTTAGAATCAGAAGGATATGTTCCAACAATGAAGAACTAAATAAACACATTGAAAATCTGGAGCATCAATTCACAACACGTGGCTATAAACAATACCTAATCAGGGAACAAATAAATAAAGCAATTTCTACACCTAGAGAAGGCAGCCTAATGTACAAGATTAAAAATAAACCGTATCCCTCTAGTAAGCACTTTCAACCCCACTCTGCCTCCACTATCCCAAATAATCAAAAGTCGCTGAGAAATACTACATCTCAAACGAGACCTAAAAATTGTTTGAGGAACCCGGCCTTCTATCATATCGTAGACCTAAGAACCTAAAAGAAATCATAGGTAGTAACCACATTTCAGGGGACAAGGTAATCTGTAATAAAGCAACAAAAAAACAACAGGATTTTTCCAACCATGTACCAACAAAAGAAGCTTATGCTGCAACCACATTAAACACACGAATTCATTCACTAGGTCAGTCACTAAATCTACTTTCAAAATCTACCACGACTCTAACTGTAGAAGTCATAACATAATTTACCTCCTAGAATGCACACTATGCCAGAAACAATATGTAGGAAAATCTGAATGGCCCTTTCACTACAGAATTAATAATTATCGCAATCGAATTAAGTCGACTCCCCATGAAAGATTATTACCTGTAGAACAATATTTCCGCCTAGAAAAACACGATTTCAAAACCCATGCCAAATTCACTATAATTGAGAGAATAGAAAAGTCCAGAGGAGATAACATTAGACAGATTTTAGAAGGACATGAAAATAAGTGGATACGACGTTTTAAAGCGCAATATCCAGCCGGGCTTAACCATAAATTTAACAATATTGATAGTATTAATATATAACTCTACAAATCAAAACCTACCCACATTTCTCACCCACACAGGACAGACATGCTTACGGAGGTGTTGAGGCACACACCCACACGAATATACACGCTTACACACATCATACTCACTCACTCCCTAAGAACCAAATAACACACAGGCACTTAACAGAGACACATCCCCTTTCCAGGAACCAATAAATCTGTCAAAATGACCAAGGGAATTCAGAGCAGCATGAATCCACCCAGCTCTTATCTCAAATAACAACTTAAAAGAGACTGTTTGAAAAAAAAAATAAAAAAAACAAATGAAAACTACAGACAAAAGTTAATTTCCTCCATCAAGAGATTCATTTCTGTAGTTCACTGCTACCAGCAAGCATAAAATTATTTTTTTCCTGATGATGGCCATGTTGGCCGAAACTAGTCGAGGAATCTAAATGAAATAATAATAAAAAAGAAGGAATATTAATATACAAACCAGTGTGTCTGATGATTTTAATTTTTTAATATTTTTTATTGTTCAATATATATATGTATATATATGTATATATATATATATATATATATATATATATATATATATGTGTATGTATATATATATATATATATATATATATATATATATATATATATATATATATATATATATATATATATATACACACACACACACACACATATATATATATATATATATATATATATATATATATATATATATATATATATATGCCAAACATGGTGATACGTTCTAAGAGCCTGGGCGTAAATTTTCTGTGGCTGAACTAGTGATTAAAGTACTTTGTAGACATTTTCCCCTTCATGAATTATTTTCTCTGTTAATTAGAGTAGCATGTTTATGTCAAAAATGTGGTCAGTTTCGTTACGGTGTATATGTTTTGTGTGATGTTTTTTTAAAACGTCTCTTATGCGATCATATAGTCATTTGTTTAAACTTCTTGAGGTTTCTCCAATATATTCTTTCTGGCAATGGTTTATAGAGTAAATTCCCTGGGTTTCACGCTTATGTGATCCTCAGATATACAACGAGGATCACATAAGCGTGAAATCCAGGATCACAAGCTCATATCTATTATATAAATATATATATATATATATATGTATATATATAAATCAAATTCACCCTTTGTAAGGCAATAAGTCCACTAAGACACAGAGTAGCAGTAGAAGTGTGAAAGAATTAGAAAACAAATATTACTAAGGAACGAAAACAATAGACTAATAATCAGTAAAACAACAGATGACGATTAACATTGCATTTAAATTTGTGAAGATCAAAAGTTGACTGGAAAGCAAGAAGCTGAAAGCGAGTTCCACGCGCGAGATGTGAGAGATAAAAAAAAACTGTCGGAAATGAACTTACGGTTACACCGTGTTGCTAATTTTGTACTTCGCTTAAATTCAAAAAGTGGGGAAGTTACTGAAGCCGAGATGCCAGGTCAGGACCAATAATATTGCTGATTGGTCTTTGGATTTTGTCAAAAAATCTCTAAATAAAAAGCAGGAGCACTGAACCATATGTGGCAGCAGGATTCAAAGTATGGACCAATGGCAGACTTATAGACAGACTCAGGAGAGAAAAATTGCCTAGCACGACACAGTGAAGTTTTATGGGCAGCAGACCTAGCAATGGATTCAATGTAGTCTTTTCACTTCATACCAACCGAGAATATATATATATATATATATATATATATATATATATATATATATATATATATATATATATATATATACTATTTACATTATTCGGACAATTGCCCTCATCTTTGTCGCCATATTTATTACAACGTTTCAGCCGTTGTACGCACCAACCATCTTCAGGTGGTTGGAATCTCGAACTGAACCCTTTATTTCGCTCCCTGGGGTAGAATGTTCTAGTTCCACGTGACATATCTAATGTATATATATAGGATTAATACAAATAAATTAATGTGATATTGAGGTTCATCGATACCTTGACTCTAAAGTCGAGGTGCCGATGAAGCTATATATATATATATATATATATATATATATATATATATATATATATATCCCTCACCAGTAGCACAACTCCGTGTTTCATGCAAAACTCAGACTCGTGTTATCGGTGTGGAATATATATATATATATATATATATGTATATATATATATATATATATATATATATATATATATATATATATATGTATGTATTTTATAAAGAATTAATGGATTTACTTTTAATTCGACATTTTCATTGCAAATCTATTTAAACGCGGTGGATGAAAATACATCGATTGCACAATTTTCAAGGAAATTGGCATCCGAGAAAAATTGGAGAAAAAAGAAGAAAACACCAGAAACCTCCGAACAGGGCGAAAGAAATCGTCCAGTAGCTTAAATCTCTGATACAAAGAAAAAAAAATTGAGTAATAAGTTAAAATGAAGAGTGCTCAATACGCTAAGTAGAGCAAAAGTTAAATAAATAAATCCTAATGAGCCAGATACTACCTACCAAGGAATCACCACATAGGATCATCAGCTAGTTCACCCTGATGATCCCATGTGGTGAAATCTAAGTAGGTAGTAACTGGCTCATTAATATATATATATATATATATATATATATCCTTATCCCATATATATATATATATATATATATATATATATATATATATATATATATATATATATATATATATATATATATGTCTTGTCCACAGAATTCATCTGTGAATTTAACTGTATTGTTGACATGGGAAAAAAATCTCTTAGTATAAAGGAAATTTACATTATCCAGAAAAAGGCTTAGACAGATGCGTCTATCTTTTGAAATTTGGATTTTTTATGTAACTATAACAAGAAAGACATTTCGATTTCATTTTTGCCTTGAAAAAGTCGGAAGACGAAACGCGTCGGCAAAATCTAAGATTTTTTTCCAATTGTCATTTTATACCATATATATATATATATATATATATATATATATATATATATATATATATATATATACCTAAAGAGCCAGAACCTATCTACCGATTATCGGATCATCAGGATAATTCAGAATTATCCTGATAATCCGGTTGTTGGAACCTAGGTAGACAGGTTCTGGCTCGTTAGGTATTCTTATTTTGTTCTTCTTAAGGTATTGAGTACTTTTACGTATCAATTTAGGTAATTCTGACGTTGATTTTTTTCTCTTGGCTAGACATTGCGTTGTTGGTTGATTAGTTTCAAGCTGTACGGATGTATTTCGTATTTTCTTTTTTTATTGGATTTTTGTCACAAAATATTACTTTCTTTAATACTGTTTCATTTATAAATGGCATCATCTGGGTCTTTTTTCACACCGCCAGAGTTATATTATAGAGATAAAAATAAAAAAAATAAAATATTTATGTTAGCTCTATTACTGATATTGAGCACTTTCCAATAAGTACCGCGCATATATAATATATAAATATTATTTATAAAAATTACATATATATATATATATATATATATATATATATATATATATATATATATATATATATATATGTATATATATATATATGTATATGTATATATATGTATATGTATATATATGTATATATATATATATATGTATATATATATATATGTAAATATATATATATATATATATATATATATATATATATATATATATATATATATATATATATATATATATATATTCTCAAAATGTGTGTGTGTGTATGTACATGTGTATGTATGTGTGTGTGTGATTGAATGTTGTTTATGCGTCTCCACAGTTTTCCTCAGATTTCGATTAATATTTTTTGTTTGATAGATAATTCTTCAGTGCCGGTTTTGAGTCGAAATAGGCTGGAAAAAATTACAACCTTGGAGTTCAAAAATCGATACTGATTTTTTACAATTTGCGCGAAAATCAAAGGCAAAAGTTAATGTCTGTAAAAAAAAACAAAAAAGCAGCGTAGAATCAATTTCGAGAGTTGAAATCTAACGCACAAGATTATTAGAATTATAAAAAAAATTATATTATAAATAAAAATGATCGTATATTATTATTATGACGGTCCATGGAAGACGTTCCTTCCTTGCAAGATTGAGAACGCAAAAACGGCCCTTTTCAGGGCCGCACCCCATTCAAATTGTTAACCCCCCCATTTGGGGATGTGCCTCAGTTGCACCCAATTGTTGTTATTAATAGTGATTTTCAGGTGGGCTGACTTTAAGCCTAAACTGCTCCAACAGAACGGCAAAAATTCCCAGTAATGAAACACCCGGTCGAAGACGGGTTATACTGCTAGTATACACACACACACACACACACACACACACACACACACACACACACACACACACACACACACACACATATATATATATATATATATATATATATATATATATAAAGAATTAATGGATTTATTTTAATCCGTCATTTTTATTACTTCAAACTTTATTGTAATGGATACTCGTATTCGAAATAGACGCCCAATTTTTATTTTTAATTTTAACACTTTAAATGAGGAGTCTATTTCAAATAAGGGTATCCACTATAATAGCATTTGAAGTAATATATTGTATATCTTTGTTTGTGCGTGTATGTATATGTCTACACAAAGAAACAAAAATTAGGCAAAAGCATCAAAGAGGAGGAGAAACAATTTTGAGCGGGTGAGACAGAGTGTGAAGGGTCATGAGATGTTAGGAAACAAGACTATGTAATCTTTTCAGACTTACATGGTGCTCTGATCTTCTTCGAAACGAAGATCGTTTGTGCCCTTCTCCATCCAGCGATTCGCATTTATTTTTCTTCGTCTGCGGTGTCCATTTTCCACTGAACCGAGCCGTCAGCGTCTGAGGCGTATTTAGACAGACGCCATTTTGTTTTCTTCCCGCCATCCAATACCCTACCACGCCCCGTCATATATTTACTTATTTTTATTTTATCTTTTTTTTTTTGCAATGTTGTTTTCTTTCCTTTTTTTCCACACAGACTATGAGCCACATCTTTAGTCGTTGTCTATGTAAACTGGACAGCGACCAAAAATGCATTAGGGCTTGGAGATTTCGCACATAGATTTATCTACAAGTCGATTGGTCTGTGTATTCGTATCCTGTAATAAACGTGAACGTGTAGGAAAACTATATAAAGACGACGGGGCACCTCGAGGCGGTGTAATGGTTAGCGCGCTTGTATCGCTAGAATAATTACGACCAAGTAGTGAGTTCGATCCTCACAGGGTGCCCCCTACTTTCGGCCTTGTGCCACATTTAAGTTACGCTTGGTAAATCATTATATGAAGATGTGTCTCTGCTTGATATGTGTAAAAAAAAATACAACGCACATATATATGACTTCAAACATTATTTTTACTGGTTACCCGTTTTTGAGATAACTTTCAGTTTATTTTCAACAGTATTTATTTTGTTTCTCGGCTGGCACGCTCCACATTAAAGAAAAGGCGCTCTCCAATAGAATTCCAACCTGCACGCCCTGCTTTGCAGTTGTCTTGAGTGTGCAGGTCTGTAGACTAAATCAATCGTCGTCCGCATCCGTCCGTCTCGAGAGACGATGGAGTAGCTGGATGTATGGAGAACTAGGGCTGCCCAGACGTATAGTTCCCCATCTCGGCCTTGCTAGCAGAGTCCAAAGGAGAGGATAAACTAATACAGTTCGGTACCAACGCGGCTGCAGGAGTTGCCGGAAGGTAGCACAAAGTGCCGTCCATCCGCCTTCGGGGCTCCACTCCGGGTTTGAATTCAGAGTTGTCCTTCTTCTAGACCAGTTGCCAACCAAGGCTATAGAACCCAGTCTGTCCTGTTATTTACCCATAGCTTGAGGGAGAAGAAGAGGATTTACACCTTTCCCAAGGGTATTAGCACGTAAGTGAATGTAATGGATTCGACTGGAATTCGAACTCGGCTTTCCGATTCCTCAATCCAAGCCGCTATCCATTATCCATTGTGCCTCCTAAGACTAAATAAAATACAGTTTCAAATAACCGAAACGTCTACTCAAACACGGGTATCGGTTAAAAATAACGTTTATTAAAAGTAATATGTCAGATTAAAAATTAAAATGAATTATTTCTTTAGAGATATTTTGATATATTTGTGTGTGCGTTTTGTATGTGTCGTGGGGAGGTAATATGTGTGTACGGCAATTACTTGAAAACAATAGGTGGAATTAATGGTAAAAATTACCTGGAAGACATTAGATTCTAGAATTAAAAAAAAACCCAAAGAAATTAAATAATTAAAAAAATCCCAGACGTAAAGAAAATCTTCATCGTTGGATCAGCGTTTCTAAATGTATTCTGAAATGATAATACATTTGACCAGAGAAGAATTTCATTTGTAATTTATTTTTTAATCTTTTCGGCCCAAGCAAGGCAATAAAGCTACTAAGACGCAAGGGGTTATTGAGTGTTACAGAATATGAGAGAAAAAAAAACAATATTAAGGAGAGAGAAGAATAAATGAATAAAAAAAAATATAATCTTTAAAGATCAATGCTGACTGGAAAACAAGATGGCGGAGTTCCACAAGCGAGAAATGTGAAACAAGAAACTGTTATCATAGAACTTACAGTTACATCTAGCCATTTCAACTCTAGCATGATGAGACCTTGCCGCCAATCTAGTACTGCCCTTAAATTTATAAAGTCTAAGTACCATAGAGGAAAGTTCATTAGAATAATTACCGTAAGAGTAATTATAGAAAATGTTCCGGGAAACTATTTTACAACGGTATTTTGAAGCCGAGATGCCAGATCAGGATCGATGACATTGCAGATTCTTCTTTGGATTTTATAAGAAAACTCCGTGGGTGTTAGGTAAGTATAATTCATAACGGTCGATCATCACAATTACCATCAGTTTCGTGATCGGGTGTGGTCGTAGGGTTGCTGCGCAGCTAAATTCCTAACCAACTCCAAACATATGCCTCGGAAGTATTCATTCATGTGTCTTGGGAAAAAGTAAACCTGGCGCTACCTATCTCTCTCCAGTGATTCCGGTTCAAACTCGTTATGATCAATGCCGCCCAGCTGAACTCCTCACTGGTGAGAATCTCAGTGGCAAGAAAAGAAGACAAAAAACATTTTTAAGAAAGTTATAAATTAAAGTATAATACAAGTTTGCTTAAATCCAAAAGTGGAGATTGATGTCTCTGTTTCTTGGTTAATTTTTTCTATTTACGTGAAAAAGATCGTCTGACTGGAACTAAATAAATGTAAATATTACTGTTGTAAGCTAGGGAAGGTTACTGAATAGAATAATCACAAGAAGTTTGGTAATGAACGATAATACTTAGGACAAGAACAACACGTATAAGATTCGCCAGCGGCGCGTAGAAGTAGTTAACTGCTAGAAGTGAGTCAAGTGAATTCCACAATGAATCTCCAACTGCAGGACATCTACCAACCGCCCCACGCGGTCAGATGTGGCATAAGACCGAATTTAATGTGGGGTATCCGAGCCCGTAGGCTCGGTCAAAATTTCCCCGTAGACCCCGTATAAAACGGGGTCGGATAGTCGCTTTCCGAGACGAGATTCTACCCTTCGACATAGCCTCATCTGAGGATCGTATCTGGCTTAGAGGTAGAATCTCTGACTGATGCCAAATAGGTCGATTTCAATCCCGACTTGATGCAATCAGATGTCTAGCCACACTGATAAGCTGTGATACAGAAAAACAGGCTTATATATATATATATATATATATATATATATATATATATATATATATATATATATATATATATATATAAAGTTTCCATACTCCCGCGATCGCCTGACGATGAAACTTAAGTAGCTATCCGAACTTTTTTTCTGCTGTGTTACGTTGTGAAGCATTGTTACGCTGTCTTGATAAGCTAAGCATCGAACATTTTTGGTTTCTCTTTAGGTAGGTGTCAGCCTTTTGTTTTGTTTCAAGTTTGTTTCATTTTTCCCGTTTTCTTGCATAGATTCTTTTGGGGGTGGGTGGGTGAAGTATTTTCCTTGTAAGTATTTTCTTTTTATTTCTCTTTCTTTATATTTACTTTTGGTCACCTGGAAGGGTGTCTGTTAGTTGTACTAACACTTTGCATTTTATGATATATATATATATATATATATATATATATATATATATATATATATATATATATATACACTGGACTTTCAAAGTATGTGTCAAGCAGCTCAGTTCCTAGAAACCTAGGAAAACTTCCATAATATAAGTTTTACTTTATTAGCTACTATAATTTTCTAACTCTTTAAATGTTGAATGTATAACTAATTCTAATTTCTATATTTCCTTTTTTACATCATACTAATTATTATAATTGACTCCTGTTCTAAGGACTCTCTTTTCTTTTATCACTTACTCCTCTTTATATATTTTAGGGTTGTTTTTTAATATAATTTTGTATTTTTAAGTATAACTTTGTATTTTTAAGTATAACTTGATTTAGATTTAACGTTTTTATTTTATTTTATTTATTTATTTTGCTTTATTTTTATTTTTAAGTGTATAATTTATTTCATTTTATTATATTTTAATTTCTAAATATTTTTATTCTTTAATATAACCTATTGATTTTATATTAAATATAACTTATTTTAAATATAATTTTACTTAATGTTAATATAAATTATTTAAATATGACTTATTTTTAATTATATCTTATTTAAATATATTTAAATATATCTTCTTTTTAAATATAACTTGTCTTTGGAATAGTACGTTTTTATTTTTAAACATAACTTTATTTATATAATTTAAGTTTTTTTTTTTAAACCGTTTTTATTCCTCTCTTAGTTTCAAATTTACATTTCATTCTTTATATAACCCCAATTTAATGTCATAAGATTAATATCCGGGTTTAATTTTATAAATCCTCTACCCTTTACGACATATAACTTCCACTCTCACCTGACCACTGTCGCGTGCCTTTCGTCTGACTGAAATACTGAAATGGATAAATTCTGTATTAGTTTTCGACGTTTTTTTTGTAGCTGTCACAGTTAAATTTCTAATTCCGACACGAACTCTGTTTATACCGGGGTTGTATAAGACTGACAAATTACGTCAGTTGAAATAAGCTTAATACCCGTATAAGGTGATTTCGGATTTTATTGTGTATTAATTATTTTGTCTGTAATAATAAAGACATTGAGCTCTTTTTGCAGAAGAGTTTATTATTACTAGTATCCACTTGGATTATACGCCAACGGATTTATTACCCTTACTATATATATATATATATAAATATATATATATTGTGTATATTTCGGCATCAATGTTTCATTTATGCATGTTTCATTAAATAATATAGACAAGTTGTGTCTGTTTATTTTAAGTACGTTCCTTTCATATTGTCTAAAAAGCTTAATCACATTATGATTAAAAGACGAAAGGAAAACACCATATTGATACATGTTTAAATCCAATGTAAGCTTTCGGCTTACATAAGCCATTATCAAAGATGACAATTTCAATAAATCAAACAACACACAGACGAAACTAGATTAATAGCCCGCCCTTGCTGCTTGAATAAGTTCAAAGTAACGGCAAACTCGTATTTACGAGACAAGGAAGACAAGGAACATGCATTAATATATATATATATATATATGTATGTATGTATATGTATATATATATATATATATATATATATATATATATATATATATATATATATATATATATATATATATATATATTGACCATGAGTTCGAATCTCACCATTTGGTTGATTTGTCAGGAAGGGAGACTTAACTCGGACTGGAGGGGTCGATCCCGGCGTGTGGCACTTTTGGAAAGTACCTGAAAACCATATCACTGGTTGACCCAAGCGTTGTGAGTGAAATTGGGTAGACGGAACACAATGAGAGGGCTTGAGCGTGCTAGTCTTGTTCAAATTGTTGATCACGGTAGAAAACACGCTCTTTCCCAGAAACTGTAACTAAAGTCTGCTCAGCATAATTTCAGTATATACCACAGGTGGGTTCTGTGGGTGTTGAATAAACACAAATGTGCCTGAACAAGCCGCCCTAGTAGACGGGTATCCTCGAATACAAGTGGCCAGCTATACGTATATATATATATATATATATATATATATATATATATATATATATATATATATATATAGTGCTGTTCGATAAAAGTGACACACCTAAATATTTTACTTAAAAATTTTTTCGCCTATTGTTTTTGGGGTCAAACTAATTTTTAATCTTACTAATATAAAGACCCCTTCTCGACCACCTAGTAAAAAAGTTTACTCATCTTAAGGTATTCTATTGATAATTATAATTTTGGATATAAATGAGATTTAGGGAAAAACTCTGTGCAAAAAAAGTGACTCACTTATTCCCTGCAACTAGTAATCAATAGAAACATAACTAAACAGCTTTAAATAAAGAATAATAGAGGTATAATTTATTTATAATAGGTAATATAGTTCAAAATATTTAATAATCTATGGGTCCTCCTTTATTTTGAATAACCTTTTCAACCCTTTTTGGCATTGACTTGATTAGGTTCTCATCTCCAAGCATTGAATTCCATTCGGATATGAAATTCACAATCAAATCCTCTTTGATGCTCAACTGCTTTCTCGAGAGCCTGTACTTTATAATGCTCCATAAGTTTTCTATGGGGTTGAGATCAGGAGATTGGGGCGGCCATGTCATAACACTTACCTGCGTCTCATCAAAGTATTCCTTCATCAATTTTGATTTGTGACAGGGAGCATTATCCTGCATAAAAATGAGCTTAGTGGGGTCGATTTCAGCAGAAGGCAACAGACAATACTCTAAAATTCTCTTGTACTGCTCACTCCTGAGGGACTTTTCAATAGGTTCTAAGAAACCAGTTCCATGAAAAGAAAAGCATCCCCAGAACATTATACTGAACGGATGCTTGACAGTACTTACTGCTAAATTCAAAGAGCTTTCAAAGCTTCTTCTTCGAATTTTAGATCGCTTATCCTTTGAATTTAGCTCAACTTTCATTTCATCGGAGAAGAGAACATTTAGTAAAAAAAATCAAGTGAGTCACTTTTATCGAACATCATTGTACTTTAAAAAAGCGAGGTGCAAGGTTTAAAATGCCTTTGACAAAATAAAATATCTTTCGTGAAGCATTTATTTTATTTTTAATTCCAAGCTAATAGATTAAAAAATGAGCTTAGTGGGGTCGATTTCAGCAGAAGGCAACAGACAATACTCTAAAATTCTCTTGTACTGCTCACTCCTGAGGGACTTTTCAATAGGTTCTAAGAAACCAGTTCCATGAAAAGAAAAGCATCCCCAGAACATTATACTGAACGGATGCTTGACAGTACTTACTGCTAAATTCAAAGAGCTTTCAAAGCTTCTTCTTCGAATTTTAGATCGCTTATCCTTTGAATTTAGCTCAACTTTCATTTCATCGGAGAAGAGAACATTTAGTAAAAAAAATCAAGTGAGTCACTTTTATCGAACATCATTGTACTTTAAAAAAGCGAGGTGCAAGGTTTAAAATGCCTTTGACAAAATAAAATATCTTTCGTGAAGCATTTATTTTATTTTTAATTCCAAGCTAATAGATTAAATTTAATATTAAGCAAAATACGCATTTAAACCGATTGGAATTAGGTTTTTACCGATTATTAGTAAAATCTTTAAATCGTCCATATTGACAAATCTTTCACTACAACATAATTCTCTTTATTAAAATATCCTTCAAAATTTTCGAAACCTTATTTGAGAAAACGTTAATTAATTTGAATCGAAACAAATACTACATACGTTTATTTTAAAATATCGTAGAAAAGCATTTTTTATCACGGAGCTGGGTGTTTCATGATGTGTTGTATGATGCTTTGACTGCCTAATGTTTGGCAAATTTATGTAAGGGGGCAGTAACTAGAAAATTTACATGACGAATACAACGTAAATACTTTTTTATATAATTTTTAACTACTCGGTGATATTAAAAATTTTAAATATTTTTAACAGTATAATATTTTATTGAATTTCAGCTTTATAGACTTACTTATGAAGAAACTTATTGAGTAAATGTTAGAAAATTCCTGATAAATTTTAAAATTATTATAGTTACCGCACGTATTTTCTGATAATGATAAAATTTCATTTAAATAAATTAATCAATATCTGAATAAGAACTGAAAGTTTGATTAAAATAAACTAATCAATGTCTGAATAAGTACTGAAAGTTTCATTAAAATAAATTAATAAATTTCTGAATAAGAACTGAAAGTTTGATTAAAATAAATTTATCAATTTCTGAATAAGTACTGAAAGTTTCATTAAAATTAATTAATCAATTTCTGAATAAGAACTGAAAGTTTCATTAAAATAAATTAATCAATTTCTAAATAAGAACTGCAAGTTTCATTAAAATAAATTAATAAATCTCTGAATAAGTACTGAAAGTTTCATTTAAATTAATTAATATATTTCTGAATATATACTGAAAGTTTCATTAAAATAATTTAATCAATTTCTGAATAAGTACTGAAAGTTTAATTAAAATAAATTAATCAATTTCTGAATAAGTACTGAAAGTTTCCGAAAAATAAATTAATTTCTGAATAAGAACAGAAAGTTTCATTAAAATAAACTAATCAATTACTGAATAAGTACTGAAAGTTTCATTAAAATAAATTAATCGATTTCTGAATAAGAACTGAAAGATTACTAAAAATAAATTTATCAATTTCTGTATCAGTACAGAAAGTTTCATTAAAATAATTTAATGAATTTCAGAATAAGAACTGAAAGTTACATTAAAATAAATTAATCAATTTCGAAATAAGAACTGAAAGTTTCATTAAAATAAATTAATCAATTTCTGAATAAGAACTGAAAGTTTCATTAAAATAAATTAATCAATTTCTGAATAAGAAATGAAAGTTTCATTAAAATACATTAATCAATTTCTGAATAAGGACTGAATGTTTCATTAAAATAAATTAATCAATTTCTGAATAAGTACTGAAAGTTTCCAAAAATTAAATTAATTTCTGAATAAGAACTGAAAGTTTCATTAAAATAAACTAAACAATTTCTGAATAAGTACTGAAAGTTTCCTAAAAATAAATTCATTTCTGAATAAGAACTGAAAGTTTCATTAAAATAAACTAATCAATTTCTGAATAAGTACTGAATATTTCATTAATGTAAATTAATCAATATCTGAATAAGTACTGAACGTTCCATTAAAATAAATTAATCAATTTCTGAATAAGTACTGAACGTTTCATAAAAATAAATTAATAAATTTCTGAATAAGTACTGAAAGTTTCATTAAAATAAATTAATAAATTTATGAATAAGTACTGAACGGTTCATTAAAATAAATTAATAAATTTCTGAATAAGTACTGAAAGTTTCATTAAAATGAATTAATAAATTTCTGAATAAGTACTGAAAGTTTCATCAAAATAAATTAATAAATTTCTAAATAAGTATTGAATGTTTCATTAAAATAAATTTATAAATTTCTGAATAAGTACTGAATGTTTCATTAATATCAATTAATCAATTTTTGAATAAGTACTGAAAGTTTCAATAAAATAAATTAATAAATTTCTGAATAAGTACTGTTCCTTTCATTCAAATAAATTAATATGTTTCTGAAAAAGTACTGAAAGTTTCCTAAAAATAAATTAATAAATTTCTGAATAATAACTTAAAGTTTCATTTAAATAAATTAATCAATTTCGAAATAAGAACTTAAAGTTTCATTAAAATAAATTAATCAATTTCTGAATAAGAACTGAAAGTTTCATTAAAATAAATTAATCAATTTCTGAATAAGAACTGAAACTTTCATTAAAATAAATTAATCAATTTCTGAATACGTACTGAAATTTTCTTAAAAATAAATTAATCAATTTCTGAATAAGTACTGAAAGTTTCCTAAAGATAAATTAATTTCTGAATAAGAACTGAAAGTTTCATTAAAATAAATTAATCAATTTCTGAATAAGTACTGAAAGTTTCATTAAAATAAATTATTACATTTCTGAATAAGTACTGAAAGTTTCATAAAAAAATTAATGAATAAGAACTGAAAGTTTCATTAAAATAAATTAATCAATTTCTCAAAATTACTGAAAGTTTCATTAAAATTAATTAATCAATTTCTGAATAAGAACAGAAAGTTTCATTAAAATAAATTAATAAATTTATGAATAAATACTGAACGTTTCATTAAAATAAATTAATAAATTTATGAATAAGTACTGAAAGTTTCATTAAAATAAATTAATCTATTTCTAAATAAGTACTGAATGTTTCATTAAAATAAATTAATAAGTTTCTGAATAAGTACTGAAAGTTTCATTAAAATAAATTAATATATTTCTGTATAAGTACTGAAAGCTTCCAAAAATAAATTAATCAATTTCTGCAGAAGTACTGAAAGTTTACTAAAAATAAATAAATCAATTTTTGAATAAGTACTGAAAGTTTCATTTAAATTAATTAATTTATTTCTGAATATGTACTGAAAGTTTCATTAAAATAAATTAATCAATTTCTGAATAAGTACGGAAAGTTTCATTAAAATAAATTAATCAACTTCTGAATAAGTACTGAACGTTTTATTAAAATAAATTAATACATTTCTGAATAAGTACTGAACGTTTCATTAAAATAAATTAATCAATTTCTGAATAAGTACTGAACGTTTCATTAAAATAAATTAATAAATTTATGAATAAGTACTGAACGTTTCATTAAAATAAATTAATACATTTCTGAATAAGTACTGAAAGTTTCATTAAAATAAATTAATCAATTTCTGAATAAGTACTGAACGTTTCATTAAAATAAATTAATCAATTTCTGAATAAGTACTGAAAGTTTCCTAAAAATAAATTAATTTCTGAATAAGAACCGAAAGTTTCATTAAAATAAATTAATCTATTTCTAAATAAGTACTGAATGTTTCATTAAAATAAATTAATAAGTTTCTGAATAAGTACTGAAAGTTCCATTAAAATGAATTAATATATTTCTGTATAAGTACTGAAAGCTTCCAAAAATAAATTAATCAATTTCTGCAGAAGTACTGAAAGTTTACTAAAAATAAATAAATCAATTTTTGAATAAGTACTGAAAGTTTCATTTAAATTAATTAATTTATTTCTGAATATGTACTGAAAGTTTCATTAAAATAAATTAATCAATTTCTGAATAAGTACGGAAAGTTTCATTAAAATAAATTAATCAACTTCTGAATAAGTACTGAACGTTTCATTAAAATAAATTAATACATTTCTGAATAAGTACTGAACGTTTCATTAAAATAAATTAATCAATTTCTGAATAAGTACTGAACGTTTCATTAAAATAAATTAATAAATTTATGAATAAGTACTGAACGTTTCATTAAAATAAATTAATACATTTCTGAATAAGTACTGAAAGTTTCATTAAAATAAATTAATCAATTTCTGAATAAGTACTGAACGTTTCATTAAAATAAATTAATCAATTTCTGAATAAGTACTGAAAGTTTCCTAAAAATAAATTAATTTCTGAATAAGAACAGAAAGTTTCATTAAAATAAATTAATCTATTTCTAAATAAGTACTGAATGTTTCATTAAAATAAATTAATAAGTTTCTGAATAAGTACTGAAAGTTTCATTAAAATAAATTAATATATTTGTGTATAAGTACTGAAAGCTTCCAAAAATAAATTAATGAATTTCTGCAGAAGTACTGAAAGTTTACTAAAAATAAATAAATCAATTTTTGAATAAGTACTGAAAGTTTCATTAAAATAAATTAATCAATTTCTGAATATGTACTGAAAGTTTCCTAAAAATAAATTAATTTATGAATAAGAACAGAAAGTTTCATTAAAATAAACTAATCAATTTCTGAATAGGTACTGAATGTTTCATTAATGTAAATTAATCAATTTCTGAATAAGTACTGAAAGTTTCATTAAAATAAATTAATACATTTCTGAATAAGTACTGAACGTTTCATTAAAATAAATTAATAAATCTCTGAATAAGTACTGAAAGTTTCATTTAAATTAATTAATATATTTCTGAATATGTACTGAAAGTTTCATTAAAATAAATTAATAAATTTATGAATAAGTACTGAACGTTTCATTAAAATAAATTAATCAACTTCTGAATAAGTACTGAAAGTTTCATTAAAATAAATTAATACATTTCTGAATAAGTACTGAACGTTTCATTAAAATAAATTAATCAATTTCTGAATAAGTACTGAAAGTTTCCTAAAAATAAATTAATTTCTGAATAAGAACAGAAAGTTTCATTAAAATAAACTAATCAATTTCTGAATAAGTACTGAATGTTTCATTAATGTAAATTAATCAATATCTGAATAAGTACTGAAAGTTTCATTAAAATAAATTAATAAATTTCTGAATAAGTACTGAACGTTTCATTAAAATAAATTAATCAATTTCTGAATAAGTACTGAACGGTTCATTAAAATAAATTAATAAATTTATGAATAAGTACTGAACGTTTCATTAAAATAAATTAATCAATTTCTGAATAAGTACTGAAAGTTTCATTAAAATAAATTAATCAATTTTTGAATGAGTACTGAACGGTTCATTAAAATAAATTAATCAATTTCTGAATAAGTACTGAAAGTTTCCTAAAAATAAATTAATTTCTGAATAAGAACAGAAAGTTTCATTAAAATAAACTAATCAATTTCTGAATAAGTACTGAAAGTTTCATTAAAATAAATTAATAAATTTATGAATAAGTACTGAAAGTTTCATTAAAATAAATTAATCAATTTCTGAATAAGTACTGAACGTTTCATAAAAATAAATTAATAAATTTCTGAATAAGTACTGAAAGTTTCATTAAAATAAATTAATAAATTTATGAATAAGTACTGAACGGTTCATTAAAATAAATTAATAAATTTCTGAATAAGTACTGAAAGTTTCATTAAAATGAATTAATAAATTCATGAATAAGTACTGAACGTTTCATTAAAATAAATTAATCAATTTCTGAATAAGTACTGAAAGTTTCATTAAAATAAATTAATCAATTTCTGAATAAGTACTGAACGGTTCATTAAAATAAATTAATCAATTTATGAATAAGTACTGAACGTTTCATTAAAATAAATTAATAAATTTATGAATAAGTACTGAACGTTTCATTAAAATAAATTAATCAATTTCTGAATAAGTATTGAAAGTTTCATTAAAATAAATTAATCAATTTCTTAATAAGTCCTGAACGGTTCATTAAAATAAATTAATCAATTTCTGATTAAGTACTGAACGTTTCATTAAAATAAATTAATACATTTCTGAATAAGTACTGAAAGTTTCATTAAAATAAATTAATCAATTTCTGAATAAGTACTGAACGTTTCATTAAAATAAATTAATCAATTTCTGAATAAGTACTGAAAGTTTCCTAAAAATAAATTAATTTCTGAATAAGAACAGAAAGTTTCATTAAAATAAACTAATAAATTTCTGAATAAGTACTGAAAGTTTCATTAAAATAAATTAATCAATTTCTGAATAAGTACTGAACGTTTCATTAAAATAAATTAATCAATTTCTGAATAAGTACTGAAAGTTTCCTAAAAATAAATTCATTTCTGAATAAGAACTGAAAGTTTCATTAAAATAAATTAATCAATTTCTGAATAAGTACTGAAAGTTTCATTAAAATAAATTAATCAATTTCTGAATAAGTACTGAAAGTTTCATTAAAATTAATTAATACATTTCTGAATAAGTACTGAACGTTTCATTAAAATAAATTAATCAATTTCTGAATAAGTACTGAACGTTTCATTGAAATAAATTAATACATTTCTGAATAAGTACTGAAAGTTTCATTAAAATAAATTAATCAATTTCTGAATAAGTACTGAACGTTTCATTAAAATAAATTAATCAATTTCTGAATAAGTACTGAAAGTTTCCTAAAAATAAATTAATTTCTGAATTAGAATACAAAGTTTCATTAAAATAAACTAATCAATTTCTGAATAAGTACTGAACGTTTCATTAAAATAAATTAATCAATTTCTGAATAAGTACTGAAAGTTTCATTAAAATAAATTAATCAATTTCTGAATAAGTACTGAACGTTTCATTAAAATAAATTAATCAATTTCTGAATAAGTACTGAACGTTTCATTAAAATAAATTAATCAATTTCTGAATAAGTACTGAACGGTTCATTAAAATAAATTAATTTCTGAATAAGAACAGAAAGTTTCATTAAAATAAACTAATAAATTTCTGAATAAGTACTGAACGTTTCATTAAAATAAATTAATACATTTCTGAATAAGTACTGAACGTTTCATTAAAATAAATTAATCAATTTCTGAATAAGTACTGAACGTTTCATTAAAATAAATTAATCAATTTCTGAATAAGTACTGAAAGTTTCCTAAAAATAAATTAATTTCTGAATAAGAACAGAAAGTTTCATTAAAATAAACTAATCAATTTCTGAATAAGTACTGAATGTTTCATTAATGTAAATTAATCAATTTCTGAATAAGTACTGAAAGTTTCATTAAAATAAATTAATAAATTTCTGAATAAGTACTGAACGTTTCATTAAAATAAATTAATCAATTTCTGAATAAATACTGAAAGTTTCATTAAAATAAATTAATCAATTTCTGAATAAGTACTGAACGTTTCATTAAAATAAATTAATCAATTTCTGAATAAGTACTGAACGATTCATTAAAATAAATTAATCAATTTCTGAATAAGTACTGAACGGTTCATTAAAATAAATTAATAAATTTCTGAATAAGTACTGAACGTTTCATTAAAATAAATTAATCAATTTCTGAATAAGTACTGAACGGTTCATTAAAATAAATTAATAAATTTCTGAATAAGTACTTAAAGTTTCATTAAAATTAATTAATACATTTCTGAATAAGTACTGAACCTTTCATTAAAATAAATTAATAAATCTCTGAATAAGTACTGAACGTTTCATTAAAATAAATTAATCAATTTCTGAATAAGTACTGAACTTTTCATTAAAATAAATTAATCAATTTCTGAATAAGTACTGAACCTTTCATTAAAATAAATTAATAAATCTCTGAATATGTACTGAACGTTTCATTAAAATAAATTAATCAATTTCTGAATAAGTACTGAAAGTTTCCTAAAAATAAATTAATTTCTGAATAAGAACAGAAAGTTTCATTAAAATAAACTAATCAATTTCTGAATAAGTACTGAATGTTTCATTAATGTAAATTAATCAATTTCTGAATAAGTACTGAAAGTTTCATTAAAATAAATTAATAAATTTCTGAATAAGTACTGAACGTTTCATTAAAATAAATTAATCAATTTCTGAATAAGTACTGAAAGTTTCATTAAAATAAATTAATCAATTTCTGAATAAGTACTGAACGTTTCATTAAAATAAATTAATCAATTTCTGAATAAGTACTGAACGATTCATTAAAATAAATTAATCAATTTCTGAATAAGTACTGAACGGTTCATTAAAATAAATTAATAAATTTCTGAATAAGTACTGAACGTTTCATTAAAATAAATTAATCAATTTCTGAATAAGTACTGAACGGTTCATTAAAATAAATTAATAAATTTCTGAATAAGTACTTAAAGTTTCATTAAAATTAATTAATACATTTCTGAATAAGTACTGAACCTTTCATTAAAATAAATTAATAAATCTCTGAATAAGTACTGAACGTTTCATTAAAATAAATTAATCAATTTCTGAATAAGTACTGAACTTTTCATTAAAATAAATTAATCAATTTCTGAATAAGTACTGAACCTTTCATTAAAATAAATTAATAAATCTCTGAATATGTACTGAACGTTTCATTAAAATAAATTAATCAATTTCTGAATAAGTACTGAAAGTTTTATTAAAATAAATTAATTTCTGAATAAGTACTGAAAGTTTCCTAAAAATAAATTAATTTCTGAATAAGAACAGAAAGTTTCATTAAAATAAACTAATCAATTTCTGAATAGGTACTGAATGTTTCATTAATGTAAATCAATCAATTTCTGAATAAGTACTGAAAGTTTCATTAAAATTAATTAATCAATTTATGAATAAGTACTGAACGTTTCATTAAAATAAATTAATAAATTTCTGGATAAGTACTGAAAGTTTCATTAAATTAAATTAATACATTTCTGAATAAGTACTGAACGTTTCATTAAAATAAATTAATCAATTTCTGAATAAGTACTGAAAGTTTCATTAAAATCAATTAATCAATTTCTGAATAAGTAATGAACTTTTCATTAAAATCAGACTATTTGATTTTTGCTAGAATATCCAAAAATATGTTTTTCACAGCAAAAAGAATCTCAAATTTCCCGTACAAATTTATTGACCACGTTGATAAAAAAAAAACAAGATATTTAACCACAATTCTGAAGATTCTAAAAAGAATAAAAAAAAATTAAATAATTTGATCTTTCTTCTTATTAATAAAACAAAAATTTAAACAATAAAACTTTCTTTTTATTATGTTTTGGGTATTTTTTCATTATGTATGCTCATTTTTTTTAGCGAATCTTTGGCGATACCTCTATGAAATGTTTAGTTTCGGTCGATCGCTGTTCACCGGAAGTGTATTTAGAAATATATATATAACATCAATCGTTTAGATGATAAAAGAATATAATAAAAAACATGTTGAAATCGATACATGCTTTCATGTTTCAATACTTTGATTATACTTCTTCAGGCGATGGTAAGAAACTTAAAATTTTCCTTAAAAATCATTTAATCACCAGTTACTTACCATCGCCTGAAGAAGTACAATCAAAGTATTGAAACATGGAAACTTTCGTGTAGCGATCTCAACATATTTTTATTATAAACTTTTATAATAAAAATAATAATAATATATTGCTCTATTTTGTATTGAGCCCTTTTTTAAAAGTAAATGCTACGAACGGTAGAATTTGACTACATCTGTTTTTCCTCTGATATACATATACATACATACACACACACACACACACACACACACACACACACACACACACACACACACACACACACACATATATATATATATATATATATATATATATATATATAGTCTTTAGGTGTGCTATATTTATGGGATAAAGTGCTCAATATCAGAGATAGAGCGTGTGTAAATATAAAAGTGAAAATAGAAGTCAACACTTAGAGGCGACAGTCTGTTTCATACTAGATGCAATCGTCAGGTGGCCTGACGATTGCGTCTAGCATGAAACAGACTGTCGCCTCTAAGTGTTGATTTCTATGTTCACTTTTATATACACACACATATATATATATATATATATATATATATATATATATATATATATATATATATATACATAAAGTTTCACTAATATTTCTCTTAGTCTTGTCTTCTATTTTCTCCTTTGATTAGCCACTATACATATGTATAATTAGATACTGATGAATAGGGTGAACAAATCCTAGCCCTAGAGAGTTCCTGAATTAGTATTTGAATGCCCCAAAATCAGAATATATATTTGGGACCATGGGTCGGTCGGAAATCATTTTACTCTGCCCTTGTATTGGCATAACCTTTAGTAACATTTTTTTAAATAATTTTTTTTAATAATTTTTTAAAAATAATTAAAAGAAAAAATTTTTTTTAAATAATTGATATCAAAATTTTATTATTTTGTTACGTACATATTATTTTCGTTTTTTCCAAACAAATTCAGGCTTTGGTTTCAGCCTTGCTCACGAAGTTTTTAAATTTCAACGAAGAATTTCAGTGCATTACTTTTTCAAAGCCTTACGCTGTAACACCTGCTTGGAAAGGTAAATCCGGTGCATTCGAGATTGTTCTTTTTTTTTGTTTTTTTTTTCTTTTCTGGGTAGCAGCTTGTCTGCACCTGACGGATAAGTATGGCTTCAGACTCCGGCCGTCGGCGGCAGTGCATGGATTTAATCTAAGAGAGAAAAAAATATGGCATTCCAGGATTGGAATCTGCGGTCTTGCTTGCGGGCTGGGTGTAAGCGGAAGCCTGGCGGTGACTGTCAGTCTTTTGAAGCAAATATAACCGCATCGAAGGGCAACTGGTGTTTACCAGTTAGCTGGCGCCGATTCTTGACAAACCAAATTCGGAATATGCGTCCATTATGAAAATGAACTCAATTACCTCGACGGGGTTGAGCTATCAAGCGTATACCGGTAATAGAAGCTCGTGAGTATAAATCGGTAAACAGATGCACACCCAAACACACACACACACACTTGCACAAATATACATATATATATATATATATATATATATATATATATATATATATATGTGTGTGTGTGTGTGTGTATGTGTGTGTGTGTGTGTGTGTGTGTATTTAGGTAGCAAATTCTCTTTTAGGCATGTCTGATTGAATAAATTACAGACATTATGTCTGCTAATTTTTAACAAAATCTGTTTATATTCACGAATAACCTTGCGTTTATTGATGTTAAAGGATGAGAGAAATGTGCTATAGCTGTTTAAATTTCATTTATTTTCATTTCCCAAGTACTTTCGATCTTCTTCCCAGATCATCTTCAGGGGTGCAAGTAATACAAAACTATACGTTGTTTATTAGTATAAGTATTTATATCAAGATGTGCGTTGTTATCCATTACCGTAATTTTTTTCATCATGCTTTTAAATGCAAAATGGTTGACAATGTGCAGAGCATTCATTAGAACGTGAAAAAATTATCGATTATGTAATTTTTTTCTCTATGTTATAATGCCATGGTCACACGCGCATTAAAGCATGGAAAAATTGTTCCTTTATAGGCATTTCAGAACATTACTTCAGTATTCATAGTTGACTCCGTTCAGTGCAGGCTTTAATTTTTTAATATAAATTGCTTCTAGTATATATATATATATATATATATATATATATATATATATATATATATAATAGAAATTGTTAGGAGGATTTGATAATTATAATTAAGTAATTCATTGAGTCTGAAAGAAACCTCAACAGAATGCAGAAAGCACTGAACGGCCGTTTCGTCCCATGTTTGGGACTCATCAGCAGTGCGTATCCACTACCGAGAATTGAAACCCGGACTACAGTTAGGCTATCAAGCAAACGTCGTACCAACTGTTCAACGTTTAGTTCCGTTTCATACCAACTGTTCAATGTTTAGTTCCGTTTCATCTTCAAGCGAATATTGGAATATTGGAATTCAAATATTCGCTTAAAGATGAAACGGAACTAATGATTTTAATTTAATTATACAATTAAATTTCAAGTTTTTAGCTTCCATTTTTGAAACATGGTTATTACTGTGTAGCGAAAAAAAAACATATTTTAAATCAGTTAATTTATATATATATATATATATATATATATATATATAAAGACATTTTTATGTTTAACATTCTCTTTATAGATACAAGTATTTAAGTAAATGCTCTGTTTATAATAAACAGTATTAAATAACATTTACCGGCCTGAATATCCGAGAAATGTTCATAGAAAATATTCGTCCTCCGACAGGATTCGAACCTGTATCCTATACGAAACCGTCATATAGCCTGACGTGCCTTAACCGATTCGGCCACTGAGGATCGTTCGGTTGGCAAGGTCGAATTTATATATATATGTGCATGTATCACCACTGTTTCGCTAAAAAAACAGTATGCCATGATGAGAAAAAGGACCCAAACTTGATGAAAACAATCTTTTATCGTAAAAATGTTTATGTTATTATTAAGAGGAAAGACAAAATTACTTTTGATTATTTTTTTTACATTTTTTTATCCTTTTCTGAACATTCGAAATGTTGATTAAAATTATTTTCTTGCGTCAACAGAATACCATTAAAATCGATTACGTGCGCCATTTTTGAGAAATTTGTAAACAAATAATTAAATTCTCCATTTAAAAATATTGTAAAAATATAGTATACCTTTCTCAAAAGTTATTTGAAGAAAATTAGAAAATTTAAAGTTCATTTGATCTAATTTGAAACAAACATTATTTATTTTATTTTTTAGCATCAAATGCAGTTGAAAATAAAAGAAGTCTTTCTTAACCACGTTCACTTGTTTTTGAGGTGTTAACTGGCACTTAATTTTTATATGACCCCAAGTATAAAAAAATTTATAAATGTGATAATATAAAAATGAATAATAAATTAAATAAACCTATAAAATTTCATACATAAGATAGATGTGTTTTCATTGGCTGACGTTGACTGACATATGTCAGTAAGAATGGTCGAAGTCCGACCTTGCTCGGAATGAGATTTTGTTGCAATGTCACGTTGCGTAGCATGACGCTTTCAAGGAGGCAGCCTGACTCGTTTTGAACATTTGTTACTGTTTGAGCCGATATGATGCAATATCCGAAATCGGCGATGAGGAAAGTGCATCACTGAAGACCACCTTTGATGCATCTAAAATGTATTATGCAACTAAGATTTTATATTTATATATAAGGTAACCAAAAAAATCCCTTGCCAGAAAAGAAGAAAGAGTTCCGTGTTAGGAATCCAGAGGGAGTAAGTCGAATCGAAACCGGGTGACGTTAAAAGAGACCAGTATATAGGAGGGCAATGTAAACAACCTTTTTTCATTAGCTGATGCTGATAGACGTATTTTAATAAGAACAGTTGGACACCTAGCTATGTATATCTTTTTTTTTTTTTTGTAATGTCGAGGTGCGTAGCACGACACTTTCAAGGAGGCAGCCTTACTCGTCCGGAGTCAGGTCAGGGTTGCTGTTGGAGATGATGTGATGTAAAACCCGAAATCGGCGATGAGAACAGTGCATCACTAAAGACCACCTTTATGCATCTAAAATGTGTTATGCAACTAGATACGTAATTTGTACCTCTCTCATTTATAAAATGTTTTCTTTTATGTTATTTTATCCTTAATTTTAATATTTCTTGTTATAATACGACACTGATGAAAATATGAAGTGTTTGTATTAATTATGTAATCACTTACACTCATTTTATTTAATCATGGTCCACTAATAATAGAAGCGTCAAAAATAAGAAAACGCCTTGCAATGCAAATGGTTTCAGAGTTTAACGAAGATGTCTGAAAAGGCTGAAGAATGTGATTCCCTTTGTTTCCGTCCCTAGAATTGAAAGGAAAAAAAGAAAATAATTAATTAATAATTGCAGTATGTCTCTCACAGAAACAAAATAGTTATATTTAAAAAATTAAATTAAAAATATTTACGGAAATAGGACATAAAAAAAACTTTTGAAAATGCGACAATCATGGTTAATGTCAGATTATTTATTTTGTAAAAATACAAAATTGTGGCGGCACAAGGCCGAATGGAAAATGGGGAGAGGCTTGTCTTCATTAGCTATCTCAGTCCTAGTTAATCAAAATCACGACACATTCATTCATTACAATTTGCCCATTCATCACAAGAACTCATCCATCACAACTTAATCTTACATATACCATAATATCGCATATTCACAGGGAACCTACAAAACATCCCATGATGTAAAGGATATTTACTTGACCCAGGTTGTGACACAAGGTCAGATTTTAACGTGGGGACCCGACTGTTTTCACTCGGCCCGCTGGCCTATGCTGGTCTTAGCTGGTCGGCGCTTGTTCAAGCTGGTCAGAGCTGGTCTAAGCTAGTCATTTTCAATACTATCTTTACTATATTCTAAGCTGGACCAGAGGCCCCTTTACTCTTTTTTTTCCATTTAGCCCTCCACAGGATTTAGATTAAAAGTACACAAGCTAATTACTAATATAGCGAGTTTAATCATCGGTGAGAGCTCATTATTCGTGGAGTAATTCCAAACCATGTTAAATTAAGTGAATATTAATAAAACTGGTTAAAGACGTAACACATTTCTCGATTTCTTTCGTTCCCGATAAGATTATTTATTTCGTAAAAAATACAAAATTGCGGCGGCACAAGGCCGATGGGGAATGGGGAGAGGCTGGTCTTCATTAGCTATCCGAGTCCTAGTTAATTACAATCACAACCCTTTCATTCATTACAATTTGCCCATTCACCACAAGAACTCATCCATCGCCACTCAATCCTACATATAACATAATGCCGTGATACTTACCTGGTGTAGGGATCCGTCCCTGCGCTGGTATTATCTCGGCTACGACTACCTTGGACCGGCTCTAACCAGCTATGACAAGCCAAGACCAGCTATGACTAGCTTAGACCAGCTATGACCAGCTTAGACCAGCGGATCGAGTCAAAACACTCGGGTCCCCACGTTGATAACTGACCTTGCGTCACAACCTGACTCATATTGGGGAGGGGGGGTTCAAGTAAATATCTATATCATAATGCCGCATATTCACAGGGGACCTACATGATGTAAAATTTCGTTTCTTTGTCCATAAAGTTCGTTTATATGAAAATTTCATGATTCATTAAATGATTTGATGGGAGGATGAAACCAAAATACAAAATAAAAAGGAAACACAAAGATAAAACTAAAGAAAAAACAATGTTAATAGGTCAAAGTCAGTCAGAGAATTCTTCAATTCTGGCTCGTAGAACGCGAACGCAACTTCTCTGAAGGCATATTGTTGCCGTCGGGGGAAAAACTCTTAAAACGCGTAAAATTTTAATGTCATATCCAATCATCTTTATATTTGGGTAAAAAAAAAAAACGTTTTTATGCAGACGCAAAAACAATGTTAAATTCTTTTTTAAAAGATGGGGGAGGGTCACAGATTGTAATAAGATTTCAAATTTATGATCTATAAAGATAGATCTACGGATTGACACTGTTTTCCGCCAGGTGTATAAATAGCGGTGTCAGACTGGAGTAAGTATTGAGAGACTATTAAATGGAACTATCCAGTCGAATTAGTGTGAATTATTCAGCGTATTGATTTAGGATTTACCGGATGTCAAGCCGAGCCGCGCTACTAACAAGGTATTCACTGAAATGGTTAATTATTTTTGTGTGATTTTTACTCCTTTGTTCGGGAGAAAATAAAGACAAAAATTGTCCAACATTTGGATATTTTTTGTTATGCTTTCGGCTCACAGGATCAAGGAACAGCATGATAAAAATATCCAAATGTTGGACAATTTTTGTCTTTACTTTCTCCCGAAATTAAAGCAACCATACGAAGGTTAGAACGGCTCCTGATCAAACATAATAGACATTCGATATCTGTTATATTTAACAATATATGTTTGAATGATGATCTTCTGCCCCAATAGAATACATACACACACACACACACACACACATATATATATATATATATATATATATATATATATATGAAAAAGTGTAGAAAGTTTTCATGTGACGTATTTCATCAAAGAATTTAAATAAGAGTAGATAAACTGAGTCTGACGAAGTCCTAAAGGTCGGAACACGTTACACTTTGTCATATATTTCACCATAAATTGTTGTTGATATATATAGACATATATATCGTTATCCCATGTATACACATATATAATTTTAATGCACACTACTTCCTTGTCAATACACTTCCAATGTGGGGAGGGTAAACTTTCAAATTTATGATCTATAAAGATAGATCTACTTAATAACATCATTACCTATACTCCACGGATTCACATTTAATTTTAAAATATTTAACAACTTTATCACGTTTGGCATTTAAAATCGAAAAAAGAAAAAGAAAAAAATTTTTGAGAAAATTCATTGTTCATCCGAAAAATAATTTGGCTTCAAACAATATTGTTCTTAATATATATTATTCATAAAAGCCATTAAAAGATTTTCTAATGAAATAATATCTTTGTTTTATTGGGTTTCGTATATTAAATTTCAGAGCTGATTTTCAGTAACCAGGTGATTCGATTTTACAAAAAGTCGATGATTTACATTCTCCCATATTTTTGCTTTTAAGTAATATAATCAAATAAAAGATACGCCGTCGAATTTCTCGAGATTTAAGGCGTGGGTAAAATATGTGAAAAAATATTTTTACCATGAATTTCTAAAAAAACATGATAAAAATAAATTCATTCTGTCATATAGGAAGAAAATGAGTCACTAACGACATCGAGGTTCGAGCGTGACACACTGGACCTATGAATATATGTTTTCCACCA
Organism: Acanthosepion esculentum; assembly: GCA_964036315.1. Lineage (NCBI taxonomy): Eukaryota > Metazoa > Mollusca > Cephalopoda > Sepiida > Sepiidae > Acanthosepion > Acanthosepion esculentum. Next base: position 15,944,557 of record OZ038490.1, on the reverse strand, counting down.
GGTGTATAAATAGCGGTGTCAGGCTATTGACTTGGTAATGGGACGGTACTACGTATTTTAAGTTTAATTTTTATGATTGAATTTGAATTGAAGTTTCAGTTTTGAAATGTTGGGATTCCATTGTTGCTGTGATAATATATAAAAAAAAAACAATTATCATATATATTATAGTTTAAAGACAGTAAAATAGACATTGCCAACCGAACGCTTCTCTGTAGCCAAATCGATTAAAGGCACGTCAGGTTATATGACGGTTCCGTATAGGATACAGGTTCGATTCCTGTCGGAGGACGAATATTTTCTATGAAAATTTCTCGTACATTCAGGCCGGTAAATGTTGTTTAATACTGTTTATTATAAAGAGAGGATTTACTTAAATATTTGTATCTATAAAAAGAATATATAAACATAAAAATGTCTTAAAATAATTGTCGGACTTTGTCCATTTCATAATGTGTGACGTCATTTGTTTATATTTGGATACACCATGAGCAGATATGAATGTACGTGAGAGATTCATGGAAGATTGAAGTTTAAATACATTAAAATCGACTTTGCCAACCGAACGCTCCTCTATGGCCAAATCGGTTAAACTCAGGTCCGGATATATGATGGTTCCGTATAGGATACAGATTCGATTCCTGTCGGAGGACGAATATTTTCAATGAAAATTTTTCTGACATTCAGGCCGGTAAATGTTGTTTAATACTGTTTATTATAAACAGAGCATTTACTTAAATATTTGTATCTATAAAAAGAACGTATAAACATAAAGTGGATATTGAAGTCAACACTCAGAGGCGACAGGTTGTTTCATGTTGGACGCAATCGTCAGGCCGCGAATGCTGGATATTTCCTCGACTATTTATATATATGGGTCAGTGGTGCATTGTGGGTAATCTATTCTTGCGGTTATTTTGCGTGCGTGGCTTGTTTGTCTATTTATGAACATATTAACAAATCGCCCCCGTTAAAAGAACCGTTAGAACTAATAAAAATAAGCATAAATAAGCAAAAACAAGTAAAATATTCAATCCAAATGAATAAAATAAAAAAACTATCCACCCGCCAAAATAACAGAATAGACTACGGCAAGCAATCTAAACATTGGACGGATAAATAGCTTTAATTACCTTCCCAGACCAAAACGAGCTAAGCAAATCGCCGCCCAATGTTTTTACTACGTTAATAAAACATCAAAAAAAGAAAAGAATAAATAATACAAAATGAAAATGAAAAACAAGTCAAAATAAATTAACCAAAATAAATAAATAAACAAAGAAGCCACTCCCGCAAAAATAACCGCCAGAAAAGATTACCCACAATGCACCACCTATATATATAAATATATCCAGCATTCGCGGCCTGGCGATTGCGTCTAGCATGAAACAGCCTGTTGCCTCTGAGTGTTGACTTCAATGTTCACTTTTATATTTATATTTACATACGCTCTATCTCTGATATTGAGCACTTTATCCCATAAATATAGCACACCTTAAAACTATATTTCTTCATTCATATATATATATATATATATATATATATATATATATATATGAAATGGATTAAGACCGACAAATATTTTCATATATTTTCTTTATACGTTTTTTTTTTTACGGATAAACATATTTGAGTAAGTATTAATTACGTTTACCGGCTAGAATGCTCTTGCCTAAGAGAGGAATTGAACCTGTATCCTCTACAGAAAGGTTATTTAGTCTGACGTGATATGGCCGTTCAATCGCAGAGGACTTCCGGTGTGTTTAAAAGCAGTAATTCGAGCTGTGATAAACAGGAAGTGCATTGACAAGGAAGTAGTGTGTATTAAAATTATATATGTGTATACATATGGATAACGATATATAAGTCTTTACATATCAACAACAATTTATGGTGAAATAAATATGACAACGTGTAATGCGTTCCGACCATTAGAACTTCATCAGACTCAGTTTATCTACTCTTATTTAAATTCTTTGATGAAATACGTCACATGAAAACTTTCTACACTTTTTCATATATATATATATATATATATATATATATATATATATATATATATATATATATATATATATATATATATATATATTGTATTGGGGAAGCATATCATCATTCAAACATATATTGTTAAATATAACAGATAACGAATGTCTATTATGTTTGATCAGGAGCCGTTCTAATCTTCGTATGGTTGCTTTCATTTCTTGAGAAAATAAAGACAAAAATTGTCTAACATTTGGATATTTTTATCATGCTGTTCCTTGATCCTGTGAGCCGAAAGCATAAAAAATATCCAAATGTCAGACAATTTTTGTCCTTATTTTCGCCCGAACCAAGGAGTAAAAATCACTCAAAAATAATTAACCATTTCAGTGAATACCTTGTTAGTAGCGCGGCTCGGCTTGACATCCGGTAAATCCTAAATCAATACGCTGAATAATTCACACTAATTCGACTGGATAGTTCCATTTAATAGTCTCTCCAGTCTGACACCGCTATTTATACCCCTGGCGGAAAACAGTGTCAATCCGTGGAGTTTAGGTAATGCTGTTATTAAGTAGATCTATCTTTATAGATCATAATTTTGAAATCTTATTACAATCTGTGACCCTCCCCCATCTATTATAATAGAATTTAACTTTGTTTTTGATTGTTTTTTCCCAAATATATGGATGATAATTGTTTTTTTTAAAAAAAAAACAATTATAACATTATGCTCTACGGTTTTATCGAGCACTGTTCTTGAAAAATAGAAATAAATGCTTAGAACTCTGAATTATAAATCTTATTGTGCTTTCCTATTATTTATTCTCTCTCTCTCTCTCTCTCCCACACACACACACACACACATATATATATATATATATCTATATTCATACAAAGAGTAGATTAGTAAAGTTAGTGATATAAAATGGCGAAAACCCTTCGCAAACAAATTTTTAAAGTTGCATTAACCTACGAACCACTCGATGAATGTTATGATCGTTGTTTTTAATAACTACAAGTTGTATAAGGACTTTTTTTTAATCTGCTAGTACTTTCAACTGTACACACAGTCATCCTCAGGCATGGAAATTATTTTATATTTAGTAAATCCAGGTAATAAAGGAGACGAAAGATTAAATCCGAATCGAAATAGTTTTTTTTTTTTAGAAATGTGTTATTGTTAACGGATACAAACTTTTGGAGCGTGCAGTCGCAACGCTGATGTTGAATTTTTTTGAAAATTAAAGAGTGCGTTTTTTACTAATATGGTAATTTGAGAATTGTTTTTGTTGTAGGAGTTTATCAGTCAATGTGGTATGGACTAAATTGTTCAATAAATAATGTCTCAGTTGTTACCCCGAAAATTTGCACGTCGGATCAGTTCTTTTAAATCAAATATGTGGTGCAGTTCAATTTATATTACAATGAATCATTCATACAAAAAGTAGATTAGTAAAGTTAATGATATATATATATATATATATATATATATATATATATATATATATATATATATATATATATATATGTACACGAGATCAACCGAGAACTTTTCATGGGTACCCTCACAATTTGTTCCATTTACAATAGCAACAGATGACTGAAAGAATGACACTGAAATCTTAAAGCACATAGAAATAACGAAATTAGACTTCTAGAAGCTAAGCTATGTATTAAGAAATAGAAAAAATATACACAGAAGCAAAGAAAAATATGATGAAGAATTACGTTACATTCAATCGTCTATATCAATATTGGTTAATATATTTTTGAGACAATCTCCTAACAGATGAAGAAGAGAATTGGATCGACAGAATGCGAAGGGTACCATGTGCCAGAGCACGTGAGAAAGGCAGCAGAAAGACAGAGGTGACATTTCTGGAGACATAATGAGGAAACACGACCTGGAGAATTTAATACTCACAAAGCACGCCGAAGATAAGAGAAGCAACGAGATAGAGGAATTACTTTTTAGAGGAGAGTTGTGGAGAGTCTTGAATGAAGATAACACATAAAAGATGGCTTTTATTTATTTTTGCCTGGATTTCTATTTTATTTCTTTCAATTCTGAATCTCTTTTAGCTTCTAAACTTGTTCCTTCTGTCTTTGATAGAATTACTCGACATTGATTTTCTTCATGCCACCTTTCATTCTCTTATGGTCCGTTTTTTTCACGGATGTCTTCCTTCCGTTGGAAACAAAACGTTTGTATTGGCGCTTGCCCGCCTTTCATGCAAACAACGCCGTTTCATTTTGGTTTTTGATAATGAAAAATTTCATGCTTTCTCTCTCTGGGATGAGAAGTTATCAATATTTACATCAATTCCACTCATTCCAACATCCTCATATTTATTGTAATTATTCGAAAGTTTCGGCTGTTCAAACCCACGACCTTCTCTAGGTGTCTGTCTGTCAGGGTTTCATTCAGGGAATTGACCACGGGAGAGAAAAGTAAAGCGATTGTTCATGAATTTGGCAACATAATAATTGTGTGTGTAGTACAGATCCCTGCAAATTGAGGACAGAGTGAGCAAGAACTGAGTAGTACTAAAAAGATAGATTTGTTTTCTACGGTTTGTCAACCCTTTGCAGGTTAGTTAAAGCCAAAAAATATATTTAGAGTGTAAAAATTCTTTTTAGATATTAAATGTTCTAGTGTTAAAAGTTTTACTAATTGACCCATAACTTGGGGTGGGGAGAAGAGGGGGATTCACACCTTTTTCCAAGGGAAATTGCTTGTAAGTAAATGTAACGAACTTGACTGGAATTGGAACTCGGCTTAGGTCAGGACGTGTGCGATCATGGCTCTCCACAATTTCCTCTCCTTTACAGCACTTAGCAAATTTTCTCTTTTCGCTATCTCTCCTAATCCCAGTCCTGCCAACCACCTACGCAAGCTCGTTAGGCAAGTTTTATGTGCTGTTTTCCTCTGTTCCTCTTGCCTTCAGTATGTCCTGTGAGTGTCAAATTTTCCAAGCCTCCTTCCCTCATTATATGAACTAGAAATTTCATCTCTATTTCTGATGTTATATAGAGGGTACAGCAGAAATACCTCCCAAATATACCTGTCAGAATTTACGTCCAACGTAATAGTAAGACATTAGCTTGATGAAGATACCCTTGCTACAAATGTTTTCGTGGCCTGACATTTGGCCGACGGATATTTCACCGAAAAATTTCTAGTAAAAATGGTAACAATCAATACTTTAAGTATTTTAATTAGCAGTATTATAAGGCAGACAAAGACTAATAATTACCACTGAATTTCAAGTGATTAAATTACTAAATCTAAATTTAAAGTTAAAAGTTTTCTTATTCCAATACTGGTTTATTGAAATTAGTATTTTTAAAAGAATATTTGAGTCTATTTGGGTAAAAAGTAGCACTTAATTATTTAAATTCGTATTTAACTGTAAGATAAAAGCTAAATCATCTCTTTAAGATAATGATTATTAAAAGCCAAATTGAAAAAAACTTAAGATTTTTGCTGTAGTAAAATGTGCTTTTTCTCAAAATACTTCTCATCTTACAGTAATATTTGAAGTAAAATATAATATATACAGAACAGATTCTTAAAAAAGCCTGTCAAAAAACGCCCCAAAAAACAAAAAACGAGAAATTATAAATTAATACAGTAAATAAATATAAATATATATATAGCACATTACGATAAAGAGTGTCACATACATTTAAGTACACCACTACATTTTCGACTAAATATCCATTCGGTTAAATGTCCGTCGGCCAAATGTCCAAGTCCAAATATCTTACCATTATGTAGGATGTATTTCCGGGAGGTATATGTGGGAGTGATTTCTCGAAAGTATATGTGGGAGGTATTGCTGCCACACCCTGTATAAGTGTCCGTTCTGTTTCCATTTTCTCTAAAACTTCGTCATTACATATTCCGTCCGTAGTATTCTCATCAACTTTCTGTAGAAGCACAGTTTTCTTGCCTCAAATCTCTTCTTCATCTGTGATAAAATTGTCTAACCTTCACAGCTGTTCCAGATTTTGAAAATTTAAATGCAATTTTAATCATTATCTTCTTTCTTCCTGATTCTTCTTCTATTTTTCTTGCGCTTTCCTAGTTTTTTTCTGATTTCTAATTCGTCTAAAACCAATTGGCCCTTATTTAGATTATTCGGACTATTGTCCTCATCTTTGTCGCCATATTTATTACAACGTTTCGGCCTTTCAGTATCTGTCTATATTTCTGAGATGAGGTATTATGTACGCTATTTATACTATTTGACTATTGTCCTCCTCTTTGTCGCCATATTTATTACGTTTCGGCCTTTCAGTATATGTCTATATTCCTGAGATGAGGTATTATGTGCACTATTTACATTATTCGGACGATTGTCCTCATCTTTGTTGCCATATTTATTACAACGTTTCGGCCTCTCAGTATCTGTCTATATTTTTGATATGAGGTATTATGTACGCTATTTACATTGTTTGTTATTGTCGCCATATTTATTACAACATTTTGGCCGTTGTAAGCTCCGGCCTTCTTCAGGTGGTTGGAATGTCGAACTGAACCCTTTATTTAGTTCACTTGGGTAGACTGTTCTATTTCCACGTGCCATCTTTAATAGATGTCAGTTATCAGTTATCTCCTGTTAATTTTCTCTCTGAAAAGTTCTCCACTGCCTTAGGAAAATTCAAAAGCAGCAAAACGAAAAAATCTTTTGTTTTTTTTAATCGAATTCAATATAATCAAGGCAGTAAAGCCACTAAGACACAAGGGGCTATTGTGTTGACGTCACATGGCACAGTGGATAAAGTCATTAGTTAGATCCAGTGAGAGGACCCAAAGAGTGTGAGTTCAATACCCGGCTAAGGGTGTGGAGAACTTTCAGACGGAAATTAACTGTCTATCTCAGTGAGCGAAATAAAGGTTTCAGTTCGACATTCCAACCACCTGAAGAAGGCCGGAGCGTACAACGGCCGAAAAAGATAAGGACAATGGTCCGAAACATGTAAATCATGTACATAATACATCATCTCAGCAATATAGATATATACAATAGTCCCTCGTGTCTTATTGGATTTACTGCCTTGTTTGAATTGAATTTGATTAAAAAAAAGAAATAAGTTTTTCGTTTTTTTCTTATTAATTTTCATCTAATTTGTTTTCCCAGAAGAATTCGTTGGTGGCATCTTTATATAGGGCCTGGATGATTTCTAAGGATTTGCCAACGACCGTCATGTCAAACACGATCAAACGTTTTCTTAAAATCTACAAAGTTTTGGAACACATCCTTCTGATGTTGCAGGGGTTTCTCTGCGCGGATTCTAAAATTGAAGACCTGTCCCATTGTACTTCGTTCTTCTCTAGAACCTAAATGACCATAATCCTTCAATATCTATCGGTGGTAGACCAGTCTGTAACCTACGTTTTGCAGACGACATTGACCCCATAACAGGTAGCAAGAGTCACCTGCAGGACATGACCAAGAAACTTTTTGAAAGAGCAGGAGCATATGGAATGGAAGTCAGATCCGAGACATCCAAAGTAATGCTGAATTGCACAAAAAAGTAACACATGTGTAAACATTACCAGGAATGAGAATTCACTGGAGGAAGTGTCCAGTTTCAAATAATTAGGAGCAATCGTGTCTAAAGTTGGTACTTGCAACTCGGAAATCCGTACACAGATTGCCGCAGCCATGGCAACCATGATCAAATTGGCAAGAATATGGAGGAGAAAAATCAGCTTTCAAACAAAGTCCAGACAGTACAAATCGCTGGTAATCTCCATTCTCCTATATGGATGTGAAACATGGATATTATTGGCAGAGAGAGAGAGAGAGAGAGTTCGAAGCGTTTGAGGACCAATGCGTGAGGAAACTCCTTGGCAACTTCTATTGGAAACATAAAACCAATAGATTTGGAGGAAAAAGGGTTGAAAATTTTGTTGGGCACCAGGAACCTCTTCTCGACACAGTGAAACCGAGAAAAAAAGCGTAGTTTGGACACGTTACAAGGCACGACAGCCTGTGCCAGACCAACATGCAAGTCGCGGATGAAGGTGGACTTTTGTGATGTCAATGAATACTTGTTGCCACTAGACCTTGTCACTTTCGTATTGCTCGTTCTATACAGAATTTGTAATCGCAAATGCAACTATAGTACGCCATTGAACAATACTGATGCCAGACGCCTTCGAATATTACTGGCACTAATACTACTTACTTGATAATGCTCGCTAGAAAAATAATCCGTATAGAGATCAGAATAGAGAAATATTATAATGAATAGATTAGAAAATAGCGGTCTGTATATTAATAGGGGATAGATTAGAAATTGAGATCCGAATAGTAATACAAGATAGACTTGAAATGAAGATCCGAATAATAATGAAGGATAGACCAGAAATAGAGATCAGAATAGTATTAGAGGATAGACTAGAAATAGAGATCCGAATAGTAATAGAGGATAGACTAGAAATAGAGATCAGAATAGTAATAGAGAATAGTCTAGAAATAGAGATCCGAATAGTAATAGAGGATAGACCAGAAATAGAGATCAGAATAGTAATAGAGGATAGACTAGAAATAGAGATCAGAATAGTAATAGAGAATAGTCTAGAAATAGAGATCCGAATAGTAATAGAGGATAGACCAGAAATAGAGATCAGAATAGTAATAGAGGATAGACTAGAAATAGAGATCAGAATAGTAATAGAGAATAGTCTAGAAATAGAGATCCGAATAGTAATAGAGGATAGACCAGAAATAGAGATCCGAATAGTAATAGAGGATAGACCAGAAATAGAGATCAGAATTGTAATAGAGAATAGTCTAGAAATGCAGATCGTTATTTGTCAGCTACTTCCTACATGTATGGGTTTCCTCTATGATCACGTGGTCTACTTAATTCAATAATGGAATCGCCTGTGTTTGCTTACTGGCGATCTATGTTCAAACTGAAAGTGTCGTCAGCGACATTTTATTCCTTTATAACATGGACGCTGGAGAGGACGCCAACGTAAAAACTGGTTTGACAATGTCGAACAATGGACACGTATGACCATACCAGAATTGCTGATGGCTATTGTTGATAAACCATTGCAGGGGGTGATTCAATATGGCTTCTGCAATCGGATTCGATTACAAAAGTCATGGGGATGATGATGATGATGATTATGATGATGATGATGATGATATTTTCTTGTTTCTTAATCCTTTGCTTAGGTTTTGGACGGTATCGCAGTGTTGCCCTTTCAGTCCTCTGTATAAAAACACTCCCTAGATGGTTCAATTAGATTAAACTGTAACATCAGAGGCTCAGAAAGAATTGGTGAGCTGTGTTCGTTACGTTCATCTACTTAGCATCGGAATAGATTGAATTCATTTTTTGTGTCCCGCAGCTGTGGATTAAATAATCGAGCAAACTGGGATCTCTAGCCTTTGTTGGCATCAAGACTAGGAGTAGGACAACTCACAGGTTGGTATAATAATGAATATGCAGGATCTTTTCAGTCTTGTTTGGCAATCTATCTAGAGATGGAGATTTGATAAAACCACCCACCCCCCAGCAGCAGCCTGGACTACTCATCGTTTATTTATTTATTTTTTTTTTTTTTTCACTTTCTGTTTTTAAAATTTTTGTTCAAACTTCCCTGAAGGTTACCGGGATTGACAACGAAATCGGAAGAAGGTCGGAGAAAACAACGATCAAAACGTCAAGATAATAAGAACAAAGGTGAAGACATTGATCCAAATTTAAACATTTTGTTTCATTTATTTAGAGTTCCAAAAATACTCCTCTATGACACGTCCTGGGTAAGACGATAAACTACGTCCAGCAGCAAGGCCTCTGATCAGGAGGTTTTGAGGAGCGTGGAACCACCTCTTAATTGCTGGTGTTCCAACATTTTTAGGAAAGATTCGTATGAATATAATGTTTTCTTTGGTTTAGATTGGTTTGGTTTATTTTGTTTAAAGGCATATCAACCGCAATGGGTTATTTAATACCAATCAATTTTTTTATTGTTGGTAATATTTTTTTTGTCAAAAATCTGTTTCTAGTAATATTTTTCCTTCAAAATTTTATTGCTGGTAATAATTTTTTCAAAAATGTATTGCTGGTAATAGTTAACAATTTGCCCATAGCTGGGACCCTAACAGGTGCTACCACCCCGGGTCAGGGTGGGCCTGGGAACTATAGCATTTAAGAGGTGGTTCCATGCTCCTCAAAACTTCCAATCTCCTGACTTGATGTCTTGCTGCCGGATATAGTTTATCGCCATACCCAGGATTACTGTCTTGAAATCACAGAGATCTGGTTCGATGAACGAAACACGTGAACAACTCGGAAGTTTTAAGAAAAATGTAAACAAAAATGACACACAGAAAAATAGGGTCGAAATTTCTGGGGCACATAAAGAAGTTAGAGGGTTTGGAGAATTTGACACCCACAGGATATGCTGAAGGCGAGATAGACGGGCGGAAATATTGAGTAATCTAGCTAACGAGTTTCTGTCGAAGAAATGAGACTTGGAGAGATAGTAAGGGTACAAACATGACTTAGAGCTACGAAAGATAGGAAGATGTGGAGAGCTGTGATCATCAATAAAAGAAGGCTGTGGGGTTCTTTTGTCTATGTTGTAAAACGGAAGTTGGAAATGAAACGGTAATCTTTATAACATCAGCAAAATAAAATACTCGCCAGCGGTGTGATGTAGGTAAACCACTGCTAGTGGTGGACTAGTTATACAGCATACCCCCACTTACAATAGTGTCCAACATATTTATGAGGATTGGGATATGCCCATTAGTGTTCATAGGTACGGTATATAACATGATTATTGTTATACATGTTCACCGTAGTCTGAATGTAGAAACCAACGTAAGTAATTTGTTCAATGAAACAACACCAATATCTAATAACAATTGTTCAATAATTCTTAAGGTCTTCCATATCAGAGACTGGCAGTGAATATTCGAAGAAAAGAAAATGGCTGCCTTTATACACGTCGGATTGAATATTTCAAGTCTTCTGATTGGTTAACCTTCTATTGGTAGAATGAGTCAGGTCATTTTGGTTGGCTCACTAGTACACAAAAATTGTAACAATTATAATTATTAAGGAAAGATTTTAATTTCAAAAGGTCAGTTGCTAATCAGTGCTGAATTTGTCCTCAACTGATCTTTAAATCACGAGACCTGATTTATGCTTCACTACAAATGACTCTTATACAAATAACTTTTATATAAGGTGACCTTCTACAATCCCTCTGTATGGAAATAACTTTTCGTATCTCTACATCCCTCGCTCTCTTTCTGTGTTACCCTCTATATCCCTCTCTCTCTCTCTCTCTCTCTCTCTCTCTCACTCTCTCTGTCTGTTTCATTTACGGACGGTTAACACAGACTGGGTTTCATGATTAGAAGATCATCTATTTTTATTATACTGCAACATGATTATAATTATTAAACAAAGACCATACTATATATTACTATATAAAATTGTTGTAACGTAGAAAAGGGTACTGAATGAGGAATAACCAAAACGGAGGTTGGAAATGAAATGGTAATCTTTATAACATCAACAAAATACAATGCTCGCCAGCGGCGTGAAGTAGGTAAACCACTGCCAGTGTTGGACTACTTAGATAGCATATTACCCCCACTTATAATAGTGTCCAACGTGTTTATGAGGACTGGGACATACCCATTAGTGTTCATAGGTACGGTATGTATATCAAGGTGATATTTAAGATATTTCGAAATCTTCCATCAAGGAACCTTTTAAGCACTTTTAAATGATTACGTCACAATAACTCCTTTGGGGAAGGGCATGCGTCTACTTCTCACTCTGTTCTGTTTTATTGATCGATATTTTGAGAAGTCTTCTCCTTGAGGGGTATAGGATGTGCGAACAAGCCAAGCCCACATGAGTAACGAAAAAGTTGTTTCTCCTATAGTCAACCTTGACAAGACCCATTTATATTCGCAGAGATATTCTCGCCTGTCCACCGAGGCACTTGGTCAACAACGCCCTCTGCTCATATTCCACACCCCGAGACACTATGACGTTACCACTCCTCTTGCTAACTGGTTTTAATCCTGCACACATGGTAAATGCGAACCGACGCCCGGCGGGTGCTGAAGCTACAAGCGCCATGAAAACAGAATCCATATGTTGCCGCCAAATGTTGATACACAACGATCACGTGTGGTGCAGTGTGTACTCGGAGACCCAGACCTTTCGGACTTGACACGCTGATTCATAATCTTTATGATTTTTCCTTTTGCTTATTTACTAAGCCAAGATGCGATTAGGAGTGTTAATTCCATAACTATGAACCTTTTATAATTATATATACACAAAAAACGTTCTTTCGATTACAAAATAAATAGTGATAACCCCAACATAAAGAAATGCAATCCAACTTTAGAAATCTTATAGAAAAACCAAAAAATAACACTCCTAATAATTATAAAAGATAACTCGAAAATCTTTTTACCTACTCAAATGTAATATTATCCCCTATCGCTATCTTCCCTCCCCTACCTCTCAAACTTAGGACGCTTGTGAGTTGACGTACCTAAACTTTGACCGATGTTTATCATCGAATAAATGTCCACACACCATTCAACATTAACTACCCGGTCCACCCAACACCAAACTGCTGTCAACAACCACTATTGTTTCACTTAGATACTTTATGTATATTTTGTAAGTAGATTTTTCTTCTCAAAAACTGGAAAATAGGAAGTGACGTTTTACATCCGGGATTGCCTACACACAGGATCGTTCATAACCATTTCCGACCCTCACCCGTAAATGTGCAGTTGAAATGCACTGAAACCAAGTTGCATCTTTGTTGTGAGTAAAATGGTTTTGTCTATATGATAGAATTATAATAAATAAATATATATATATATATATATATATATATACCAACGTATACATATATATATACATACTTATATACACACATATATATACATATATATATACATATATATCTTATTTACTAAGCCAAGATGCGGCTGCCAAAATAGAGTGCCTGTCACAATCGAAGTAAAAAAACAAGGTCATCTTTCGACGAAACGAGATTATTAAGGATCCTGCCATAGAAAGTGTTTCCTTATTTTATATCTACGGGGTAATTGAAAAGTAACTCTCCATTTTATATATATATATATATATATATATATATATATATATATATATATATATATATATATATATATATATATATATATATACCTACATATATATATACATATATATATATACACATTTATATATACATATATATATGCATATATATATATATATATATATATATATATATATATATATATATACATATATATACACATATATATACACACATATATATCTACATATATATATACATATATATATATATATATACATATATATATATATATATATATATATATATATATATATATATATATATATATATATATATATACATATATATATATACACATTACTTTTGCTCCTTACCTTTCTCTCTTTTATTCCTTTTTCCTCTTTATCTAATTTACGGAGAAAGTGTTGACTATTGTGCTTGAATTTGTGCATAAATTATCCAAAGTTCTTACTTTGTTATTTTTGTTCAAGTACTTTTGATCGCAGTCATTATCAAGAACCGATGTGTTGTCTGTGTTGTAGATAGAATTCCTTTACATCCTTCGTGGAATGCACGTACGAGGCAATAACATGTGAACTGGGTCATGTTTCATTGGAAAAATACGAAAAAAAGCAAATAATAGCGGAATTATTCGTTTTGTTTTAATTAATTTGCACAAGGGTGTACTGTAATGAACACTTGAAACGTGTTAACAGACATTCACCGTAAAAATCTGTGCCTTTGATAGGCAAAATTCCATTTATTGTAAAGTCACGCCACCATTAAACAACGACAGTTTCAGATAAAATAAAGAGTAAAATTAAGGGAAGACTAAAGTCAGACGGTACATACAGCGTTGAATAGTCAGTAGAAGCTGCTGGTAATTTGATTTAGTTTTGAATCCAGAGGACTACATTTATAAGCTCTTCTCATTTGCAAATATATTGAAGAATGTCTGCCAGATCATGTAGTAATATTAATTATCTTAATTTGTTTTTTAACTAAATTCTTTGATTATTTAGTTGCCTAGGTTAGAATGGATTATTGCGGCCAAGAGGGTATACTTTGTAGATCTTGTTTTCATTTTGCTCAAATATTTATTCAATTTCGAACAATCTGATATGACCAAAAGCTGATTCTTTAAATATTTGAAGTTATCAAGTATTTGCTGTAAATATCAACACGAAAGCCACATTGATATTGAAATATTGAATGAATCAAATTACCGTAATTCACTATGTATAATACGCACGATTTTTCAAAAAAAAAAAGAAAGAAAAAAAGATGCAAAATCAGGGGTGCGTATTATGCACAGTTACAAAAAATCTTAAAAAAAATTGCCGTAAATTAAAATATGAATTGTCATAAAACTAAATTAGAATAATTTTATTCTATATTTAAAAACATTTTTTAAATAAGAGCAGGAAACGCTGGTCGTAATGAAATTGGAGAGGTACAATTTATAGGGTTTGATTACCAAACGAGGGGTGCGTATTATGCGTGAGTAGAAGCAATTTTCTCTAACATTCAGTACAATTTTAGGGGTGCGTATTATGTATGAAGGCATTTTATACATGGTGAATTACAGTATATGATAGGTGAGCGCGTCCATTAAAAGGAACGAAAAAAGACATTATGGAGACTAGTTTGAAATGATACATTTAAATGTTTTCATTGCGACACCTCACCTGTATTTACGATGCAAAAATGACTTTCTTCAAATTTAAACGGCGAGAAACGTGTTCGCGTACGCGCATACCAAACGGATAAAAAATTTTCTTAAAATATGTTTTTATGCCTATTTTCGGAAAAAATAATATGCGAAAATTATGGCAATTATATTTAATTATTTTAAATTATAAAGATGGAAACAAAGAGAAAGAAAACTAAAGTTCGCTTCTTAAATTTAATATTGTTTAATATTATGATACTCCTTGATGATACTCCTCGATAATACTCCTCGATGATAATCTTTGATGGTACTCCTCGTTGATACTCCTCGATAATACTCCTCGATGATAACCTTTGATGGTACTCCTCCTTGATGATAATCCTTGATGGTACTTTTTGACGGTATTCCTTGATGATACTCCTTCATGATAATCATTGATAGTACTTCTCGATTATAAACCTTCATGATAATTCTTGATGGTACTACTTCATATTATTCCTTGATTTTATTCCATGATGATAATCCTTGATGGTACTACTGAATTATACTCCTTGAGGGCACTCCTTGATGTAATTCCTCGACGATAGTTCTTGATGATAGTCTTTGACGGTACTCTTTGATGATAATCCTTGATGTTACTCCTCGATTATACTCCTTGATATTATTCTTTGATGATAATCCTTGATGTTAATCCTCGATATTACTCTTTAATTATATTCCCTGATGATAATACTTGCATATACTGTGTCCATTACTTCCTCCTCTTCCTGAGGTAGACTGTTAGAATCCTCTAACAGCCTCTTTCTGATATGATTTAAGTGCTTTTTATGCGAGAATTTCTGACCCTGAATTATGTAAATCACGTTCCCGATTTGTTTCTCTATTGTACCTAGCTCCCAATAGGATGTGTTGTTTTTGAACATTTAAAAAAAAACTTTCTCCCCTGGGTTAAATTTTCTTTTTGGTACAAACGACGTTGGTGATTGCTTTTTCTGTTTTGGCAGTAATTTGTCGAATACCGATCTAATTTTTCGGGCGATAATGCCGATGGCGTAGTACTGTTCGGTGTAATTCTATACACTTGCAAGAATTGTTGTAAAGCCTTTTCTGTTGGTACGTCATAAGCTTTCCTATTTTTAATGTATCTACAAACCTCTTCGCTTGCCCGTTTGATCTTGGGTGATATGGCGGGATTTGATGTGTTTCAGCTGAAAAGTTTCACAAAATTCTTGAAAATCCGCAGATGTAAATTGTGTACCATTATCGGTGACTAAACAGTCAACCACTCCAAAACGAGCAAACAGCTCGTGAAGGCAATTTATTGTAGTCTCAGAAGTAGGTTTTCTACAACGAAATATTTCTGGCCATTTGCTGTAACTGTCTACTACAATCAAGTAGCAAAAACCATCTAATGGACCTGCGAAATTTACATGGATTCTCGACCACGGTCGATCTGTCTTAGGCCATGGCTTATGAGTGATCGGAGGTGCCTTGGCTGCTAAGGAACAGCCCTTGCATTTGTCCACCATATGTATAATATCTTGATCCATGTTTGGCCAGTACACGTAACTTCGCATTAAGGATTTCATCCTGTTCTTTCCTGGGTGGCCCATGTGAAAATCCTTGAGGATTCGCCTTTGTAGCGTTTTCGGGGTTACTACTCTTTCATTATATAGCAGAACATTATCACATAACGAAAAACTGTCTGATATATGCTTATCTTTTCCTACAATTTTTGTTTTCGTTTCCTTTATAAATTCTTCATTCACTGCTTCGTTTCTTATTTCCTGTAATGTGACGGGGAGGTCTCGAATTGTACTACATAATGATGTTCTAATATCTTCCTCATATCGTAGAGCTGCAATTACGGAATCTTCTAATGGCTCCGTTTTCTTTGGTATTAGTCTCGAAAGGCCATCTGCATGCCCGATTTTATTTGATGGAAGATACTAATTTAGAGTTATAGTTTAATAAAATCGTCCCCCATCTTTGCAATCTATTAGCAGTGTAGACAGGTAGACCTTTCTTTGATCCAAATATTGTCAATAACGGCTTGTAGTCCGTCTGTAGGTGAAAAATCTACCGTAAATATATCTGTGGAATCTCGTAACCGCAAAATAATCCCCAGGATTTCTTTTTCGATTTGCTAGTAATTTTGTTCGGCTGGTAGTAACATTCTTGACGCATGCACGATGGGTTTTAGTGTCCCATCCGGCATTTTATGAAGTATACATGCCCCAACACCATAGGCACTCGCGTCACTCGCGACTATTATTTCCAATTTTGGATCATAATGCGCTAAAAATAAATCTGCTGTTAGAGTCTTAATGATTTTGTCGAAAGTTTTCTGACATTCATATGACCATTCCCAAACGTTTTCCTTCTTCAACAGTTCGTTTAGGGGTGCGCGTAATTTGTGTATGTTAGGAATAAATTCTTGATAATAAGTTACTAAGCCCAGGAAGCTTTGTAACTCGGCTAAATTTTTTGGAGCCTGCATTTTTTTTATTCTTGTGGCTCTTTCTGGGTCTGGTGTTCTTCCTTCTTTGTCAAAAATATGGCCCAGATATTTTATCTCCTTCATAAAGAAGTCACATTTATTTTCCTTTACCTTAAAACCGTACGTTTGTATCTGCCTGAAAACCTCTTGAACGTGTTGCCAGTGTTGTTCAATAGGAAGACTTCATTCTGTCGTTATAGGTAAGGGGACCCATAACAATAATGTTCCTTGATGATACTCCGTGATACTTTATGACATGAAGTCCTCACCATTTTTTTCACCTCTTTTATATCCGAAACTAGGGTCTCTGATCGAGATATTGGATGTTTTGAGGAGCGTGGTACCACCTCTTAATTGCTGTCGTTCCCAGATACAACCTGACCCCGGGTGGTAGCACCGGTTTGGGTACCTGCTATGGGCAAATATTGAACCTTCAAACAAAACTCGAAAAAATAGTATAAAAATACACTTTTATAGTAAAATGACTACAAATACAACACTAAAAAATTATAAAAGTACATTTTTATAGTAAAAATACCAGCAATACATTTCCATAGTGAAATTGAAAAACTGGCATATATTGTTAAAAAAATAAATAAATAAAAGGATCAGCTTACGAGGGTTAATCTTATTTTTTGTAAGGAGTAACAAGTTTTCATTTTATGATTGATTTTGTAAGATTATTTGGTAAAAAAATTAACTAAGTAATTATAATTTAATCACGAAATAATGTCCTTCTCTTGAATTAATTACAAATTTTATATTTAGATTTCTGCTTTAAATAACCCATAACCGGTGATCACGTAGTAGGCGGGCCGCCTTCCTCTGATCTCTCAAGCAGTTACTTTAGAATAGTCTAAAGTTTGGCTTTAGTTCCTGAAATTGATTAACTTAGCTAGGGATTAAATTGTTATTGGCTCTTTATTTATTTATTTATTTTTTAGTACCCCACATTTCCATTTGTCATTTCGCCCTCCTGTCGTCTGTTAGGTACTCCTGGGTATGACGATGAACTCCATCCTGCAGAAGAACCTGATTGAGAAGTTGGTGGTTTTAAGGAGTGTTGGAATACCTCTTAATTGCTCTTGTTCCCAGGTGCACCCTGACTCAAAGTCGTAGCACCTGTTAAGGTCCCATCTATGGACAGATACTGAACCCCCAGACCAAAATCAAAACAGTAGGAATGTATGAAAATAAATTTTTATAGTAAAAATTACCAGTAATATATTTTTATAGGAAAATGACCAGCAGTACATTTTATAGTAAAATTGAAGACATGACATAAATTTTCCTCTGATTAATCTTATTTCTTGTAAGGAGAAATGAGTTTTCACTCCATCATTGATTTTGTAAGATTATTTGTTAAAAAAAAAATGCAGCTAAGTAATTATAATTTAATCAGGAAATAATGTCATTCTCTTGAATTAATTAAAAAGTTTGAATTTTCATATTAAGATTTCGGCATTAAATGACCCATAGAGGTGTTGATATGCCGCTAAACAAAAAACAACCAAAACTAAAACAAACACATTTAGTATTGAAGACAAGGAAATTGAATAAAGAAAAGGCTGCGGTAGGGATAGTTTCGCCCAACCCCGCAAGTTACTACAAAACGAAAACATTAATCTAAAAACCCGAGTCATGTTCTTAAATAACTTTGTCAGATCGAGGCATCAAACTTTTCAAAATAACACTACATTTTATAGCAAAATTGAAGACTTGGTATACATTGTTAAAAAAAAAATAAATTGCTATGATTAATCACATTTCTTGTAAGAAGAAATAAGTTTTTACTCCTCATTTAATTTTTTAAGATTATTTGGTAAAAAAAAATAAGTAGCTAAGTAATTATAATTTAATCATGAAATAATGTCAATCTCTTGAATTAATAAGAAAGTTTGAATTTTCATATTTTGATTCCGACATTATATAACCCATAGAGGTGTTGACATGCCTCTAAATAAAAACAACCAAAACCAAACAAATTTAGTATTGAAACCAAGGAAATTGAATAAAGAAAATGCTGTACTGGGGGTAGTTTCGCCCAACCCTGCAACTTGCTACAAAACGAAAACGGTAACCCAAAAAACCCGAGTCATGTTC
Organism: Acanthosepion esculentum; assembly: GCA_964036315.1. Lineage (NCBI taxonomy): Eukaryota > Metazoa > Mollusca > Cephalopoda > Sepiida > Sepiidae > Acanthosepion > Acanthosepion esculentum. Next base: position 15,925,168 of record OZ038490.1, on the reverse strand, counting down.
TTAAATAACTTTGTCAGATCGAGGCATTCATGCATGGCATCAAACTTGTTCCGAAATTTTCAAAATTGTTGACCAATTACAAGTGCTTTCTCAGATTAATGGTGAAAGGAGGCTTCGAGTGAATGAAACCTAGAAATGAATATCTCAGATCGTGTTCTGTCATTCTTAGCCGTGGTGGGGGGCATACGTCTTTGAACCTGTTGGACTGGCATTACAAAATCACAAAGAACTGTACCAAATAACAGAAACCTGATGACGTGAAGACTTCCAACAGCAGCAAAAACTAAAATAGATAGCACATGTAACAATACATTTTATTAGTAAAATGACCAACAATACATTTGTATAGCGAAATGATCATCATTACATTTCATAGTAAAATTGAAAACATGACATACAAAACGAAAAATTAACCTAAAAACCTGAGTCATGTTCTTAAATAACTTTGTCAGATTGAGGCATCAAACTAGTTCCGAAATTTTCAAAATATCAGTACATTTTATAGCAAAATTGAAGACTTGGTATACATTGTCAAAAAAAAAAAAAAAAGAAAAAGAAAAAAAATACTATGATTAATCTTATTTCTTGTAAGGAGAAAAAGTTTTCACTTCATTGAAATAATGTCACTCTCTTGAATTAATTATAAAGTTTGTTAATTAAATTACAGTTTAATCTCCGAGACACCATACTGTTTTTGGTTTGATCTTCCAGCTTTATTTGGAAGCGAAAACTCTTGGAAATGACGTAAGCCCATGAATGGCTCAGTTGGCAATTAGTCATTTAGTCTTGAATCAAAAAGAAATGATGTTCGTTGGGAAAAAAATGTTTAAATCCTGAAATAATGATATTTGTCCATCTCTAACGAAACGTTCAACGAAATAACGCCCCCCCATTTAAGGGTTAAATATGAATCTTGTTTTTTAATCAGTCCACCACCAGCTAGGCGATAACGCCACTTACTCAAAGGGAAATGAACTGAGAATATTTATTTCCGTAAAATCAGAAAATATGGCACAAGGCCAAAAGAGGGGGTGGGGAAAAGGACGGTCATCATTTGTCTTAATTTTAAACTTAGCTAGCCACAACGACTGACCCAATCAAACAAAACAATATTCCTACCACCAAAACAACACATTCATACTTACCTTTCTTACGACATCCACAAAAAAAAACCTCATTGTCTCAAATTCCTAAATAGTCCCCATATGTACAAATCGTTGTCTGTGGCGGGGGAAAATAAAAGCAACAAGTTAAAAAAATCCCCAATGATTATGTACAATATGGTTATAAAATATTTACATGTATCTAAAAAAATTCATGTTAGTAATAAAAACCCCAACAAACCTTGAATCTGGCAGAAATATCAGTTAACTGGACGAAATCGATGCGGGGCTATAAAAATATAGAAAACATTCATTCATCTCAAGCACTCACACAGACACGCACACATTCTGACACAACAACAAATACGAAAAACACACACGCGAAACGAAAGGCGCCCCGCATCCACCAGAGAACTGGCATCACTGACCACCTAACGAGGGAGGGAATGGGGAATTAAACTTAAAGAAAAATAGGGAGAGAATTAAAAGGGGCCAATGAGCATACATACCCTAGCTAAGTTTATAAAAAAGGAAAGGGAAAGGAACTGAGAAAACATTACTGAGAAGAAGGAAAGATATAAAGAACAAGATTCATAAATAAAAATAAAATAAAAATAAAAAATAAAATAAAAAATGAAAGAAACAATAAAAATAAACAATATAAAAATAAAATAAACAATATAAAAATAAAATAAAATAAAGGCAAATTAAAAATAAAAATAAAATAAAAAATGAGAGAAAACAATAAAATAAAAGAATAAAATAAAAATAAAAATAAAGCAAAATATAAAATAAAATAAACAATATAAAAATAAATAAAAGCAAAATAAAAATAAAATAAAAATAAAATAAAAATGAAATAAACAAGAAGGAATAAAGAATAAAATTAAAATTAAATAAAAATAAAAATAAAGTAAAATAAAAACAAAATAAAATAAAAAATAAAATAAAATAAAAACAAAATAAAAAATAAAATAAAATAAAAAATGAAATCGACAATAAAAAATGAAAATAAATAAAAATAAAATAAAAAAGGAAATAAAAAGAACAAGATTCAAGGAGACAGATGACGACGATTAATGTTGCATTCAAATATTTATCGATTCTAGTTTACAGGAAAGCAAGAAGTTGAAAGAGACTCCCATAGGCGAGACGTTCAATCGAAGAAGCTATTAGAATAAAACTTGCGGTTGTATTTTATTTGCATTTTGCATTTAAACATCATATCTATTGAACAGGAGTAGAGTTTTACTCCTTGTTTTCTGTCTACATTTCCGAGATGAGGTAGGATAACTATTTACATTGTTCGGAATCTTGTCTTCATCTCTGTTGCCACATTCACGACGTTTTCGGTCCTTGTTCTTCAGGTGATATACGTTGGAATTTCGGACTGAACCCTTTATTTTGAAAAACTGGAGTAGAGGGTTCTAATTTCACGTGCCATGCCTTTTCTGGATATCTCAGTTTCAGTTATTTCCCTTCAGTAACTCAACTCTCCAAGTTTTTTTTCACCTCTGCTGTGGCGAGGTATTGAACTCACAACTCTTTGGGTCAAGTTACTTTTTGGATTACTTCAACCGACGCTTGTTTTGCTTGGGTGTGGGGGAATGAAAATTTTGTGTTACTAAAGGGAATTAATTGAAGCTGAGCTATCGAGAAAAAGGCATGGCACGTGGAATTAGAACAATCTTCCAAAGTAGACTAAATAAAGGGATCTGACGTCTTTTTTTCTGTTTAGGGTGTGGTTTTTAGTTCTATTCTGATTGGTCATTCTTGGTGCTACCTTTCATTTTGAGGCTACCGGATTTGCGATTTATTTGTTGTTGCATTTCAGCTGGTAAGAAGGAACCTGAATTTTGTATCGATTAAAGAGACTACTCTGGTCAGCAGTCAAATAATATCGAGGTATTTGCAGTGACCTATCGCGCATGCACCTCTAGATGGGTAACCTCGAAGCTATATTATGCTTGAGTCTTAATCACTTTCCGACCGGTTTTTTGTATCTTTAGACGGTGCACAATAGTAATTATTTTGGCCTTTTCAGTATTTTGACTCACCCAGAGTTTCGCCTATCACTCACTCATTTCTGATTGACTTAATTTATTAGGTCATCCTATAAGTTCTGTCCGAATTTTAAAGAGTATTTTATAATGTCTAATGGAGCTGAACATTATTGTTATGTTTAGATGCATTTAAACTGATCAAATTTTATTTCAGAGAACAATAAAATTAAATTTTGTTTGATTAAAACCCTGCTAACATGGAAGTACCCAAGAATCATTTGAGGCACATAATGCTTTATGAGTTCAAGAAAGGAAACTCAGCAGCCGAAGCGGCTAGAAACATTCACTCAGTTTATGGAGAGGAATGTGTGAATGAAAGAACTTGCAGAAGATGGTTTGCAAAATTCGGAGGTGGAGATTTCACGCTTGAAGATGAAGATCGAACCGGACGTCCAGTTGAGTTTGATGAAAAGCTTCTTGAAGCAGCCCTTGAAGAAAATCCTGCTTTCTCAGTTGAGGAATTGGCAGTGGTTCTCTGTTCAAACCATACAACTGTTCATCGTCATCTTCAACAACTTGGAAAAGTTCCTAAACTTGGAAAATGGGTGCCTCATGAATTGTCTGAAAACAACCTCAAATCCCGAGTTGACATCTGCTCTTCTCTCCATTCTCGCTAACTTGTTTCACCTTTTTTGGATAGACTTGTGACTGGCGACGAAAAATAGATCTTTTATCGAAATGTTAAGCGTCGTAGACAGTGGCTTGGTAAAGGGGAAGGACCCCAGCTACAGCCGAGAAGGGAACTTCATGGGAAAAAGGTTTTCTTTCAAACCTGGTGGGATTGCCAAGGAATAATCCATTTTGAATTCTTACCACCTAATGCAACAATTAATGCTCAAATATACTGTCAGCAATTAGAATGTTTGAACCAAGCTTTGAGGAAAAAAAGACCTGCTCAAGTGAATCGAAAACGGGTGATGTTTCATCAGGACAATGCGCGACCACACACAGCAAGAATCACGTCACAAAAGATCGAAGAACTTGGGAGAAAATTCCTCATCCACCTTATTCTCCCGACCTTGCTCCTTCAGACTACCATTTGTTTCGTAGCTTACAGAATCATTTGGAAGAAACAGCTTTTGTAACACAGGAAGAGGTTAAAACTGACACTTGTGAGTTCTTCGAATCAAAGCCAAAAGGGATTTTACAGTAATGGAATTAGTAAGCTTGTTAATAGATGGAAGGAAGTCATAGGTAATCAGGGAAAATACATTGTTGATTGAATCTGTAATTAAATGTAACATTTGGTCACTTGTTTTCTTTATTCAAAATTCGGACAGAACTTATGGGATGACCTGATAGTTTTCTCTGCATCTGTGCGAGGGTTTATGTTACATAAATGTTCAGTACTCTCTTCTACCATTATCATCACCATCATCGTCATCATCATCATCATCATCATCATCATCGTCATCATCATCGTCATCATCATCATCATCATCATCATCATCCCCTTGACTTTTGCAATCGTAGGGCGGATCCGAATGCAGAAGCCACACGGAATCCCCTCCACAAGGGCCTATCAACGGCAGCCATCAGCAATTCTGGTACAGTCATACATGTCCATCGTTTGACATTGTCCAACCAGTTTTTACGTTCGCATCCTCTCCTACGTCCACCTTCAACGGTGCCTTGCATGATGGTCTTGCCCAGGCTGTCGTGCTTTGTAATGTGTCCAAACCACGCCATTTTTCTCCGTGTGACAGTGGCGGGAAGAGGTTCCTGATGGTCCACGAAATCTTCAACCCCTTTCTACACAATCTTATTTGTTTTATGTTTTAAGAATTCTGAAAGGATTATGAAACCGAAAGAGTATTTAGGCAACTGACATATACATCAACAGAAAGGATAATTTTCTTATAATAATAGGGGGAGGTTTATTTTAGTTTCGTATGAATAGAATATGTATTCTATGGTTTAGATTGGTTTGGTTTATTTTGTATTACGTCATATCAACCTCAATGGGTTATTTAATGCCGACAAGATTTTTAGGATAGATTCGTATGAATAGAATATGTATTCTTTGGTTTAGATTGGTTTAGTATATTTCGTTTAACGGCATATCAACCTCAATGGGTTATTTTATGCTGACAACATTTTTAGGATAGGTTCGTATGAATAGAATATGTATTCTTTGTTTTATATTGGTTTGGTATATTTTGTTTTACGGCATATCAACCTCAATGTGTTATTTAATGCAGACAAGAGTTTTAAGATAGATTCGTATGATTAGAATATGTATTCTTTGGTTTAGATCAGTTTGGTTTATTCTGTTCTACGGCGCACCAACCTCAATGGGCCACCCAATTCTGACAAAATTTTTTAATGCTGGTAATTATTTTTTTTATCATAAATCTGTTTCTGGTAAGATATTTCCTTCAACATTGTGTTGCTGGTAATATGTTTTTTCAAAAAAGGGTTGCTGGTAATAGTTAACGATTTTCCCATAGCTGGGACCCTAACAAATGCTACCACCCCGGGTCTGGGTGGACCTGGGAACACCAGCAATTCAGAGGTGGTTCCACGCTCCTCAAAACCTCCTGATCAGAGGCCCTGCTGCTGGACGTAGTTTAACGTCTTACCCAGGACGCGTATTTAGGTTAACTTCTTACCCAGGACGGCTATAGCGACCAATTTTTTTTTAATGTGGGGAATTGATTTATTCCACTCAGTTGTATCGAAATAGAAGGAAATGGGTAAACTTCTTGGAAGTTTTTGAAGACCTTCGCTGGGCCCAAAAAATCATTAAAAATGACAACGTGGTCCAGAAAACTTTAAAGATGAGCTACAAATCTGGATGATTGAATATATGTTTATATGTTGCTTCTACAAAGATAAACACAGAAATTAGGAAGATATCTTTTGATGTTTTAAGCAAAAATAGACCGATTTGGAGTAAAATAATAACCCTCATGACAGATTCAGTCTGCAACCCTTCTCTCGCAGCATATACCCCTACATCTTCTTTGCATGAACCATAATTGTGAGGTGATTGGCACAGGGACCTATATCTGTTCTGAAGCATGGAAGGTGTAAATTACTAAAGGAAAAATAATAAAAACAATGACATCTTTGAAATCTTTCCTTTCTTGTTTGCAAATAATCTTTAAATAGGGGTGGGCTATAGGGACCAAATTTTAAAAAAAGAGGTGGGCAAGTGTTTTAATTCCACTCATTTGTGGCCAAATAGAAGGAAATGACCAACTTTTTGAAAATGTTGATGGAGCCGGACCGAAACGTGACCAGACCTGCCCAAAATACCACTAAAAATGACAACGTATACCACAAAACTTTAAAAATGAATCAAAAACCTTGCTGATTTAGTAAAAGCACATCTCTTATATTCTCTCTTGTTCGGGCACCTCGGCTTGGAGTAATGGTTAGCAAGTTTCCAAGAATTTGGAGATGGAAAACTTGAAAGCTGAAACTCTCCTGTCACAGCACATACCCCCACATCTTCTTTACATGAGCCAAAATTGGGAGGTGTTTGGCACAGGAAGCCTATCTGTCCTGAAGCATGTAGAGTGTAAATTTAACTTAAAGGAAAAAAATAATCAAAACAATGCCATCTTTGAAATCTTTCCTGTCTAAAGGTTTAATCCCTGTTGTAATTGATGCATTTTGTAAACTTGTATCGAATGAAGGTAATTGTTATGGGTCCTTACCTATAACTACAGAATGAACTCTTCCTAACACTGTGTATACTACGCCTCTCAAGAGAGAGAGAGAGAGAGAGAGAGAGAGACGAATCGAGTCGAGCCGATAGTAGTTCATTCCAAACCAGACTGACAGTCATACTTCCACATCTTGTATTATTATTCCGTGTAATATATCTTCGTTATTTCTACTCTTGTTGTTCTTCCTTGGTCCTAACCTGGACCATAACAGTAGCGACAAGGATATTGAAGAAACGAATTCTACACGGAGAATCTAAAACAAAAAAATCCTTTTTGCTATCGGTAATATTTTCTTATTTTTAAAACTCTATTGTTGGTAATATATTTTCCAAAAATGTATTGTTGATAATATTTTTTTTCAAAAATATACTTCTGGTAATTTTTTTTTTAAATGTACTGCTGGTAATAAAGTCATGCAGGGAATTATTTTTTCTTAAAAAAATGTGTCTGAGAGTCTGACACACACACACACACACACACACACACACACACACACACACACACACACACACACACACACACACACACACGTATAATTTTTTTTAATGAAATTGGAGTAGATTTGAATAGCGAAATTAAATCAGAGCATTTTGTTTACTGATGGGGAAATCTGATCTAGGGCAGAAGTTGTATCCATTGAATTTGGGTCATCAGTAGACAATGTAATAAGAAGATACAACAGTGGGCATTGAAGTTAAATATGGTCGAAATAATTTTTTGCGATTAAAAATTGAAATAGAGCTAAGTAAGCTAGAAGGAACTTTGGAATTCACATGATTTTGGTTGAAGCAGCCAGAACCTCATCATACTCGCGTGCGAAGTAGTAGGGCCTAAGGTCAGTTATAACTAGCCCGGTTTATCTATATAAACGCGTAGTTATGCTGAAAAAGACAGACTGGAGAAAATTCTTGAAGAGAGAAGGGCAAGCGTTTGGAGGTGGAACCCCTCTATAACTTTAAGCCCCGCACAGAAATCTTTATCCCTCCATCGCAAGAGTCATATATCGTTCTAAGATGATTTAACAACAAGTTAATCACAACACTCTCTCTCTAGAATCCAGTGTATGAGTTTTTACGTTAAATACTTTTCTTTTCTGTAACCCGTTTCTTTTCTCTACTATTCTTTTCTGCTATATAAAAGACATTAACAATTCAACCATTGAATAGTTGTTTGTCCGGCTTTCTGCAGATATTAATGTTTTTTTGCTGCATTCTAAATTTCTTAGTGCAGAATCCTCAGTCGTATCTACATCTTCAGTCGACCGTGAATGGATGGACATTACTTCTGCTTTCTGGATCAAACAAATCACAACGTGGGCAGGAACCAGGATTAAACCAACGGACCGGTCGAATAATCTACGGATGCACAGGGGAGATTATAACAGAAGGAGTGCTGAACAGTGACCTGTACCAAGTGGTCCCTACTGATAGATATGATAATAGTGAAGGGGAAATAACTGTGTGTGATTCGTTGGTGAAGAGGTCGGGGACCGTTCCCTTACTGTTAACCAACACTGCCAATAAAACTACTAAAATAAAGCAGGAAGAGGAGCTGGCACAGGCGTGCCCAGTGAGAGAAGTCGAACAGGTGAGAGTATGGAATGAGAATAGGCCTGGGAATAAGACAGGTAGCGATGAATTAAGGGATGAAGATATAACATCCCCTGAGCGTTATGGGAGGAAATTGAGGGGGTTGCTGAACGGTAATCTGGAGTTAATAGCCATTACTGATAAGGAACTGGTACAGACGGATACAGTTGAAATGAAGATAGACACGGGTAATCACCTACCTATTAAGTTAAGATCGTATAGGACCCCAATCCACAAAAGAAAATTAGTAGAGGACGCAGTGAATGAAATGATGGAATCAAGGATAAGCGAAAGATCCTAATTTCCCTGGAGTTTTCCAATAGTGATTGTTAAAAAGAAGGATGGAGGGCACAGATTTTGTGCGGATTTTCGTCAATTAAATGCCATTACAAAACCGCTGGCAGTGCCCCTCCCCTTAATTGATGATATTCTAGCTCTTTTAGGAGAGTCTAAATGTTTTTCCACCTTGGATTTGAGGTCGGGATATTAGCAGGTAGCAATTAGCAAAAAGGATCAGGAAAAGACTGCTTTTACCTGCCACATGGGTCTCTTCGATTTTAGAGTTATGCCGTTTGGGCTGGCAAATGCCCCGGGTGTATTTAGTCAGTTAATGTCCATCGTATTGAATGGCACTGAGACATTTGCCATGGCGTATCTAGATGACATCAGGGCGTTTTCAAAATCACCGGAGGAGCATTTTGAACATCTGCAGAAGGTGTTCGAAAGGTTAAGGGAACATGGATTAAAGTTAAAATTATCAAAGTGTCAGTTTATGAAAGAAGAGACAAAGTACTTAGGGTTTATCACAAACAAAGAAGGATTAAAAACGGATTTAGACAAAGTAGAGGTTTTAAGAGCCATGTCCGCACCGAAGACCATAAGAGAGATTAGAGGACTTATTGGAACCATCGGATATTATCGGAGGTTCAAACCAGCATTTAGTCGGTTAGCAGGCCCTCTAATAGCTCTAACTAAGAAGGTTTAAGTGGACCGAGGATTGTCAGCGTGCATTCCAGGCTCGAAAGGACCAGCTGACAGTTGTACTCCTGTTGGCCTACCCAGACCTATGTAAGCCCATGGTGCTGTACACCGATGCTAGCGATAAGTGCATCGGGGCGGTTCTTACACAACCATGTCCCGATAAGAATGGACCAGTACCAGGTTGGCCTGAGGAAATGCCGATCTATTTTCTGTCTCATCGACTCTCCGAGACTCGGCAAATGTGGCCAGTAATAGAAAAAGAGGCGTTCGCCGTTCTGTATGCTGTGTAGAAATTAGATTATTATTTGAGTAGGGCTGTGTTTACCATTAAAACAGACCACAAACCCCTAAAATATTTGTTAGAGGTGGAGTGAACGAATAAGAATATACAATAGTGGGCATTGAAGTTAAGTGGGTATAACTGCAGAATAGAATATTTGTCAAGGAAGGATAATACCTGTGCTGACCTGTTATCGAGGATTCCGAGGCAATTAGAGACCGAATCTGTCAGGTTGGAGCTGGGGGTGGATGATAAATCATTCCAAATTAATGTGATCAATTCACAGGCGTTGAAGGAGAGATTTTGTTGGGAAGATCAGGAAACGAGTGAAACGGAGATTGTTCCGACCCCTATTGGAGAGATATTATTAGGCAAAGACAAGAGGATAGTGAGATAGCAACTATCAGGTCCAGGGTAGAGGCAGGGCGTACCTCCAAATATATGGTGCACGATGGAGTATTGTATTACCTTTCAGGAAGAGATGAGGAAGTAAGTTTAAAAATGGTGATACCTGAGAAGTTGAGAGCTGAATTTCTAGACCAGTGCCATAGGAGGTTAGGACACCTGGGAATTGATAAGATGTATGGATTAATAATGAGAAATTACTACTGGCCTAAGTTGTTTAATGATGTTGTGAACCAGGTAAAAAATGTATAACATGCCAAATACAGAGTCAAAGGAGTAGGTTTGCCCCAATAGTAGAAACGGATGTTCCGAATTATCCATTTCAGAAAGTAAGCATGGATATTTCCGGGCCCTATAGAGAAACACATAGAGGTAATCTTTACATATTGAGTTTTGTGGTCTGGCTGACAAATTGGCCTGAGGCATTTGCCATATCGGATAAGAAGGCACGAACGGTGTCAGATATAATACTGAACGAAATATTCCTTAGGTATGGGGCCCCCGAACAGTTGATTACCGATAATCGAGGAATGTGAATCAGATTATGAGAGAGACGTTGGGAGAATTAAACATACAGCACATAACCACCTCTCCATATCACCCTCAAAGTAACGCTAAGTTAGAGAGATTTCATAAGACGTTCACTGATGTGTTAGCTAAACTAACAGAGGATAATAGGAAAAATTGGGATTTATTCGTAACCCAGGCGTTAGCAGCTGTGAGATTCTCGATGAACGAGACGACAAAATTTTCCCCATATTACTTGATATATGGCAGGGATGTAGTCTTACCTATAGACAATCTGTTACGACCTAGGAGGAAGTATTTAGGAGAGGATCATCACCAAATTGTTTTAAAACAACAGCATGAAATTTTTACGCAAGTGAGGAGGAGTATTCGAAGAGCCCAGAAAAGGCAAAACGATAGAGTAAATAAAAATAGAGAAGAAGTTTCCTTCCAGATAGGTGATCCAGTGTATTATAAAATACACCTGAGAGAAGGTAAATTGGACCAGAGATGGAGTCCATATTATAGGATCATGGAGTAGACGGGTCCGGTTTCCTTTGTGATCTGGGACCAATTGACCGGACAGGTAAAGATAGTGCATGCGAATGATATAAAGCTAGCTGAAATAGGAGAATGGAAAGGGGCCGAAACAAAAATTCAACAGAAAAGGCCGAGGAAAACTACGTTGGTAGAACCTGAAGGCTTATAGACTGAGAGTGAAAATGGAGTGAGGAGATTGAAATTAGCCCAACTACCCTTCGAAGGCTGAGGGAGGTAAGTCAGACCCCAGCGTGACATTCTGAGGAAGCAGAGATTGAGCCTAACGTTAGGGAAGAAGAAGAACTGAGTGAATGGGGAAAAGAGGATGAAATTCCGTTAGCTCACTTGCACAGTAAATTGCAGGCCGAAAAAGCACCTACTGTTAATGAGGAATTACCACTAAAACTGCGATTAAGGCGGGGGGGGCGGTGCAACCCGAGCCCAGAGATTAAATGAAACCAGTACAGTGGCTGTGGTGAATGAGTGACGGTCTGGGACTAACTGTGCATTTATCATCGGTGCTGGTGAACTGTGTGGACGGGCCCCATGCATGCACGGCGCCGGTGGTGGTGTGGGTCGGTGCTTGAGGTATCGCTCTAAGATGTAACCACCTAATAAAAACAATGAGACAATGATTGAGTATGACGAATTATTCTCTCCATCTCTTTGCAGACATGGACGAGAGGAGGCTCGTGGTACTGACGATGCTAGCTGTGGTAGTTAATACTTGGGAACACAGTGAGAATACTGTATTTAAGACGACTGGCAAAGTGATTATAACTAGATCAAAGAGGTTGATAACTTTGGTGATAGACCTGCAGCCGTATGAGAAGTTACTGGGTCAGTTGAAGACCGAAGTGGACAAACTAGATACAGCCAGGACACAAGTCGCCGGAGAATATTTACAGACTCCGGAATCCCTAATACTTGAGAGACAATGGAAAGATATGAGTTACTATTTGACAGGAATAAAGTTGTTACGGACCAGGCAAAAGAGGGCAGTATTACCTATAATGGGGAAGGCATTAAGCGTGTTGTTTGGTACAGTCTCCGAAGGCGAAGTGAGAGTAATTAAGAGGAAATTAAAGGTGGTAGAACAGAGACAACAAGCAATGGTTCAGTCGGTTAGAGAGAGCGTATCTATACTCAATGTTACTCAGCTGGAATTGGCTAAGAATAGAGGGAGTATCAATTGGTTGATTTCTCACCTACAGGTTTTTAGAAAGGAAGTAACAACCGAATTACAGAAATTAGAGGGGTTTTTGCAAAGGTATTTTCAATTATTAGCTATAATGAGTAAGGTACGTCAAACAAGTCACTCTTTAACGGTGTTGTTAGAGCATGTGAGAGCACAATTAGACATGCTGTCGCTGGGACACCTGTCTCAGAGTATAATAAATCAGGAACGATTAAGGGAAGTACTACTGGAGATACAAGCCAAACTACCCCATCACCTTAGATTACCTGTAGACCCCACCCAGCAGTTATGGAGGTATTATAGTGCCTTGGGATGTACTACCTTGTTGGAAGATGATAAATTGCTAGTGCTAGAGTCGGTTCCATTACTGGACAGAGATAGTACCTTTGAAATTTATCAGGTGATGAATATTCCCCTTCCTTATCTAAAAGTAAGACCGAAAAAAGGTGCGGTGGCTAAGTACAAGGTAGAGACGGAATTTGTTGCCCTAAACCTAGCCAGGACAGAGTTTATGCTATTAACAAGGGGAGAAGCAGAAAAATGCAAGAATGATGCCTTAGGTATCTGTGTCTCTGTAAGTCCAATTTACGTGACAGGTAGTCACAATCTGTGTGTACTAGATTTATTTAAGAAAAATAAAAAGGGAATTAGAGATCATTGTCAGGTAGAGGTGTTAGCTAGTGTAATGTTATCTAAAGCAACCAGTGTCTCTGACGGAATTTGGGCGGTGGCCACACAAGAAGAGATTGAATTATCTAAGGTGTGTGAAGGGAAGCCCACCACTACGATAAGAGTTATCCCCTCTTTGATTTTTGTAGAGCTACCCATTGGTTGTAGAGCTCATGGTCCATCTATCTCTTTACCTCTCTACTACCAAGCAGAAGAGAAGTTTGAAAAGAATGAGGCTTTGTTAGAGCTGGTAGGAACGAATACCAGTGGATGGACGGGATTGTGGGAACCCATTGTAAGAGAGATTCCTAAGATATCGCTAGAAAAGATGCCGGCGTTGTTAAAGCCAATCGATAAGTTGTGGGAGTTATACTAATTGTTGTGTCGTGGCACAATAGTAAAAAGAAGAAAATCAAGTCGAGGTTGGTTTAAGGAACAAGTGTATTTAACATCACAGATACAACGGTAGGAAACGGGTACTACTCAGCTAGGCAGTTGTAGTACTGTCGCTGCTTACAACCCCCGGGTAGGTATTACTGGCACTATATATAGTGAGAACCGGTGTAATTCCCTTGTGTTAGAAAGGCCGGTGTAACCCCCCCCCCTTTGAAAATATCCCGTCTGGGGATTAATAACGTTTTTGTTTTGGGTTCACCCTAATCAACTCCGTTGATTTCCGTTTTCTTTTTGACCTCCTATTCTCAGGAGCTGTCTCTGATCTGGGCACCTGAAAAGTATCAAACACTGTGTCCATGATGTCCTCCTCGGGCGATCTGGTCACCTCACTGTTCGAGTATCTTTTCCGGATTTGGTTAGTGTGACGTTTGTGCACGAAATCTGGTCCCTTAATCATATAGACCATGTTGCCTATTTGTTTCTCAATAGTGCCGGACTCCCAAAAGGTCCTATTATTTCTGTGAATCTTGTAGAAGACTCTTTCGCCAACTTTATATCGTTTTTTTTGTTATCGGTTTTTTGAGGTTTGGCCTATCTTAGTTTGGTAACAACTTGTGGAAAATTGATCTAACCTTGTGTCCGAACATAACCTCAGTAGGTGTCTTCGACGTTTCGATGTTTGCATTCGGAGTGACCCTGTAAACTTGTAAGAACTGTTGGATTGACTTATCCGTCGGTGATCCACTAGCTTTTCTCAGGGCTCTCTTGAACGTATCTACGAATCTCTCCGCTTGCCCATTACTTCTTGGGTGGTATGGTGGAATGGTTATATGCTCGATTAGATAATCCTCGCAGAGATGTTTAAATTCGGTAGACGTGAATTGCGTTCCATTGTCTGTGACAATGCAGTCTACAACTCCAAACCTAGCGAATAGTTCATACAGGAAGTTGATAGTTGCCTCGGATGTGGGGTTCTTGCATTTCAGTACTTCCGGCCACTTAGATAGACTGGCTATAACAATGAGACAGTAGAAACCATCTAACGGTCCTGCAAAATCTAAGTGAATTCTCGACCAAGGTCGGTCCGGTTTTGCCCACGATCCGAATTGAGTCGGAGGAGCTTTCATAGCTAATGCGCATCCTCTACACTCCCTAACTTTTTCTTCTATATCCTTATCCATGTTTGGCCAGAAAACGAAAGAGCGCATAAGGCTTTTCATTCTTGATATGCCTGGATGTCCTACATGGAATTCCTTGAGCATTCTTTTCTGTAATGTCGTAGGAATTACGACCCTGTCGCTATATAACAGGACGTTATCACAAATTGAATAAATTTCCTCATCCAGTTGGTTACTGTTGATTTTTTCTTTCGTGCTTATAATAAATTCGTCCACCTCTGCCTTACTCTTAATCTCATCAAGCGTTAATGGAAGTCCTCTTATCGTGTCACATAAAGTATTTTTTACTTCAACTTCCGCTTGAATGGCTGCTATTACCATATCCTCCAATGGTTCTGTATGCTTAGGTATTAACCTTGATAAGCCGTCTGCATAACCAAGTGTTTTACATGGTACATACTCCATTTGAAAATTGTAATTCAGAAGAATGGTGCCCCATCTTTGGAGTCTATTCGCCGTATGTTGTGGTAGTCCCTTTTTCGATCCAAAAATCGTTAGTAAAGGTTTGTGATCTGTTTGTAACAGAAATTGTCTACCGTGCAAGAAACGATGAAATTTCTTTACTGCGAATATAATGCTTAGTGCCTCTTTCTCGATTTGCGAGTAGTTCTTTTCGGCTGGTAAAAGTGAACGGGATGCATGGGCTATGGGTTTACTTTTCCATCATCCATTTTGTGTAGTATGCATGTTCCTATGCCATAGGCACTGGCATCGCTTGCAACTATAATATCACGCTTGGGATTATAATGTGCCAGAAACAAGTCAGACGTTAATATATCTTTAATTTCCTGAAATGCTTCTTCGCACTCTTGCGTCCAGACCCATTTTTGGTCCTTCCTTAACAGTTCATTTAAGGGCGATCTTAGGTTATGCATATTTGGCACGAATACATTGTAATATAATTCGCCAAACCTAAGAAACTTTGTAGAGACGCAATATTTTCTAGAGCAGGCATGTCCCTTATTGCACTCGATCTATCTGGATCCGGCCTTCTTCCATGTTCATTGATGATTTGCCCAAAGTATTTTATTTTTTTCATGAAAAAAGTACATTTTTCCTGTTTCAGTTTAAATCCATAATTCTGGATCCTTTTGAATACTTGGTTTACATGAGCTTTGTGTTGTTCTTTGCTAGCGCTGTTCTTTAACACATCGTCCAGGTACCCTACTGCGAAGTCCAATCCACTTAACATCATGTCCATTGTTTGCTGAAAAATCGCAGGGGCGACTTTGACCCCAAAAGGAAGTCTGTTAAACTTGTACAATCCCTTATGGGTATTGATGCATAGCAGCTTTGAACACTCCTGATCGACTGGGATTTGTAAATACGCGTCACTGAGGTCGATTTTAGAAAAATATTTCCCTCCACTCAGTTTCGCGAATATTTCTTCAGGGCTCGGAAGGGGATAATGGTGATCCTTTAATGCATTATTTAAACCTGTTGAGAAATCGGCACAAACCCTAATCTCCTTGCTCTTCTTTTTGATGTAAACTGTTGGCGTAGCCCACTCACTGTGATCAATTTTTTCGAGGACACCCATGTTTTCGAGTCTTTCTAATTCACCGTCTATTTGTTCTATAGCGGCCTATGGAACATTTCTTTTCTTTTTGAACACTGGCTGTTCATTTTCTTTGACTTCAAATTTTGCTACCGCTTTTGTACACCTTCCAAGACCGCCTGTAAATACGTCTGGAAAATTCTCTTTTAACTCCCTCTTAAGTCTGCCTCCACATTCGAATCCTCAACTTTTTGACAAAAAGAGCTTAAAGGCAGATCCCATAGTCTAAATTTTTCGAACAGATCAGTTCCAAAGAGGTTATTTGATTTTCGCATGACAAAAATCTTTGCTTTTTCGGTCTTATTCTGAAAAGAAATATTCGTCAATAATTCTCCTTCGAAGGTGATTTTTTCACCACTGACGCTTCTCGCCGTTTTATGTGATTTAATCATAGTGGGTCTCCCAAGCTTCTTCCATGTCTGTACATTAATGATGGAAATATCAGACCCACTATCAAGCTGTAGTCTTACTTTCTTTTTAAACATTTTGACCTGTACAAATTTCCGGATATTTCGTTCCTCAGGTTCAATTTTCGTGAGTTTAATGGATGTCTTCTTTCTACCAGATTTTTTCCTACATTGTGATGCCTTATGCCCCTTCTGGTAGCAGTTGTCACATTGTTTGAATTTGTAGGGACACTCATTGTACCAATGTTTATCTCCACACCTCCAACACGGCCCAGGTGGATCTTTTCCCTGTTTTTTCCTCTGGTTATTTTTTTAAGTCAAATTTTTCTTCTGATGGACCTTTTTAATGTGCGACACTCCGCTTTCCTCTATGTCACGACTGTCTTGTTTCAACGCAACAAACCGTTCACAGTCTTCCGCTAAGCTTTGTAGTTTTAAATTCGGCTCGTTTTCGAGTTTATTTAAAACACGACGCCTGATCTCAGCGTCTTTACCTAAAACCAGCCCTTGCACAAATATTAAACATTTAAAATTATCTGATGATAATTCCTCCAGTTTAAAGTCGTCGCAATGCTTGTTTACAATACTTGCATAAGTAGTGTAATCATCTTCCTCTCTTCTAGTGACATTCATACACTTATATCTCCTGTGAAAAGGAGAAGTTTTTGTAGACAACAGTTCTGTTAGTAGAGTAACTGTCTCTTGGAAGTTCAACTCACTGGTCTTTTTTGGAAGGATAAAATTCACGAACTTTGTATGCTCGGCAGTTCCCAATTTTCTTAGCAGAAACCTAACTTTTTTAGCGTCTGTCCATGTACCACAATCCGATACAAAAATATCCTCATATCTTCTATAGAAATGAGCAAACGTGACATCGTCTTCTGGATTATAATTGAAACTTTCAATAGCGTTCCACACAGCCGTCTGGGAGAATGCGTTATGATTCTCGTTTGCATTCGTTAACTGTGTTGCCTCCAGAAGTTTCCTCTCTTCCTCCTGTGTTTCATAAAGATTTCTTCGACGCGTTTCTGTTGTTGTAACAGTCTTTCTTCAAATCTTTCTTCCTTTTTTCTTTGGGCATTCTGTTGCTCCAAAATCTCTTTTTTAAATTTCTCCTCACTTTCAAGTTGTCGTTGAAGTTGTTGCTTTTGCAACGCGAGACTTTGTTCCGTTTGAAATTTGAACAATTGAAGAAGAGACTCTCTTAATTCTGCGTCCATGGTACGAATTCAATTTACGCACCATACAGTTTACACTTGTATTAAAAAATCAGTTTTCCCAAGGCTTGCTTAATAAAATTAGTTTGCTCAACTAATACATAAACAAGAAATATATTATTTCTTAGCCAAAATTCAATCCAAGTTTTTCTTTGTTACAAAAAAAAAACATTTTGCAAATGTCATTTGTTGCATGCGGTATTTCTCGTAAAAAAAAAATCCGCCGCTTTAAGGAGTGTCGACTAATGGGAAAGTCACAATTTTTTTTTTTCAACCTCTTTGTGGTTTTGCACAAATATGACTCGAATATTTAACAGTCTTTGTTAAGCACAAATGACTTACGCGAATATATATTTTTCACTCGACAAATCATTTAACTTTGAAGGGGAGAGAAAAAAAAATCTTACCGTGAAAAAAAAAACTCTGGTTTCTTGTGAAAAAAAGCAGTGAACCTTTTTTTTTTCGAAACACTTGGTGTCAGTATTTTCAATTATTTTAATAATTGACAATATTATTCGTGTTCTCACGCTGTAGACTTTTGGTAGCAAGTTTTTGGTTGTTTTTTTTTTTTACGTCGCCAAATTACTATTGTAGTATATAATTTGCTATTAATCCTTGCGTATCCAAATATCTGTTTGAAATGACGAAGGTGTTTTGCCGTAAAAATCTTGCGAATCCTTGTATTTCAATCACTTTAGGTGATTGTCTGCAGTGATATCGTTTCGATTCCGACGTCGCCAATCTGTTGTGAGAACCGGTGTAATTCCCTTGTGTTAAAAAGGCCGGTGTAATACTAATGATAGTCATGGCCTTGCTGGTTTGGTAGTGGTTGAAGAGGCGTGCGGTGTTGTCGACAGGGCAGAATAAACTGGCACGGGAGTGCATGAGTGAAGGAGGGATTCCAGTTAGTGCACTTTACCAAGGTAGGTCCGACCCGTGTGCATTGGGACCCCTAACTGATATTGAAGAAAAGACCACGATTGTCGTGGAAGGACCTGAACCAACAAAAGATTCAACAAAGCCTGAAAATAAATCGAATTTCTTCTATTTTTTTTTTAATTTTTAGTAATGAGACTGAAAAAATTGATAAGGAGTGTTGCGAACTCCAAGAGAAAAACAAGGAAAGAATACTCAAACTAGTGAACTATGTGAAAAGGTTCTATTGCACGAGATCACCAAAACAGTGAGCTTTAACCGGAAGTTGCATGTACATCTGTATCGTAAGGACAATGAAAATGTAAATGGGCATAATGAGCCCTAAGAAGA